>CM029608.1:36964695-37384628 GCA_017311375.1 Mytilus coruscus
TTTCGGGACGTCAGGATTTATTTTTTAAATTCGGGACCTCAGGATTTCATGTTTTAAGCCCGGGATTTCGGGATCAGGACCCTCCGATATCCCTCTTATAACAATTATAACAAATTCCGTCCAATTTCAACACTCTCTAAATATGTAATGACACATTCTCGACAGTCTCGACAAATCTCACCAATTCCAAAACTGTCTTTAATTGTCTCAATACTTTATCATTCCCAACACTGTCTGTATTTGTTTCAACAAATTATCGACAGATTTTGTCAATTCTAACACTGTCTTTATTTATTTCAACACATTCACGAAAGGTTCAAATTATCCTTACCATTTCAACACGATCTGTATTTGTCTCAACACATTATACACAGTCTCAACATATTCTTACCAAACCCAAACACTGTCTTTATTTGTTTCAACACATTTTGGACAGTTACAGCAAATCCATACCAATCTCAACACTGTCTTTATTATTAACAACATTCTTGACAGTCTCAGCTGAATTTGGTTCATCAAATTTTTACAATTTGAAGTCTTGAATTTGTCTGATATTGTCTGGAACCATTCTTAATATTGTTTATCCAACTTTGTGACGTTTTACACAAACAAAAACACATATATCACACGGCTGAAGCAATTCTTAAAATAAAAGAATGAATATATGTACAAATTAGTTTTATCATGGTGTACAATTATACCATTATTTTCTATAAGTATATGATAAACTGTTTTATCATCTCTGTTTACTACTTGATATATAGACTCTGTGAATTGCTTATACTTTGTTTCTGTATTTGTATTACTTATCAGCTGACTTCTGTTAGTTACTAATAATTATAGATCGGTTTTAAAATGAACTTATTTTTGTGAGTTACCCTTTATTGTTTATATCCCGAATGGCTGCAAATTTTCTATAAAATGTCTATTGTGCTTAAAATTGAAATAACAGAATGGTATGTAGGACCAAATCAAGCCATGTTTATGGGGTGTTCTCAAATGAAAATCATTACATAAAAGGGGAGTTTCCAGTCAAACAGGAATAGAAGAGGGCGAAAGATACCAGAGGGACAGTCAAACTCACAAATAGCTGATGAGAACAGGAAGGGTTCATACATGAACATGTATTTGACAGTATTCGAGTGCCAAGCCGTCAGGGTCTTATCTCTGACGAAATTGGTATGTTTGCAGATTGCTAATTTCACATCTTGAAGTCTTAACATATGAAAATAACTTATTATAAAAAGTATTTTCTAAAACCATTTAAATAAAAACTAGATAGACATTACTTCAGAATTCATTTTTAGTGACAAAAGGAATCAAAATTATTAACATTGAAATATCACACAATAAACTATATGCGTCCGAATCGTCTTACGTCTTTTATCTTCATCATGTTCACCAGAAACGTTCAAAGTAAAATGAAATAAAAATGAGAATGGAACTCATAACCAGTAAATACAATATGATTGACCAACTAGCTACCAACTTAGATATATACATTGAATCAAAAACTTTGATTGAAGATATGATTTTCTTTATTTCAGATATGAAAACATTTATTTTGAAGTTTCAATTACTACTCATACTTCAGACTTTAGGTATTGCACAATGATTCATATTTAAATGTTATTAATGTGTGGCCAATCGAGTATTTAGTGTAAATCATTTTGAAATAAGTAAAATGTCTTTTCAGCAAAGGATAATTGCTTGATATGGTTTTATACAATTACTGTCTTTTGATGAGGTAAATGTGTGGTTTTATTGACTTTAATTAAGATATGATTTTCTTTAAATCAGATATGAATACATTTATTTTTCAGTTTCAATTACTATTCATACTTCAGACTTTAGGTATTGTATAAAGATACATATTTAAATGTTATTAATGTGTGGCCAATCGAGTTTTAAGTGTTAATCATTTTGAAATAAGTAAAATGTCTTTTCAGCAAAATATAATTGCTTGATATGGTTTATACAATTACTGTCTTTTGATGAGGTAAATTTTGGTTTTATTGACTTTTGAAAACTGATATTCACTGAGGTTAACTGCTGAGGTAAATATCAGTTTTTAAAGTCAATTAAACCACATATTTACCGAAAAAAAGACAGTAATTGTTTTATTCCATATTCCGAGAGAAATGCATGTAATGGAAAATATTTATAAAAACATTGTACATCAAACGTTTTTTTTACCAAAATTATAAACGTAAAAGCACGCCACGTTTTGCGCGGTGGATATACTTTTTCCGCAAGTGAATATGTTTATCTATTCAAAATCCCATTCATATAGAAAAACCTACTAAAGTTTTAGCAATATGAAATACATTCTTTTACGTTTCTGTTAATGCTTATCTTGATTAATAAGATATACATTTCTCATTAATACCATGATAATGTGATAAAGAATATATTACTTCCTGAAGGAATGTACATTATGTAATTGAGAAATATATCGTATTCAACATTTAAAAACTATAGAAAACCTCCATCTCTGCATAAAAGGAGTGTTCATGCATAATTTGACAGTCAGTTACTTCCAGTTCGTGTAAATGAAAAATAATAATAAAACAAAATAATGAGAATGTATTTCTTTCATTTACTCGTCTTCTTAATAAATGCATTTCTGTTGCTTTTGATGTCTTTCAACTAAATCAGTCGGGTGTTTACTGGTTGATACGTGATTTTAATTAGTTGTTGTTTTTGGTTTGTACTCGTTTCCGATAACTGCAAGCACTCTTTTCGAACAAGCTTTCTATTAGAAATAAACTTTGTGTCTCAATGTAAATTATTACCAGGTTTATGATTTTGAACAAAAGATGCAAGCACGTTTTGTCCACACAATACTCAGTGACGCTAAGGTAAAGACAGTTAAATTGCCGAATTAATATAAAATAAAAGATGTATTATAATTGCCAATGAGACAACATTTCATCAGAGTTCACATTGCATTGAAGTTTACAACTATATGTTTCCGAACCATCTTCAACAATGAAAAAACCCATACCAAATAGTAAGAAATACAGCACGTAAAATGTCATTTGAAATAAATTAATGATTTAGTTATTAGATAAGTTGAAGAGCTTTGAAAATAAAACGTTCCGAAAGGTTTGATCAAATACAGGTAAATTGGTCTATTTTTGGGTAAAAATGTTAGTATTTTGGACAGGTAAATATTGAACGTAGCACACATATGTGTGAGCGCTAAACCCTACCTCATTTGAAAAGTTGTTATAATATATGAATTTGAATGTTCGAACGCTGTCAATGTCTCATTTCAGTTCTTATTTCATTTGTACACAAGAATAGAAAACTTGTATATAAATGAAATAAGAAATTATCTTGGATATACAGGAGAATTGCGGTGAAGTGGTTAGCGCATCTGACTACTAACACAAAGGTTCCTGGTTTGATCCCCGTTTCGGGATGACAATTTCAGGGACTGAATTTTCGGCTCTCCTTGACACCATTAGCGAGTATGGTCTTAGGAAACGATGATAGTCCGTTGGAAGGGGACGATAAATTATGTAGAGAAACAAATGTTCTCAGCAAATGAGTGTTCCAAATTTAATGATGACATCAAATCGTCTTGATTTCTACTGAATTTTATATTTTACGTCATAAAAAAACCAACATAACTAGTGACGTCACGTATGAAGAACACAACTTTCTGTAAATCTTTGAAACGAAAATAAACTTTGTTTAGATAATGTCTAAAATTAAATAACCATTTGAGAAACAGATTATACCATTATCACCTGTGTATTTCGATATTTTGCTTTTCTCAACAGTTGAAATTTTAATATTAACAAAATCGGCAAGCCTCGCATTTAAATTAAAAGATAAAACGTAACTGTCTTCAAATGCGTATTCTAGATCTTGAAGATAAGCTTCTGTCTCAGTTTCATAACAATAAACGAAGATTTACTATTTTTCAAAACAATTTTATCCAGGATTGTCTTTGAATATCACTAGTTGAAGAACTATGTCCACCTCAGAGATGTCCACCTATCAATTAAATGCTTAAAATTACAAGAAAATAATTAGAAAACAATTGGTTTAACCAATATTTCTCTTTTGTTCAAAATTTTTGCTAAAGTTTCATAAATACTGGGAATTGATTTATATCACACTTAAATATCATACTGCATAATTATCATCATCATTTTGACTCTAAAAAACATATCAGTTCAATTCAGTGGAGGGAAAAATTATGCTTCTCATGTTGTATATTTGGTCATAAAACGCTTCTGTCTACATTTCATTTTATTTCTCAGAGGTTTGACAATGTGATTGGCGTCTAAAATAACAGACTGAATCTAAATCTTGACGCCATCGACGGAATACATATATGTACGTCGGTATACATAAAGCCATTTTTCAATATGTAATACTCCCTCATAATAGTTTGTTCAGTTAAAGTATGATTATTTATATCTAATTCAAATGAAATTCGTTAAGAACGCTTATCTCCATTTTATGAACTTTGACAAATATTATGAAGGGTTAGATTCCACGGTCTACTAGTCCGTAAATAGGAAAATCACCATTTTGAATTCTGATTTATTTGGGTATATGATACTTGAAAATAAACAAAAAATCATCATTTTTTTTTTTATCTCAAAATGTTCTTTTTGTCAATTCTTAAAAAGTAAAAATCGTCTAGTGTTTATGTTTGACATCGGTTTACCTATGACGTCATAATGCTAAGATGCAAAAATATTATAATAGTTTCGCAAACTTCATTTCATTTATGGCTTTTAAAGATAAAATATTTAATGTTCCAAATGGAATTTATTTTAAATTGTGGCATAACGCTTGATAAGCTTAATTTGCGACAGTTACATCTACGTATTACGGAGGCCAAGCTTACAAAAATTACAGTTTCTTCAAAATGACATGTAACTGTTTCAATGTTTTAATTTCAGATGCCAGCTGTCCAAAAGGAGAGTTTGGTTTTAAATGTCAGTTTAGGTGCGGATGTAAACACAATAAAACATGTAACCCGATAACAGGAACTTGTCCAGATGGTTGTAACCCAAAGTTTTATGGTCCAAGTTGTCTTTTGTGTAGGTAACATAACACCGACTGTTCACATCTGCTCTTTCAGAGTTTTAATATTTGTCAGTCAGGGTTTCTACTTTGCAAAGTCTTTAAATGCACTTAAATATTTCAGTAATATAATCTTGTATAAGGCAGATTGAAGTTTAATTTTCACAGCTTAACATAATATCTTGCTACAAGTATCCAGCATCGCGAAAATGTCAGTTTAAGAGAACATTTTGTTTGAATCATTGTGATGTTTTCAACATACGACTTATCCTGCCTTAGCGGAAGATATTTTTATCTATGTTAGCCGTTCTGTCATGAAAACCGATCGAAGGACCATTTATTTTAGTTTGTTTTAATTTCAATTGAGAATACTTGTGTAAAGAGTAGAAAAGTCAAATGATAGGCAGGTTGAACGTACTCCAATAGAACAGATCTTTTGAATTTTAAGTTCGACACTTGATTTTAATCGTCCCTAAAGATGGCAGTTTCATAATAAGTTTGAATCTCGACATTGATTGCTGAAAAAGTTGATGTCAATAATTCGGGAAAAGTTTCAAATAATTACACTACAGATTATTATACCTCGTTACAAAACATAACAATGATTTGCTATGATTCCGATATGTCAAGGTCACTTGACCTGGTCTTATTTTCATTGTTAGAATTAATGTATAACACAAAGGAACAGTGACTGTAGAAACTGATCATCCTGTTTCACATTATTGTATAAAAAGAAGATGTGGTATAATTGCCAATGAGAAAACTCTCCACAAGAGACCAAATGACACAGAAATTAACAACTATAGCTCACCGTACGGCCTTCAACAATGAGCAAAGCCCATACTGCATAGTCAGCTATTAAAGGCCCTGAAATGACAAATGTAAAACAATTCATACGAGAAAACTAACGGCTTAATTTATGTACAAGAAATAAACGAAAACAAATACGAAAACCACTGAATTACAGGCTCCTGACTTGGGACAGGCACATACATACAGAATGTGGTGGGGTTAATCATGTTAGCGGGATCCCAACCTCCTCTAATCTGGGACAATGGTGTAACAGTACAACAAAGAACTAACTAATGAAATCATTTGAAATAGGCTGAAATACACCCAACACAGAGTGGACGTGGCCGGGTACATGTATAGCCAAACAACAAAAGACACTATTTACTGATCTGAGAATACTGCAGTTACTGACAGCTAGTTCAAAGCCACTAACAACTAATAAAAAATCATGCATCTAAGTCTATATTTCAGATATAGTCAGTTAAGAAGTATGTTGATACATGTTCATATGTGATTTCTTCTACATATAACATCATAAACATGATTTATACCGGCAAAACACAGACATGGTACACATTAAGTTAGGCTATATTATGTGTATGAAATTGAAGACAAATTCCTGGCATGAACGCATTAACAAAATGTTGCCATTTAACAATGCGAGGATAATTACATCAACAGCACGTACCAATTGTAATGCACTGGATGCTCGTTTTGACAAATAATGTATCTTCAATGCCCGACACCCAATTATTTGAAAGTATGATTAGAACTTTTGGCAGCTGATTAAATATAAAATGGGCGAAAGTTTCAATTGAACACGTTGAACTATTTGTGAATTATCAAATTAAGAATGTTACCACTTTTATAACCTATTTTGTAAATTTTGTGGTAATATGAGAAGAATCCTATAACTGAAAAATGTGAAACCCAAATTCCTCAAACAATTCCATAATAGCAGGTGTATAAAATTTCTTCGAAGTTTCATGGATCTAAGATGGAAACTGCTGGAGGAGAAGGAGTAACACAAATAAGATGCTACTTTTCCTGCCTCTCGCCCTCCAGAACATTAGCATAGTTATACAGGCAAATGTCGCTAAAGTTTATTTCTTATGAATCTCAGGTGCATTGATATCCATATGATCCATATACGTGAAATTATTCACGTTTAACAAAACCAAAAACAATTCAGTATTTTTCATGTTTTAAATCAAATTAGACAATTGATATGTTTCGTGAGTAGAGCTATTTGAAAATTCACGTTTATTTCACGTGAACCAATTCCACATATTTTACTTCAAAATTATGTAAGTTTCACATAAAATTCGTGTAGAATTCGTATGAAATCAGTTGACATGAGTTTCGTGTATAAGCTGGGAGTTTGAGATGAAATTTACTTGAATTTCTCATGAGATTCATATGACTCTAAATTCACAAATTCAAAACAAGTAAAATTCCTCTGTGCATTATTAGCCGGTTTTAGACTTCATACAACTCGGCGAAATAGTATCATAACTAAATCAAAAACCTGGACCAGGAAACAAAGCAATTTATTCCTTGATCTTAAATAATGTCAAAACAGCATATAAAAAAAACTAATAGCAACTGAATATTCATAAAATAGCGATCAATCATTTAACCTTTCAAATTTTGACTAAAAGCATGATAATTCATGATTCATACTTTATTTCATGTTTATTCTTTTTAGTTAATCCTTTCATTTATGATCCACATGGTAGATTATACACTGGAACCATGGATAGGACAGAATCTGATAAACCATGTCAGCCATGGAGCACGTCAGTATTTGTGACGTTTTTAACTACACAGGAAGTCAGTTTGCGGACAAATTTATTCTAGGAACTGTTTGTCGCAACCCAAATATTTCGTCTAAAAACAAAACATCGCCATGGTGTTTTACAAATATTAACACAATTAAAGAAGAGAAGTGTTATTTAGCAGAAGGAGGTAACGTTCGTTGTTAATCACTCTTTAAAATCTTCCTGGTCTTTATTAGGACTTTATTTAGATTATTGGACAGCGTTAATTTTGCATAAGATGTTAGGTAGACATAAACACCAGAAGAAAATATATACAAATAAATGAAGTTTATGTATTTTTAATTAAATGTAGCGACAATTTTGAATTATAATATATAGTTAGTTGCATTGTTAAGATATTAGCAAATGTGTGTGTCTGTTTGCCAAAAATCTCTATATCATCTTCCATTATTTATGATCTTTGTTACAAACAATTTAAATGGATACAAAGTGTTGTCGTCATTCAAGTTCATACAATCTCAGTGGATATTAGTTATAAGGTCCCTCTGCAAATTTAACTGACTGACTTCGAGTTAATGTTTCAGACTACATCATCATGTTAGTCTTTCGCAAATAGATCTTCTTGATTTTTCGATGTCTTTTGTTGTTGTATGGCATATGATAATAATGGCACACACACACACACACACACACACACGCACGCACGCACGCACACACACGCACACACACACACACACACACACACACACACACACACACACACACACACACACACACACACACACACACACACACACACACACACACACACACACACACACACACACACACACACACACACACACACACACACACACACACACACACACACACACACACACACACACACACTGTAAGTGTAAATAATATACTAAAGGCATGTTCTTTGTCCAATGTATAGGACGGTTTTCAGATTTGTCCAAGGCAACTTAGTGTATTTGAATGTATTATTGGTCTGTAATGTCAGGTTTTATGAATAGGAACAGAGGCTTTTGACCTTGTAAAAGATTTTGTACCAACCTAACATAGCTTTATTGAACTTTGTTAATAATTTTCTTGATGAGAAGTATCCAGCTGTAAATATCGGGACAGGAATACTTGAAGTGAATTTTAAAATACCGGAAATAGCTATTTCTATCATTTATTCCATATGAAAATGTGTTACACATTATAACAATCATGGTATTGACATCAAAAGTTGTTTTCTAAGCGTTAATACAAAATTTCTATTTTTTCCCGAAAAGGAAAAGGTGCGAAAAAATACTCTTGTATATTTTTTTATTTGACTAATAAATCGGCTTAGGATTTTGCAGTCACTATGTAAATATAGTTTTTGGTTGATTATATTAAAACTTTAACATTCAGTTGAAAACACTAGAACAGACCGATGCTCAGATTGTTAAGATTTAAACAGTCTACTGCTAAAGATTTTATAGCTTGAACAGTTGGTGGTTATAGGTTTTAAAATGGAACAGACTATTGCTAAAGATTTTATGACTTGAACCGTATGTGGTTGTTGATTATATAACTTGAATAATTTATCATAAATGGTCAAACATATGATTGCTGCCGAGCTCTTTTAGAGTTATATTTGTATCAATAATAACATTGACAGTATCAATTAAACTCCATCCGATGAAGTTCTCAAGATATATTTCAGAGTGTCCAGATGGTAGATTTGGCCTTAATTGTGTGAACGAATGCCACTGTCATAGTCTTGACCACTGTGACAAACAAACTGGCAGATGTCATCAATGTTATGATGGATGGATTGGGCCAAGCTGTCAAATAAGTAAGTAAAATTATAGCTTAAAGTAAAGGGAGGAAAATGTTATAAAATTGCACATTACATTTCATTGAGCATGTTTACCCAGCTGGCAAATTTGGTTGTTTTACGTTGAAAAGACGTCTTTATGGGACGTCAGAATGACGTCTTTTACGTTGAATTTGAAAGGTGAAATGACGTCTTTTGTGACGTCTCTTCAACGTCTTTA
The DNA here is from genome assembly GCA_017311375.1 of Mytilus coruscus. NCBI lineage: Eukaryota > Metazoa > Mollusca > Bivalvia > Mytilida > Mytilidae > Mytilus > Mytilus coruscus. Next base: position 36,974,354 of record CM029608.1, read on the forward strand.
AAGTGATGTCTCTTCAACGAATGTTTGGTGACGTCTTTTCAACGTCTTTTTGTGATGTCTTTTCAACTTCTATTTTTTTGTGGTGTCATATTCTCTTTGCGACCTTTATGTCAGTGCCTTTATCGTTGTGACCTCTTTTGCATTTTCATAATAAATTTTAAGGACTTTATATCATGTATTTCTTGCGTTGCTTATTGATGTGTATAAATTTGATCAAGATCCATCAATGCATACTGCAGAAGTTATAACACACCTTAGAAGAAGTATACAAATGGACAAACATGAAGAATCAAAGAAAGGGCATCCACCATAGCCAGCTTCATACAACATAATCATCCAAGGAAACAAAATATCAGAATCGTAAGGATTTTGCTGAACTGTAATTGTTTTCGAGATAATTGTTAATGACCTCTGTAGTCTATTCCTAATAACTGGGATCAAGTAAGTCCCTGGATTGAAAATCTGTAAATCTATTCCATGCAAATACAAATTTTTGTTCCAGTCCTCCAAGTTGTTTCAAAGATGACGTGAAAAAAGTTCAAGGACAAATTAAGACCTTGGCAGATGCATTATAATGACAATGAAAGAACCTTAGTGAGCATGCTCACATACCCCACGTCCCCACATTGTCACTGGAGAATTAAAATAACTGTAAGAAAAAAATTGATTCATAATTTCCTGTCGATATGCACATCTACATGGTATGTCCTTATTATGTACAAAGTTTCATGAAATTCTGTTGTGTGGTTTCAGAGGAGTTGCGATGACAAACTGTTGCAGCAGTATATTGGGCAAATAAGTTCAAAGGGCGTAACTCAAGGAAAAAAATTGAATCGTAATTTCCTGTCGATATGCACATCTATGTAGTATGTCCTTATTATCTGAAAAGGTTTCATGAAATTCTGTTGTGTGGTTTGAGAGAAGTTGCAATGACAAACTGTTGCAGTAGTACATTAAAGTAAATAAGTTCAAAGGGCGTAACTCCTAGAAAAAATTGAATCGTAATTTCCTGTCGATATGCACAACTACATAGTATGTCCTTATTATCTAAAAAGGTTTCATGAATTCTGTTGTGTGGTTTGAGAGGAGTTGGGATGACAAGAAACAGGACTGACGGATGGACAGACGGACGGACAGGTCAAAACATTATACTCTCCGCAACTTGTTACGTGGGGTATAATAACCCAAACTGCCTTTCAGGCCAGATGAACTAAAACGATATTGGTCAAGTGTAATGAAATTTATCAATGATTTTTATATGAAGTAATTAATGGATCTAAGTCAATTTGAAAGAAATAAAAAAAAATGGAATATATTTTATTTTCTCTTTCCTCCCCAATCTGTCTGGGGCATATTTAAGAGTCCTGGCAATACAATCAGTTACTTCTTTCTCTGTCCCAATGAAGGCTCTGGTTGCAACGTCTGTAAAAAAAAAAAAAAGAAACAGAAATTTAACAATGTACATACAGTTCAATTATTTAGGATATATTTTGGATAGCGCTTCCGTTGTCAACACTTCTTTCAATATACTGTGACCTTGCCTTGTGGCATTTGAGTATTTCTTTCCAATCTTTTAAGCCACAAGCATACCAGAGGAAGGTCAATCCAAAATAGTGTGGAATAACATAAAATTATCATTATCGTAAACCAGTAAATTATAAACATTATAATTCCCTGTTGTGACTTTGGTCTGAAACTCTGATGAAATTTCTTTATAGAAATACTCTGTAATTCATCATACAATATTTATTCAGGCTTTCAAATAAGAACCGAAAGAGTAATTATGCTAATAGTACAATTTTGAATATTTCTGTGACCATTACACTAAATTATAGCACTACATTTTAATTTGTACTAACAGATCAAGAAATAAGACCAAATACATACGATATCAGTGAAATATTTACTTTAATAATAATAATGCAGTTATAACTTTTCATAAAGCACTTGAACGGCAGACTAAGCGAGTGCCTACTCATCGGGTGCATACTGTCGACAGTGCAAACGTTAAGTAAAGACAGTTTTGTTGACAATAAAAACTTTTTTCTAAGTAATTCATTTAAACTCTATGCCAAAATAAAGCATCTTTAATATGAAAAGACATTCTTACAGAAAGTATAATAATTGACAGTCAGTATTATAATAATAAGATTAATGTTGTGTTTACCATTAACTGCGATAAAGTAGCCACGGTTGAATACATAGTGCACCCCTTCCGGTCATTCCACCATCATGACCATAGTCTTCAACCTAGACAAGTATTTTTGCATAGTCAATGATAAACACAATATAATTCTATAATTAATAGAAAGATACAAAATCATATAGCGTTTTAGAGATCTAAATGGTTATACGGAAAATTCAAGGCTGAATGGTGTCAAAGGAACATGATGGGAGTATAACTTTAATAACCAATCATATATAAAAGCCCAACAAATTAACGACCTCATTAGTGTTATAATTTACCTCAATTATCTTGAAAATTGTATAATCTTTAAATGGAAATTTGCCCTGTTACCACTTATACCGAACTTTGACATCAGCTCATTTGTCATCACCCTGAAAACAGTGTAAAATTATATAAATATTATTATCAAATAAGTAAAGAAATGAATTACACAGTACATAGCTAAATAGAAACTTCCGGCACGTAAGGAACCTTCCAAATGTGTAACGGAACCTTTCAGAATAGAATTATGAATTGACACTGAACGATCATATAACATGTATAACACAAAACTATATGTATAATAATCACATGTATGCAAGCTGGATAAACATGATGTTCAGGGAATTTTTTAATATATATCTTGTGTGATGGTTATTAATTTTGAAATAAAAAACAATGCACAAGCCAAAATTACATGAAACAGTGCACAAAATTATTGTTCTTTGGAGAAATAGAATTTTCAATAAAAAAATAGAGTAGACTGCTTACATTGTTCTTCTGATACAGTTAATAAGAGAACAAATGAAAAGTTGAAGATAACAACAAACCAAATGGCAATTGTTTACAGATGGTCCTTTGGGTCTAGTATGCTAAAAATGACATACTAGTAATAGTATATGTCAAAGACGCGGGCCTAAAAGACCCAGTCAAATAATTAGGGCGAACAAAAATCCCAATAGTTCAGGAGCATCATCTAATTATCCTTAATACTGCGCATGCATAAATCTTATAATTGACTGGACAAAGCAAACTGGAGAAGTTATTGTAAAACAAAAACAAAAGAAATGCATGCATTTAGTCATGTTAGTGACAGACTGATTATGGGACTGTTCACTTTTCCTCAGAAACTGATTTCAACCCTGGTTTTAAAGGGGTCTTGCTGTTTGTTTCTGTGTGTACTTTTGCTATTTTGTGTTATATGTTAGTTGTCTGTCTCAATCTTTTTGATGTTCTTAGTTTTGTTCTTTGTTCATTGATTTCCCCTCTTTTTGGCACTTCAATATGGATACCTTTGCTTGAATGCGGTCTCGTAATGAAATCTAGCTAAATACAAACCTTCTCAACATGTTTCTTACACCATCTTTTAAATCCACACCTCCAACTGACAATAACTTGTTTGTCTAAAACATATAATAAAATATTTTAATAAAAGACGTGTTACCAATCCAAGCAAAAGTTTACAAATATTTCGATAAAGCGCGCCATGTTTTTAATTATATGTCATAGATATTAAATATTATTTTCTATTTTCCTATAATATTTTGATTGACTATATGTCAGTTTCTTTCCCACTCAAGTGTTTCGGATCTCAATTTAGGTCAAAACTGTCGACCAAAGCCGTTCATCCTCATCAGGTGATGTAGCCTTATAATTTTGTGTAACCGAATGTAACTAATTAGGAGGAGCACGACACCAGTGGATTTGTGTTAATGATCCAGTAGCGTCGTATAATTTGTTATACAACAAATACTTTAATATATCTTTACAGTTGTCAAAAATTCCTTTATATTTTTATGTTTTGATATGCAATAATACATGTAGGTGGTTTAGGAAATAACCTGTTGGCATTTGGGTTATTTTCGATGAAGTGCCATTTTTTCTAATACATTTACCTAAATGTTTGAATATATGACTAAATTTAGTAGCAAATACCAATGGTGGTGATTGTTTTTGTTTTATTTTATAACATAATGTGTTAACGTTAGATCTTGGATTTTTTGCTTTGCTTTCGACGTTAGCATGTCTATTCCGTTCCTGTGTAACCTCTTTGCAAGAGCTTACGTTTGAAGTGTTCATTTTGTTTTGTCTGGTCATTTTGAACTGTTTGTTGTCCTAATAATTCGTGTAATTTCTCCTATAATGAATCCTTTGAATACCAAAGTTGGATGAGCCGACGATCTTTCTAAGTATTGAAAGTTATCAGTCGGTTTACTATATAATTTAACATCCAGAATATGATCTGTTTCAAATCTTTTTCCTTAAATACTGATATATCTAAGAAATTTAATTGACTTGTCGAAATCTCATAAGTAAATTTGAGAAGCGAATGAATATTATTTGCGATCAGATAAAAATCTTGTATTTTCATCCGAATTGAATAAAATAAAACCATCGTCAGACATCCCTGTAAATTGACATCATTATTATATTGTCCGAATTTAAATGGGTGCCAAACGTCAACAACTGATACATAAAATGAAGCTGAAGCACGCCTTTGGATGCGGGATTTTCTCACTGTGTTGAAGACCCATTGGTGGCCTTCGGCTGTTTTCTGCTCTTTGGTCGGGTTGTTGTCTCTTTGACACATTCCCCATGTCCATTCTCAATTGTATTTGTATTTTATACATCTAGGGCATGCTATGCCTTAATATTTTCCCAGGTGCACAGGTTTGTCTGCACTCCGAGTAAATTTTGTGGTGTAAAGGCATCTGTTTTAGCCAAAGGATCCACACGAACCTCAATCACAATTTGTACTTTAATAATATGGGTGGCGCTTTTAATTTTAATTTTAAATAAATATATAAAGAAATAAAGAAACGAATGAACTAAATCAAAAAAATAATTGACGAAAATAATATGAAAAGTTAACACGAATTATACAATTAAATTATCCACTAAAACGGTGTGTTTCCTCCATGTACTCAGAGATAATGCCCTGAATAGAAGTTAAAAGCATGCACATATCATGTCAGTACAATACACAGTGGCGGATCCAGGGGGTTCTGGGGGTTGGAACCCCCTTTTTTTGGACGATCAATGCATTTGAATGGGGACATATGGTTTGAACCATCCCCCATTATCCTGGGTTGGGAACCCCCTTTTGAAAATGGCTGGATCCGCCCCTGGGTACATGAGTGCACTGCACTGTCATGGTGCACCTATTCCACACATGTGATGATCAATATAATTAGTATTACACTTATAAACATTCAATACCTTTTTCAATGTTATGCTGTAAATATTTTGAACTGTAACAGTTACTGTAGCCGTGGATTCCCGGTTATTCTTTTCAAAATGGAAGCGGAGTTAGCTAACTGTTATTTTCGTATAACATTTAAAAAAAACATTCATCTGTGAAAAAAGTAAATAAAGACATTGCATAATTGAACTTTATCAGTTTCAAATCACAAATATGCACGAAGATATTTAATTCATTTGTTTTTATTTTAGGTTTATACGAAGCTAATGAAATATTGCGCATGCGCGCGTTGATTTACCGCGAAAGTTTAATTTTCGAGAAAAGGGGTTGACAATCTGACTACTAGTTTATTAAAATGAGCCTATTGTCAGATAAACTAAAGAAATAAAATTAAAGACATAATATATTCTTGACCATTCTTGTAAGATGATAAAATGTATATATTATCCATACCCCTATAAATCCCAATATACAAACCACAACTACAGAGATTGGATAGTTACCGTTGTATTATCATCTCTGTTATATTAAGTCCAGGAGTCCAGTGAAAAAATGTACGCCGATTGATTTATATACAATATAACTCAGAAAAAGTAACCGTTACGTATACGAGTAGAAATATATTAATTATATAGTTTGCAAAAGACGTCAATGTGACGTCTTTGATATGACGTTGAAATTATGTCACGGAAGGACGTCATACTTATGTAAGGATCGTGACCATACCATAAAAAGACGTAAATACAACGTCTTTTCCCGACGTCTTTGACGTCTGAAAAAGACGTCTTTTACGTCGATTTTGGTAATATGACGTCGCGACCATAATTCAACCTGAAAAGACGTCATAGTGACGTCTTTTGCCTGCTGGTATGTATATATACACTGATGAAAGTTTGGTGTTACCACTTTCATATATTGCTAAGTGTAATTATTTCTTCTGTAAAAAGTAATGTTTTAATCATGTTTTCGGGGAACAAGTAGATATTATTTCAAACAGCGTTATTACAGTTGTTATTTTGTGAAATGGCGGACACATTTTGTATTGTCCTTAATTTCTATGATTTGTTTTGTGCAAGTGTTTCGGGTCAATAAATTAATACGTTATGAAGCGCAAACTAAGTGTCAACCGTCCAGTTTTCGGTCAACTCATTCATATATAGAAACATACTTACATTTATCAATCGTTTAAATGTAATTACAGAATGTGCAGCTAGTAAATATGGAACTAACTGTGAAGAGAATTGTGGGAAATGTAAAACAAATTTGTGTGATCATGAGACAGGAAATGTCTAAATGGATGCAATGCTGGCTGGATAGGAACCCTTTGTAACATAAGTAGGTGCAGTAACGTACAGATGTATCAAATAAAACATTGGCATCGGGCTAAAACAGTTTTGGAACCACTTAATATAATATTGGAAATATGTTTATTTGGACTTAAAGCTACACGAACTTGTATTGTCCTTAACTACTTATTAGGGTCTAGGATAAGACAAAGAAATGTAGCAAAATGTTAACGAACCAATTGAAATATATATTTACCTGAGACCAACTAATGTGATTTCAAACGATTATGATACGGTAGTTTGATACATATGCTTATATAAATTTTATGTTTTTCTATAAGAAACGATATCTAGTCTCTACCTTAGTGAAGAAAATGGTGTTTGTTATATTATTCCTATCAAATCTGTTTATATTTAGTAACTTAAAATGTCACAGAAATGAGTTTGCAACGGACGGAAAAGCATATGTTTTGATCACTAAATATTGTATCTGACACATATATTATTGATATCTTCGAGGGCGTTTAATGACAGACATTAACTGCTAATCAAGTTCTTTAATTGAAGTTATAATATGATTATCAACTAGACAACTGAGACAAATGTCCACGTGAGATCAACATGCATTGATGGAAGCAAGTATATATATATGGTATGGCAAAACAACTTTGTTTAAGACAAATATCGCTGAAAGTAGTTTAGATTTCAAAACTCAAGTAGTCTCGATCAGATAATGGATATAAATTTCAAGAATCCAACGAACAGTCGTGAACAGTCTCCGGGTTAAAACTACAAAACTCGAACAGTCTTTTATAAAAATGCTATATGAGGGAAAACATGCACAAAACATTATTAATTTGTTTTGTTGAAGATAATAGCTTGATGTTACCGTTTGCGAATCTTATACAAATGTTAACTTGAGAATATTAATGCATACATATTTATGTTTCATTGGTGAAAAGGACTAGTATATAAGAAGTTAAAAAAAAAAAAAAATGTTTTGATAATATGTCTTGTTTGTTTATGACGGCCTCATTTATTTGTGCATTTATAAAATGGAGTTTTACAACATAACTTATACAAGGTCTATAGATACATGTGAGATAGATAAATCTATAATTAAAAACTTTTAGTTTAATAATTGCACAGTTTTCAAATACTTCATCTATAAATCACTACATTAGATGTAGGTTTCATTATAATGCGTTATTCTGATTGGCTAACTGCAATCTCCGTTATTCCTTAATCAAATTCATTACACAATAAATTTTATCATTCATGATGACACGAGGTCCCACAATAAAGTGCACAGGTAAATCAAATAAAACTTTGATAAAAATCGTGCTTTCATGATCCTTGTTAACAAATGTAATTATAGTATTGATGCTTCTTTTGTTACTTCATAGGGTTGTGAAAGCGATGACCGTGCACATTTTTAGAATGAAGCGCTTCCACGCTTCTTACAAAATGTACTTCGGTCAACGCTTTTACGCCCCAATGAAGTTACAAATAGAAGCATTCATTTCTTAAATAAATCCTCCAGAAACATTTATATTATTATTATGGGTCGATGCCTCTGCTGGTGGACTGATAGTCCCCGAGGGTATCACCAGCCCAGTAGCCAGTACTTTGGTACTGGCATGAAAATACGCATTTTGTGTTATTAAAATTTGCTGTTACAAAATTTTGGAAATTATTTAAAGTTAAGGAATGTATCTCCCTCATGCAAAGCTCTGATTCCTTGCCCAGCTTTGGCTATACTTTTGGTCCTTTCTGGTTTATAGCTCTTCATATTTTTAATAAGCTTTGGATTTTCAAATATTTTGGCCTCGAGCATCACTGAAGAGACGTTGATTGTCGAAATGCGCATCTGGTGCAGAAAAATTGGTACCGTTTATGTTATGTATATCACTCTTTATATATTGATCGACAGAATGTGAAGTTGGTAAATATGGAACTAATTGTAGTGAGACTTGTTTGAAATGTAAAGAAAATTTATGTGATCATGAGACAGGAAAATGTCTGAATGGATGCAATGCTGGCTGGATAGGAGACTTTTGTAACACAGGTAGGTGCAGTAACGTACAAATGTATCAAAGAAAACATTGTCATGGGGTAAAACAGTTTTGGGAATCACTGAATATAATATTAGAAATATTTTTATTTGGACTAGCTACACAAACTGTTATTGCCCTTAACTACTTGTTATGGTATGGAATAAATTAGAGAGAAAACAAATATAGCAAACATGTTAACGAGCCAATAGAAAATATTTTACCGAGACCAACCAACTAATGTGATACAAGCGATTATGATACGGTGGTTTGATACATATACACATATAAATGTTTATATTTTTTACAAGAAACGATATATAATATTGACCCTAGTGAAGAAAGTGGTATTTGTTATTCCCGATCAAATCTGTCTATGATTGTTAAGTAACGTAAAATGTCTCACAGATAAATTTGCATCAGACGGGATCACTTAATATTGTATCTGACACTTTTATTTTTGCTATCTACGAGGGCATTTAATGACATTAACTGCTAATCAAGGTCTCGAATGTGTGAGTTTTATTGAAGTTGTAATATGATTATCAACTAGACAACTGAGACAAATGTCAACGTGAGATCAACATGCATTAATGAGAGCAAGTATGGTATGGCAAAACAACTTTGTTGAAGACAAATCTCACTGAAAGTAGTTTAAATTTCAAAACCCAGTAGTCTCGATCAGCTAATGGATATAAATTTCAATATTCGAACTGTCGTGAACAGTCTCCGGGATAAAACTATAAAACTGGAACAGTCTTAAAAGTAAGAACAAATTTAAAAGAAACTCAAGCAACCTTTTAATTCTTTGGCCAAGATTGCAACGCTTGTCAAATCTTCATTGAATTAAACAAAATTTTACAATTTCTTCAAAATCTTTAAAAGATAGAAAACTGTCACTTTTAAATATTTGTTTTTAAAATATAATACATTTTGGCAGACAAAAGTAAAATCACACAAATACTGAACTCCGAGGAAAATTCAATCGGAAAGTCCCTAATCAAATGGCAAAATCAGATGACAAAACATATCAAACGAATGGACAACAACCGTCATATTCCTGACTTGCTACAGGCATTTTCATATGTAGAAAATGGTAAATTGAGCCTGGTTTTATAGCGCTAAACCTAACCTCTCTTTTTATGACAGTCGTATCAAAATTCCGCTATATTTACAACGATGCGTGAACAAAACAGACATAATAAATAAAATAGTCAAAATATGGGTACAGCAGTCATCACTGTGTTACAATCTCAAAACAAACAATCATTTAAAAAAAGCACAAAAGCATCTATCAAATTAAAAACACATTCATTACTTCGCGTGTCTGACGTAAGAAAATGTAAACGTCACACACGGAAGAAATTTTGTCGTTCAATGTTTATTCAAAACAATTATAATTTCACATGGAGATTGGTGGTATACAGGGTTAAAAATCAAAAGTTATGTTAGAATTAATTTCAGAAATAGACTGAGATTAAAATTGTCCAGAAGTTCTTTAGAATTTTAAGAATCCACATATAGTTAATACCACCACGCGAGTACAATAATTTTGTCTTTTGTCGTTCAAAGTATTTTCAAATTTATTATAGAACAATAACATAATGACGGGATCTTTTAAAGTACAGAGTCACGTGATAAGAACCAAAGAAACACAAAATTCGCATATACAAAATACACCAGCGGAAATGAAAGATAATACAAACACATTGACGGGATGTATAAGTACCGAGCCACGTCAAATGGATATCACAGAAAACAAACCAAACAGTAAAAGTAATATTAATAATAGAACAAAGACAAATGAAAGAACAATATAACCTCGCCTACATTTACAGCACCTGATCCAATAACACATATGTGTCTTCTAAGGCTTTATAGAAATTTTCATCTTCATGATTTTAGAATGTCCTGACGGTAGATTTGGCCTTAATTGTCTGTATGAATGCCACTGTCAGAATCTTGAGCACTGTGACAAACACACAGGCAAATGTACTAATTGCTATGCTGGATGGATTGGAAAGGCATGTCAACAAAGTAAGTAATAAATATAACATCTAGATGAGGTAAAACATGCACAAAACATTATTAATTTATTTTGTTGAAGATAATAGCTTGATGTTACCGTTTGCAATTCTTGTACAAATGTTAACGTGAGAATATTGATGCATACACGTTTATATTTCATTGGTGAAAATGACTAGTATATAAGAAGTTAAAAAAGTTTTGTTTTTATAATATGGCTTGTTTGTTTATGACAGCCTCATTTAGTTATGTATTTATAAAAGGAATTTCATAACATAATTTATACAAGGTCTTTAGATACATGTGAGATAGATAAATCTATAATTAAAACTTATTAGTTATAATTGAACAGTTTTCAAATACTTCATCTCTAAATAAATCCACCAGAAACATTAATACTACTCTTTTATATATTGATTGACAGAATGTGAAGTTGGTAAATATGGAACTAATTGTAGTGAGACTTGTTTAAAATGTAAAGAAAATTTGTGTGATCATGAGACAGGACAATGTCTGCATGGATGCAATACTGGCTGGGAGGATACCTTTGTAATACCAGTAGGTGCAGTTACGTACAAATGCTATAACAATGAATAATTTATTGTAAAAGACAAAACATATTTTAATGTGTCGAATGCAATATTTACAAATATGCATTAGTAGTAGAAGAAAGGGCGGTTAATGACCTTAACTACATTAAAGGGTCTTGAAAGGTTTGTGTCCTATTGTTCTTGCTATGTTAAATGAGAAAATTTTGCACGAAAATCAACAAGGAAGCTGAAACATATATTCATCAGAGAAAAATGACGGCGGTGTAAGCAAGTATGGTATGCAAAATTACAACCTCATTGGAAACTAAATTCTCAGAAATTAGTTATCTTTTTAAATTCAGTCTTGAACAGTTTTGTGATACAGATTTTAAAGCATGAATACCTTATCAAATCTTCAAAGTTTACAAACTGTTCAATTAAATTCAGCAAGTACGATTATTTCTTTAAAGGAATACGAAAATTCATTTACATTTGAAATGGAAAGATTCTGCTCACAAGGTTTTAAAATGGAAGTAGCTTTTGTTTCCATTTACTATGAAGATTTGTAATGAAACCACTTTGGCTTTATATTACTTTTCAAAATACAAGTTCTAAAAAGTCTTAAAAGGTAGACAATTTTCACCTGGAGTACGTTACCAATATTGAATCTATATAAATTTTATCAGCAACATATCTCAAAATTACAAAGTTCGAATACAAGGTAGTTTTACCGACATTATTAAAATGAAACAACCTAAAACAATCAAATTTAGTTGTATTTCACAGATCCATGTACATTACAAGATAAATGTTTTGTCTTAATTTTTATACCATACATTTTCATATTTGATATAGTTGACAACAATGAATTATGACCAAATTCTTTAAAATTTATTGATTGCTCATAAGTGACACCAATACGTCTGAGAATTATAGTACTTTCAATAATTGGATAATTATAAGTGTGGTCGGAGGAATTTTTATGGTTATCATAATCATAATCATTGTGTTGACTATTTATTGCTGGTGGAAACAGAGGGAAGTTCAACAATAGTTTCCGATGTTCGACCAGAACATCAGTACGAGGACATTGAAACAATTAACGATAACAGTGTACAGATCGAGCTTTTCAAACAATGTACAAGAAGCAGAAACTATTTTTGATGGAACAGCTGTTAAAAGAGTCAATCATCATTCATCGTCCTTTAGACAAAGTACCTCTTCCGACGACTCCGTACATTCACTAATTAGTATATGAACATCCTTATTAGACGATTGATACCGAAAATATTGAACTACGTCCATACAGTTCCTTAAAGTCCAATGTAAACCAAAATTCAAATTTTAATTGATGACGGAGAGATCGTTGGCTTGTAATATGAAAAAAAAATCAATAGTGTTAATGCATGGAAATGAAATGTTGGCATTACTCGAACGTTGTTGATAGGAACATGTTGTGATAGTGATCATTACGGGAGTTTGGTGTAAAGTAGACATTGTATTTTAACGTTTTGATTAAGATGTCACGAACTTTTAGTTCACTGTACATGAAGATGTGTTCTTTCATGATTCATGTTTATGTTTTAGAAGACAAAAGGAAATTTTGATTTTTTATACTGAAGGACTGGCTGTACAAATATGGTATTTTTACCAGTAAAATAGTTTTGCTTTATATATGTTACAGTGAATTTGTTTAATCAATGATTGTGTAGAATCCTGAAATTTTCAGGGATTATGTTGAATCACTGGCTTGTTTAGGATTATATATAATCACTAACATTTTCAGGAATATGTATACTCACTAGAAAAACACCAGGGATTATACATAATAACTGAAATAAAGAAATAGTTTTATTTATAAAGGAAATGAATAAAAGTCAAATAATTTATTCTATAAAATCATATTAAAACATCATTATAAACATAAATTGTAAAATGTTAACCACAATATATCAAAATGATAACCCCAATGTTTTAAAATGTTAGGCACAATTTATTAAAATAGTGGGCACAATATATTAAGATAATATGCTTTACATCTGTTTTACTACAATAGATATAGGAAGATGTGGTGTGAGTGCCAATGAGACAACTCTCCATCCAAATAACAATTTATAAAAGTAAACCATTATAGGTCAATGTACGGCCTTCAGCACGGAGCCTTGGCTCACACCGAACAACAAGCTATAAAGGGCCCCAAAAGTACTAGTGTAAAACCATTCAAACGGTAAAACCAACGGTCTAGTATCCACATTTGAAAAAACTTTCTTCACATATCGAACCAGATTTTATACACGCCTAAGACAATGTAAGAGAAATAACGTTTTCAGTAAAAACATCTGAAGGTACCTCAAAAAGGGGAATTAGCAACCTCGAACTGGTTTGAGCAAGATACCATGTTTTGTGGCCAGGCGATATCCTTTTCAGACTTTTGTGAACAATTGCCATTATGTTTTTGGGTTTTCTTTTCCTTTTTACCCTGTGGAATTGCTATGAGAATATTACACCAAATGCCAGCTTCCTTTAAAATTTTGTTCTATTTGTCAATCTTTAGTTCTGCCTGTTTTTCTATACATTTAGATGCGTAAGTTCTCTCAGTTTGAATTTCTTGTTCATTTGAACAAAACAAAAAAATAAAACCCGACAAAACAGGTGTTCCATAATCTTCTTCGCCATTTGTTTTACATGTACCACAAATAATATGCTCTGTGGATTTGAATATCCATTTGACGCTGGCTTTTGATAAACAAACAATATTATTATCGCTTTAAAGGGAATTTTGATATTAATTATTTTGAAGTCTTCAACTTTATCTCGAAACCTGTGCTGGTTATATCTTTAAGATCATCCTCTGTTTATAAAAGCAAAATTATTTTATCTGGCAAAGAATATGAAAGAAAAAATGATAATTTGTCTATATTATTATTTTTATCAAACAAAGGATCCTTAAATAATCCCTGAAATCATATTAGGAATTTGTAGATTACTTATTGAAATGTTCTGTGATTATTTAAAATCACTGGTCATTTTCAGGGATTATATATAATCACTAATAATTTTAGTGATTCTACATATTCTCTGAAAATCAGGGATTATACAAATTCACTGATATTTTAGATATCAAAAAGTAAAACCAAAAAATCCTCGTTTAATTTTTTAGGTATATAAAACAATAAACGAAAACAGCAGAAAATTAGTTATCGACTTCATAGTTAACGTTTGGTTAATCTTAAGATACATTTGTAGTTGTCTCAAGTATAGAATGTCGCTGGTGGTTATCTTTTTAAAATGTTATTCCCGGCTTGTATTCCGTATTTTGATTTTTTGATAGAATGTTGCTGCTCACAAGAAAGCTATTAAACCAACAATTCAAAATGGTGATGTTGAAATCCTCCTTCGTAAATTTCACGGACGCAATCTCGAGTTCCGTTCCTTTTCATGAATGTGATCTACCAAAAGAGGGCGAAAGATACCAGAGAGACAGTCAAACTCATAGATTGAAAATAAACTGACAACGCCATGGCTAAAAAGACAAACAAACAAATAATAGTACACAGGACACAATATAGAAAACTAAAGACTAAGCAACACGAACACCATCTAAACCGGGGTGATCTCAGGTGCTCTGGAAGGTACGCAGATCCTGCATCACATGTGGCACCGTCGTTTATTACAAATCCGGTAAATAGTCGAAATCGGTAGGTCACAAATTAGACTATTTACCGCATTTGTAATAACATGAGTAACACAACGGGTGCCACCTGTGGAGCAGGATCTGCTGACCTTTCAGGACACCTGAGATCACCATCAGTTGTCTTTTTCTTTTTAGCCATGACATTGTCATTTTATTTTCACTCTATGAGTTTGAATGTATTTGTGGTATCTTTCGCCACTCTTTTAATGATATTGGTCAAAGAAAAATTAGGTATTGATTAATATGTGATAGTCTCTAATCCTCTTTAACTTATGTATCATCAGGATGATGAAGAGCACGACATGCATTGTACATAAAAAATAAGATGTGGTATAAGTGTGAATGAGACAACTCTCCATCCAAGTCACAATTTGTTAAAAGTTAACCATTATAGGTCAAAGAACGGTTTTAAACACTGATCACCAAACATCAATCTAAAAGGACCCCAAAAATGACTAGTGTAACACAATTAAAACAAGAAAACAAATTATATATCTCCTAGTTGACATGATATTTCAGAGCTTTTTTTTTTTTTATTTTACGGACGCCATCCAGAGTTGGCTGACCCTATTGTGCTTATGGAATATCCTTTTCATAGATGATCACGGGCATGCTCCAATTGTCGTTAATAAAATTCCGTCACCTTTTTCCCCGAATGTGACCTAGTGTATTAGACTTATCACATGATTTGCACTTACATAAACAACGATGCCATATGTGGCGCAGGATCTGCTTACCCTTCTGGGGACCTGCGATCATCCAAAGATTTTGATTGGGATCGTGTTGCTCAGTCTTTATTTTGCTATGGTCTGTTTTGTGTACTGTTATTTTTTGGGGTTTTCTTTAGCCAAAGCTTTGTCAGGTTATTATTAACTTATGGGATTTAATGTTCCTTTATTATCTTTTGCGTCTCCTTCCCAATTACTTCAACATTAATACTATACGTGCGTTGTAAACCAAGCCATTATTAGCACAAAATGCGTTTAACGTTTGCTTACAAACTGTTTATCCAAATAAAATGTGTGTATTTCAACTGCTTACATAACATTTTATAATACAATGTTATTTAAATATCATATGTTCACTTTTTATCAGGATTTAAGCTTATTTGATATGAACATGAAATGAACATACTTAATGTGGGAGAACGGGAACAACAAAACATA
Organism: Mytilus coruscus; assembly: GCA_017311375.1. NCBI lineage: Eukaryota > Metazoa > Mollusca > Bivalvia > Mytilida > Mytilidae > Mytilus > Mytilus coruscus. The sequence continues at coordinate 36,990,478 of CM029608.1, forward strand.
CCCGAGTTTGTTTTCGTGAGCATCGACCTATGAGAATATATATTTGTGCTATAATTCCTTCATTGCATGCTGTTTTCTCATTTTAACGCAGTATATTTGACAATATTGTACGTTTTCCGTCCTCACGCACAATAGTCTTTTGATTAGGGAAATCGTGACGAGATTTTAGTTTTATCTGTTATGGTTAATTTTAAAAGTGTGTGTATGCTGACTGTAATAAAGGAAATTAACAATACGCTGTAAAAGAGGAGCGAAAGATACCAGAGGAAACAGTCAAACTCATAAATCGAAAATAAACTCACAACGCCATGGCTAAAATGAAAAAGACAAACAGACAAAGAATAGTACACAAGAAACAACATAGGAAACTAAAGACTGAGAAACAAGAACCCCATCAAAAACAGGATGTGATCTCAGGTGCTCCGGAAGGGTAGGTAATTCCTGCTCCACATGTGGCACCCTTCGTGCTGCTCATGTTATTACAAACCCGGTAAATAGTCTAATTCGGTAGGTCACATTAATGAAAAGGGACGGAGATTGTAGTTACGACGTAAGAAACATATCCGATATCATCTGTGAAACGGTTATTCCAGAACGGTCTACCAACTCGTGATGGCGTCCATAAAATTGACGAAGGATGATTTCAACTTCACCATTTGGAACTGTTAGTTTAATAGCTTCCATGCACCTCTATCAAGAAAATCATGATAGGAAATACAAGCGCGTGAATATCGTATCAATTGGGAGATATATACTCCGTTGAAGGCGCTGCTGGAATGTTGCTACATAGAAATGGATAACTCACAATTGGAAAGCTGAAATCATCCATTTTGTCGTAAAGGTTTGTTTTCCACCGACCCTCATTGTTAATTTCTAGATGGAAGTCAAGATATGAGACAGACTTACTTGTATTTGTTGTATCCTTTATCTCTAGTTCGATGGGATAGATGCGTTCAACATAGTCACCACATTTTGAAATATTAAGTGAGAGAACATCATCTATATAGCGGAAAGTAAAGTTAAAGGATATTGCTAACTTCTTATTTTCATCCTAAAAGTTCCTGTATGAAGTCAGCTTCATAATAATAAAGAAATAAGTCGGCAAGAGGGCACAACTGGTTCCCACTCGAATGCCGACAGTCTGTTGAAAACATGTCCTCCAAACGTAACAAATATGTTGTCAATCAAGAAATCAAGCATCTTGATAATGTCAGTTTCAGAGAATTTTTGTTCGATTATGTATTGTTTCATAATGAAACTGTGTACTCAAACTGGTTTAAAACGATTTTCTGACATTGCGTTTACAACTGTGAACTTTTAAAAGTTTTAATAAAAATATTAATGGTTTCTTTAGGTGTCCATGCATGTACATTTTACTTAGGAACACAAGGAAGATATACTAGCTTTTTAGTATTCTATTCCAAAGAATAAATAAAATTCTCAGAACTGGCCATGGGTCAATATCCCCAATACGCTTCAAAATGCAGAACACAAAACAGTACGTTCTCCAAAAATCTCTATGTAGGGATATTAGTACATCATTACATTGTATGCTAAATACTTTTTTTCTGCGATACGTGCATTTTCAGACTTGATTTTTCCTATTGTGTTTCAAAGACTTATATTTATTTTGATCGGTTTTCGTTTTTATGTTATGGTTATTATGGATTTTCTTCTATTGAATTTAAACAGAACCGATGAATCGTCTATCTTTATGAGGTAGCCTGTCTTCGTATACAATTATCAGTCTGCAATTTTTCTGAAGATATTAACATGTAAATAAAAAAAGCTTATATGCAATAGAAATATAACATACCGGAATGACAGCTAATCAAAGTTCATATTCAAAACAGTGTTAGGTCATTTTGTTTATTTTCGAAAACTTGATTCGCAAGAATTTGTAAAATATCAGTTGCAACAGGAAATCAAAATTGTCATGTAAAACCGAAATTTATCGATTGCAATGAAGTTCTGCAAGTTATTTAAACATATCCATTTTCAGTTTTCATAAGACCTCCGTAGTTTATTTTTCATGCTTTCTTCAATTAGTCTATTTCACAGAAAAGAATTATTAAAGATGGTTGAACATGAGAATTTCATGAACATATATTGGCTTAAACTTATAATCTAAACTAACCTATAGAAAATGAGTTAGAATAAATTCATGAATAGTCAAAAAGTCAAAGTACTGAACTCCTAGGGATATTCAAAACGGAAAGTCCTTTATGATATTGCAAAATCATAAGCTCAAACACATCTAACGAACTAATGGGAAACAACTGTCTTATAACATGTATAATCGACTTAGCTATATAAACCTGTCACTTGTATGAAAGATGCATATATAGAATACTTTTATATTGACAACAATATGTGAGCAAATTAAACAGACACAAAAGGTAAAAACGTAAATAATCGAGGTGCAGCAGTCAATTTTGTAACAAATTCTTATTTATTATAGAAAATAAACAACTGTTTCAACAAAGAAACACAAATGGCATTAAACAAAGTAAATAAGCAAAACTGAAAGACAAGAACTGAAAATCGACCATAGCACAACTACACAATGACGGGATGTATTAGTACCGATCGACGCCAACCAAAACAATGTCTTCCGTATGTTACCATGGTTACTGATATATATATGTTCCTGCAGAATATCAAAGATATAACTTATAAAACAAAAAGCAATAAATGATGCAACTCAAACATACATTTGGAAATAAAACATTTTGTAAAAAGAATTAAGAAGATGTGGTATGAGTGTCAATGCGACAACTCTCCATCCAAGTCACAATTTGTAAACCATGAAAGGTCAAAGTACGATCTTCAACACGAATCCCTGGCTCACTACGAACAGCAAGCTATAAAGGGCCTCAAAAGTGTTAAACCATTCAATCGGGAAATTCAACGGTCTAATCTTTATAAAAACGAGAAACGAGAAACACTCATGAACCACAGCAACAAACGACAACTACTAAATATCAGATTCCTGACTTATGACAGGTGCAAACCATACCGCATTTGATCTATAATACAATGCAAATACAAAATTGATAAAATAAGGGTGACAAAGTAAAGGTAACAGTAGTATACCGCTGTGAGATATTAAACTGTTAAGAAAAAATACAACAACCTTGAACAAAAAGCCGCCAAAATACAAAAATTTAAACAGTAAAATAAAAATACTTTTATTGTCAGGTTTACCATAAAATTGGAAAAGGAAATACATTTTCCCCAAAAATAATTTTGTTTTTAGTACTAAGACGTGAAAAGTTATAGTCATATCAAACACTTATTGAAGCTGGTATATTGACGAGATATAACCTAAATAAGTAAACATTAGATAAAAAAAAACCCATTACAATTAGTATCAACAGGTATAATTAACAAGAAAGTACGATTTGAGAGTACTTGCAGTTACAGACAGCTTAGTTAAAAGCCAAAACAAATAATAATAAAAATCCTGCACCAGAGACTAAAGTCAACTAAAACACATCCGGGGATTTAGTATTTTGGACAGTCAGAGAAGACATCCAATGCCAAAAATAAAAGTATCGTCAGGCAGTAGGAGAGTTAGGAGTAACACATTTTTTACTAAAGAGGTTTTGTGTTAAAATTATGTAACAGCACATGATAGGAGAATACTTTAGTTTACTTTCTATTATTCAAAGTTATTGTAGAGTCAATCCAGAAATAATATAATATCTTTTGTTAAGATTTGTGAATTCAAGTAAAGCATTATAAAAAGAGGTCCAATTGGTTTGTTGTTTGTATGGCTTTATACTTGTGAGAAGATTACGCATTCTAATAGCGTAAAATAATTTATTATCATAATGTGCTAAGGCTAAAATTCTAAGACAAATTTAGACGTCCTTGAAAATGAACAAATTGGAACTTTTGGCTAAAGTCAATGAGACAACAAAACGTTCAAATGAAAACACAACCATTCAAATGCCGGAAAGCCAGAAACGGACGGTTTTGAAGTTTATTTTGAAACCGCTCGTTCGTCGATGCAGTTCTATGTAGGTTTATTTGTAAGTGCTCTATTTGACTCAATAATGTAATGATAAAATAAAGAATAAATTAAATAAATGCAAAAATAATGGAAAAATAAACACAAAAATGTGATTCATTTTGCTGTTACATTGTAGCTTTTGGACTATATAACATTCCATAAACATATGTATAACATATCTGTTCTAAAATAAAACCATTGCCCTCCATGTTTTGCTAGGGTTACAATTGGAAGGCAAAACTCAATATGAAGTTGAAGAGAAATGAAACCGAAAAGTTACAAAACATTGAGCAAGAAAAACAACCGTGTTAGGTAAAAATCACTATCATAGCTGAACATATCAGATATTCGCTATTGTAATATATGCAATACACAGCTATCGACCTTGTCGCTTTTGAAAATCTTCGCCGCTTTACCCGATAATATGCGCCTCTTTGAATTGTTGACGTCATACAACAACCACCTTTTCATTGTGGAGCAGATGTTTCCTATGGTTACGTTAAAATTTTACGGGAACTGTTGTGATGTCGTGTGATGGCGGACAAATAGCGTTAAGGTGTATGATTAACATTGGCCATTTTCAAATATAGTGCCTTATCAAAATTTCAATTTAAATAACATATCAACACGGAAATATTTAAAAGGATTATAACAATGAATAGGACATTTAACAATTCAATTGTTTATATTGTTGATTTCCTATTTCTTTCACATGATTGAAAGGAATTGATTTGAAGCTTTATCTACCTCGAAAATGTGAATTGATTGTATAAGTGATAATCCATTTGTATTGCTACTATCATGCATACGTTTCTTTTCATGGAAGAATGTGTAAAAATATTTCAGGCAAGTAACTGTTTACAGCTGTGTAAAGCTAATTTATTGTATAATCGTTTTGTTTTAATTTTAATTCAATAATGCAAACATCACATCGTATTTATCGAGACAAAATGATGTAGGAAAATACAAATCAGTGATAAATACTCAAATGAGATACTGTTGTCAAGGTGCCAAATTGAATACCAAATAAACAGCATAACTAGTTTTAAATGTCCATAGTCTACAATAGGTAAGTTATAGTTATCCCATGAGGACGCTGTGTGTCAGTGTAAAATCCTCTCGATGGTGGGATGCCGCAACGGTAATTGTTTGTATTCGACCATAATTTTACATTTAGGGTGATCTTATACTGACACACAAAGTCCAATTGGGATAGCTATTTTACATCACAGCTATTCTAGATTAGTTAAATAAACATTTACGCTTCATAAATTCTAGTTTAGACACACAATCCTCATAATATACTTTATAATATACTTTATATATCAGTATATAGTATATACCATTAATGATCCTCGAATACACAGTTAAAATATGTTAAATAAACAGTGAGCTCGTACATGTATTCAGTCGTCCTGGTTTTACAGGGTTTTAGTAGTGGGTTTATACGCCAAAAATCTTGAGTTCGAATCCTAGCATAGACGCTGGATTTTTTACATAAAATTTCAAAGTAAGTCTTTTCCGTATAAATAGCTCTAAGTTTTATTGTTGATTAGGCATTCCCGTCAAAATGTTACAAAATAATGAAAGCATGCAAAACAAAGAAACTCAAGCTATGGTGATCTGAGAGGATGATCCGGCTCATGTAAACAAAAGGAGCTGGGATGTAATTACACTGAAAACGAGGAAAACGTCAATAATTTAAGTGATATCAGAAAATGATCGTAGGATCGTATGCCTGATGGTTGTTTCTTTTGATCTTGATTATAAACTGTTAATTGAGTGCATTTAAGGTACTATTTTGAAAAAAAATATGTTCAGTGGTATCTATTCACACAAATTATGTCACAAAACATAGACAGTGCAAAATACAACGACAGGAAATGGTGGGAAACAGGATTCCATTGATGACAAATACATGCTTTAAAAGATGATGTCTTCATTAAATCATTAATTTAAAATTTTGATACTCGGTTGTAATTTATCTAAAACAGTTAATTATTTCTAAAAATAGACAAACAAAATTACTCATACAAGTTTATTATCATTTAGGTATGAAAGGCCTTTATTTACAATCCGTGCTTCTTGCTTTGGCATCTGCAGGTAATATCGTGTAATTTATTGATTTACATTGTAAATCAGTCATTTAATATGTAATACGATGTATGATTTTTCTGCATAGTATGGAATATGAGAAAACGTCATATACAAGATCAGTATCATCATTACCATCTGGAAAATTATGATATGTGTTGTTAAATCTTTACATAAGTGATATTTTCACATACACATATTTACATACTTTTAGTTTCCTGCATAAATACCGTTGTTTCAATATAAATTATAACGTACTTTGAATATTTAGATGTTAACATCTAGTTCATTTAGGCTTGGTACAGGAGCAGAATAAACTCTTCGAATAGATCAAGACATTCATGAATGAGCAATAATTTCAAATGTTACTCATTTTATAAAAACTTAGACGTATTGACCGAAAGGTATCCTGACAAAGAAGTTGTTCGTTAACAGTTACAAAATATGAAATTATAAAGAAACTAAGGTTTCAAATCTCTCAGGCAAAATTGACCTTAGATGAATTTAACTATTTATTTTAGGTACTTTTGGTCATATTGAATTTTATGGTTTCGGTCCTGATGCAAATCGGCTTTCACATTTTGTCATTGACCGCTCATGTACAATGTATCCTATCAACACTTTTAATTAGTAGATAGATTTTTACATTTTTCAAAGGATTCATCACATCTACAGATTGTCAAAACTCTGTTCAATGTAAAGTAGTTGGTAATTATAAACGTAACTTACCGAAGTCTAATAGCTGTATTACATGAATGGACCATTAAAACAAAGAGATAAAACAAAATATGCCATTAGTTGTGTTAGTTTTGTCGATCCTTCGACTTAAGTCGAAAAAGCGAGACATAGCGATCATACATTCCGTCGGTGTCTACCAATATTCACTCTGTGGTTAAAGTTTTTGAATTTTAATAACTTTCTTAAACTATCTTGGATTTGTACCAAACTTGGACAGAAGCTTGTTTATGATCATAAGATAGTATCCATAAGTAAATTTTGTAAAATAAAATTCCTATTTTCCGTATTTTACTTGTAAATGGACGTAGTTTTTCTGCCAGGAAACAATACATTCACTCTGTGGTTAAAGTTTTAAAATTTTAATAACTTTCTTAAACTATATTGGATTTGTACCTAACTTGAAGAGAGACTTGTTTATGATCAAAAGATTATATCTAGAAGGAAACTGTGTTAAAATTTTGTACCTGTTTATCCGTATTTTATTTATAAATGGACTGAGTTTTTCTTCAAGTTAACATTACATACAGTCTGCAGTTTAAGTTTTAAAAATATATAAGATTTATAAACTATCCTGGATTTTACCAAACTTAAACAGAAGCTTCTTACAATCAAAAGATAGTATGAAGAGGAATATTTTATTGATTTTTTCCTCATTTTGTTGAGCCTGCGATTAACAGCAAAAGTAGGCGAGACACTGGGTTCCATGGAACCTTTACAAATTTTCTGTTTTAAGTTGTTGTACATATGTTATATCTTGGCTTTTATAGCTGCCTATGCAGTATGGGCTTTACTCATTGCTGAAGGCCGTACAGTGACCTATAATGTTAATTTTGTGTCGTGTGGTCTTTTCTGGAGAGTTGTATCATAGGCATTTTACCACATCTTCTTATTTTATATATAAATGTTTACATAGATCACATTAATGATAAAGTAAAAATTATAACAATTATTGTTTGACTACTAAATTAAAAAAGTTAGGGTGAGCGAAAATGATATTAATAATGTTTGAATAGAAAGTTTTTTGGTTTTATCGAAGCTTTACAATTCAGTTTGCTAATTACAGGTCGTTTTCCTGTAAACAGACTCTGCATAAAATGTATATAAAATCTGGAGATATATTGACAATAAACTACAAGTGGTCAATGGACTGGTCCAAATAAGATATCACCCTTGGCTGCAGGCCATTTCATACCATATACCATTGGAACAGAATTGAACCCACGTTTAAACAAGTCAAAATACATGGTTCTTGGTGGATACGATTTAAAACAATGTGATTTAAAGATTACAAACTTCATGTCAGATGACGATGGTACATATATGTGTCAGTTTATTAACTCACCTACAGTTTATATACATGTATATAAAATAGTAGCGGCAAGTAAGTACAATTAAATAATCGGTTACTAGTATTCATCCACAAACTATGGGGAACAAACTTTAAAGACGCTATTAATGCAACGAATAAATGAAATTAATTCTTAAGGAAGTACAGAGTACAATACAAAACGAGAAAATATAAATAAAAACCCAGACAGGATCGAAAAATAAAAAGGTTAAGAATATAAGTCATCGCCGGGTGTCCATAGTAGATCATCAGCCTAACAATTAGTGGTAAAAGATTTAATCAAACGAGCAACACTTAGGTAAATATTTCATTACGATTAAATGAGATACAATCAGTAATTGATATACGATTCAAACCCAGTTTTAGATATCTGAGTGTGCTAATAAAAGTAGACTTTTTATTTTTATTTCCTATCGATTTCTAGATTATTACATTCGAGCAGAACCTGTTAAATATATGATATATATATATATATATATATATATATATATATATATATATATATATATATATATATTCAATTACTTACTGCCATTGGCGTGTAGATAGTGTGGGATAGTAACGAAGATTTCACTTTTGTCTGTAGCTGGCAGTTTCCTGTAGTCTGCCCAATGTCTGTTGTTGATGTTGAAAAGCCCTGCCAATTCAGTTTTCCTTCATGTCATTTTGGTCTTCCTCTCTTTAACCTCCTGGATGCAGTGGAGTGCTGTTTTAGTGATCTTCCTTCCCTTTCCGTAGCATGACCACAAAATCAATGAATGTTGTACAAATGAATCATCTATGTTGTGTCATTGACTTAGTAATATCTCCTCCTTTTAAATTTAGCAACCTTATAGTTTTTAAAATATGTTTACTTTAAAGTACATTCAGTTAAGAATATATTATTTGTAGCGTTATTTGTTTTATTTAAAGTTCTGCACTACATATTTTATTAATGTTACTTAGTTGCCTAGAAAGCGAGACGTCCGATCTATACTCGTTTATAACTAAAGACGCAATAATTTCCCTTTGTTACTTTTCCGCTTAACACAATGTGTAGGATTAGACCAATAAAGTGGCAGGGTATGATATATGTCTCAATACAAAACGGGACATATTATATTGCATAAAATGTTATTGTTCTGAATATGTATTTAACACGTGTTTAATGTACCATTGGACGTTAATGGTCTTCCATCATCATCCTTTTTAGATTAGCAATATACATTTGTATTGAATAAAATAAGTACAGTATGATGAAATAGGAACAATAAATTATAATGATGTCATTTTGGAACCAATATCTGACGGCAGTCATGAAACCACACCTAGAGTCTATGATAGCAGCAATAGTCTCTTTCGAGCTAACATGGAGAGATCAGATGAAAGTTCTGTTATACGACAGTCCAGTTTAACACAATATAATGACGATTATGAAAATCCGTATCAGACTATCAATCTGGAAAATATCGAAATTCATAAATATAGTAGCATCTTATCTAACAATTATCAAAACACAATAATATTTTCTGTAGGCACCGGAACAAATACTCAAAAACACTGTAGTAACACAGACGATGACAATCATTGGCTTGTTATTTACATGATGGAGAAATGAGTTAGGTAAATAAAATATCATCAGTGTAGAACAGTAGTACGATGGTCATACAGGGTTTCATTTATTTCACATTACAATGATTTAACAGTTCCATACTATGAAGTCATATTGTCGTTTATCAATTCAGTTTGTAAATAACATGAATAAGTGGTAACAAAAGTAAACGGATGTTCAAAGCTTGTAAGTGTATTTTAAATAAAAACAACTTTAAAAATCCAAAGGAATATCATGAACACCCATTGGATAGAAACAAATTGATTCAAGGGTAAACGAGTGCCTTTATTCATGCATCATAGACGAGTGGACAGGTTTATATTTTGTAAATGTACATTTTAAATATTGAACGACGTTTATAGTAAATTAAAAACTGGAAAAAAAATCTAAGATATCTATCTGTTCTTCTTTTATATTACGTTTATATGAGATTCATAATGGCTGAACGAAATAGGTGGAGACGTATATACACGTAAACAATAAGAAAATAGTGTGAACGAAATGAATATTTTAACATACATGCGTACGTCATATCAAAGAAAACTGTATTTAACGAAACGAACTATGTGCATTGACAAGTGAGCCAAACTCTCATCCAGATATCTAAATGTGTAATAAAATGTTTGTATTATATGTTGTTTCGATGGGTCTTTGCTGATTTTAGACATACATTGTGATTTGTAACAATATTGAAACAGATTCGCGATGAGTGGTGCACTGTAAGTCTCAATTAACATTCCTCTACTTTGGCGATATACGGAATCACACAGGTCAAGGTGAAATCTACTAATCACTTGGTCCCTGTCATCCTTCATCATCGTGAAAAAAATCTTATTCGCTAAAACCTGTTGGCCAAATTTAACCAAAAGTATTTAACAATCATCATTAGTGTTCATGAATTAAAGTGTGTTCGATGACCCTGTCTGCCATCCAACATGGCCGACATGTCTAAAAAACATAGGGAAAATTCAGTTTTGGCTTATAATTTAAAACCCGCTATACAAAGAGAAAATCTGATAGGGACAAAATGTTCAGAATGATGAATTCTAAATAATGTATATTTTCGTGTAAAACTTTCAGACAAATTCTTGTAAAGTAATCACCCTTTATAATGAATTTAAACCACTTAATTTTCCATTTTGTCTATTATCTTGAAAACTATAATAGAACGAGATATCCTTTCAACAAAAAGACACGACCAGCAAGTTAGTTAAAAATAGTGAAAATCGTCAGACGACTCCGTATTGGGGTAATTACTTTTTAAAGACGATTTTATTATTTGATTTTGTTGTTGAATATCTTAAATACTATAACAGACATATGTAAGGAGAATATATTTAAAGTTAAAAAAAAAAAACCTGCAAGACAATTAAATCACATGATTGGTCTGCAAATAATTTAACATATTGAAAATCGTCTGACAACTCTGAACTATGGTTGTTGGTCTTTAATGACGATTATTACCAATTGTTGCCGTTATGCTTTATATCTGAAAAACGTATGATAGATAGATAGAAACCTTAACACGTTTAGATAATCAGCGAGACACGAAATGAGTCCCATAGCCAAAATCGCTAATTCAAAACTTTTGGAGTTATATCTCTATAATAAAAATGTGTGCAATTGATCTTGAAAACTAAAATAGATAAACCAGGATTTCAAAAGCATTAATGATTCGAAAGACAAGATATGCAAATAAGTCAACATTGCCGAACTCATTAATCGACTCCTTATTAGAGTTCCTGCCCTTTGATGGAGATGTATATCCAATGTTTAGCGTGTTTGCCTATTATCTTGACAATTTTAAATGATAGATAAACACGTTTTCAGTCGAATCTTACCGAAATAATTAGTAAACCCTTTGTAAGAGTTATTACCCTTATTTGACGATTTTGTTTATTTTAATGTTTATATTTGGCAAACACTTTAAAGGATAGAGAGAAATGTGAACTAAAAATATCAACAATTAAAGATAAACAAAAAGAAATTGTTTCCATGAATAATATTTTTAGTCCACAATGTTATAGAGTTCCATGATGCACAAAGACATAGTTAGTTATAAGTGTTATAAATGTTCATCAGAACCGTTAGTTTGAATTTACCTAAGGCTTGATATTTTGTTGGTGCGTATTTATTGACTCTCCTTTTTGAATTTGCCTTTGTATTTGGTATATTTTTTAACAGTTTTATGCTATTCCTTCTTTGGTATTCAAGCAAAACATGAACACGTCATCTTTATGTTAACATCTGACCATATTTATCTAACGTCCTATATTATACAAATGATGAATTACAATGTATCATATTTATTCATCTCGGTTTAAAACGATAAACTATGGAGTAAAATTGGAAATTTGATGATTTAAAGACAAATTTAAGAACGTTTTTCAACGATTTATGTGCTTTGTACAAATGGGCACCTATTTTGAAAGAATTCAATCTGTAATATTTAAGGGAAAAAAGGAGATAAAGGCATAATTTTTCGATTTTTAGATACAGTTCAACGAGCCAAAAGGTGTATGCAAATTTTCAACATAATTTTGTGACAGAGCCCATTTACTGTTACTTGACTTTAAATGGATAAAGAGCATTAAACAATATAATTCTTTTGAAAGTTGATTTCCTATTTACGGACAAAATGTACAGGGACATATTTCATGTATTTATAGTTATTAAAGTCAAATAGAAAAATCATAACAAATAACAAATAATAGAATTTTATTTGTGTTCTAAAACTTGTGTTGATGTAAACTGGCATTAGAATTTATTTGCTGAATCGGATAAGATGATCCTGTTCCACATGTGACACCCCAGTTTTTGGTGGGGTTTCATGCTACTAGGTCTTTAGTTATGTTGTTGTGTTTTATATATGTTGTTTGTCTTTTGTCATATTTCTTTTTGTTTTGGAGGTTTCTGTTGTCATCGACTTTTGAGCTTGAACATATTTTGGTATCTTCCGTCTTTGTTTTAATGTATGTGTATTGTGCTATTTTATGTATAATTATCATTTTGAAAGTTTGTTTTGAAAAACAGTAAATGCGAAATGTCCCATTATATTCTATTTGTATGTATTTATATATATATATATGTCATAATATATTTATCTGCAATGAAATCAATTGAATTTGCTAATGGTTGATGTTAATATTATATAACAATAATTTCATATTTCATCATAGTACTATTACCAATAATGATTAATGGATGGAACCTGGAGACTAGTTACAATTTCATAAGTGTATACTTTACGGCTGGACACATAAATCACTCTGCTAGTTTAGATGCAAACAATTCTAGAATAGTATTCTTCCCTTCTGCATCAAACGGAAAATTTACAGTCATTTCCAGTTTGAAATTTATATCCTAGACTTCTGACATAAACATATTTTTTTTAAGAACTTGCTCTTTTCTAAGTTTTTTAGAATATTTCCTATATTCATATTAAAGGATCACCGGAAATATTGCACTAACGTTCTATTTGATAATTAAGGTATGGTTAATATTCCGGGGCTAAAATGTCCTATGATGTCGGCGCTCAAATGTCCCTATGTGCATTTTCATTTTCTCTCATATCAAATATCCTACGCCCTTGGCTATGCGGTGTATAAAATGCAGTAATTTCTGGTTTGAATGTGGACATCATCGTGTGTAGTTACATGTACCACTACGCTTTTAGAATTAATAAAACCCTGTCAACAAATCTTTGAAGGTATTTATATGGTCAATTGTCCTGGAAAGATTTCTGACTCTGTTCAACGTATTCTTGTTTCCAGTGGCATTCCAGATTGCCCGATCATCATCTCGATTGGCTTACATATATATCGATGGAGTTTTTATTCCCGTTGGAATCACCAGCCCAGTAGTCCTCACTTCTGTGTTGACATGAATTATCATTGATATGATCTGTTTGCAAAACTTTGAATTTTGAAATACTAAGGCTTTTATACTAGTACCTCAAGAATCGAAAACTTTTAGGAATTTTGGTCCTCAATGCTCTTATACTTCGTACTTTATTTAACGTTTTTTACTTTTATTAATTCGAGCGTCACTAATGAGTCTTTTGTAGACGAAAAGCGCGTCTGGCGCAAGTACAAAATTTCAATCCTGGTATCAATGATGAGTTTATTTGTACTGTTTCTTCATTTTAAGAAGACAACAATTAATTAGACCATGTTCACAAAAAGCACTGCTATCCATTTATCACTCATTCGAAAAATAATTTGTATACTTATAATGCAATTAATGGTATTTCGTCTTGCTCTTGACATGAGTGAACTTTGTTGGTCATGGTAATTTCTATCGTTTAGTATAATTAGACATATTAGATAAAGTGTTTCTTAGAAGATAACAGTGAGGAAGGTCTGTAAAATGACGAAAATGACTCGCAATTATTTTTGGTCGTTTTGCTCCGTCATCTTATGGAATGACTTCAACTTGTTTCGTGGCATTTAAATTAATGTGGTTAATCAACAATTAATATATTCTGCTTATCGCTGTTTCCTTCGGCCTCGAAAGCTTAAACATGTTGAATGCTAACACTATGCTACCGAAAGTTGTACGCAAAGTGCATATCCCTGTGCAATTTCAAAATATTAGTTTTTACAAAATGTATGACGATAATTTTATGTATCACCAAATAGCAATACTTTTGATTAAAATGATGAAAAGCAAACGTTATCTTAATTTGTGTTTGCCATACAAGGAAATACTATATAAGGCATTAAAAAAAAATAATCTATCATTGAAATATGATACTTTCTGATTACCTTCACATTTTTACAGGAAATGTTTGTAATCTTTTGACCTCGGAAATCATAAAAGAGAATATGGGAATCGATTTGATTAGCGTTTTCTGTCATCTTTGAAGTGTAATAGAATTGTTACAACTCAACGTGTAAGGCAAGTATGTGTTTAAGACTTTATATTAGAAGATTAATGAAAAAATATTATCATTTCGACAAAACGACGACTGAAAACATCATAACATTACGTTACACACAGAGATCTTAACGGTGATTAAGATGAACGTAACAATACCAGGCTAAACTCATATGCTCTGAAAGGATAAGCAGTCCTCGATGCACATGTTACGTCCTCAGTGCTGCTCATAAATTAAAATCATACGTCAAGTAAAACCGGTCAAAGTACACATAACCTCAAAATAAGAAACACAAATCATCAAACTCTAAATAATTGTTTTTAGGTATGACAAGTCAGATCTTACAAGCATTGGTATTAGCAGTCACACTGACAGGTTTCATCACAGACATGCATCAAAATCAAATGTGCCCACAAATGAAAGGTATAGTATAAATATGGCATTAATCATTTAGTATTGTAAGAGAACAAAACGTTGTTTAACACCTAACACTACATTATTTATCACGATTCATACGAAACAGCTTAAGTGTATAAGCATCCGTTTATTTAAACTAGATATTTGCGCGTCGCTATGTTTCGGTGGTAATGTAGTATTAAGTCTCCGGGAACTAGGTTGCTCTTTGTTTACCCTACTTAGGTCAATGTTTCAGAACACTGTGCTATGACAAAATACTGCACCTATACTGAACATATTCCTAAGGCCGAGGAATGAATTACGGTGTAGAAAAATATGAAATAGTTTTACCTTCAGGTTAAAATGTGAATTTTAACAAATGTTGTATTCACTGCATGATTTAAAGCATAAAACACTATTGGCCTAATGTTTATAAAGATTGCAAAAAGGTAAACGGTCATCATAGATATTCAAACAACTTCTGAATATTGAAGAGAAAGTATATCTGTAAACTGCAAATGAAGGACCTCGGTGAGTGTTATGATTCGCTGAGAATTTCTGAAAATGCTATCAATATCCATATGGACCAGAAATTTTATGACTTTTCGTCTTTAGTTTGTCGCATTGTTTGCAATTGCTGTATCTTTTTTTACAGTTTTATTTTTATATTCTAATGTATGCTATGTAGTTGTGTTTGTGGAATTTGTCTGCTCTAGAGTTTATCAAACAAAATAACATGTGTGCTTCGCTCATGATATACCTACGGTCCATTTTGTTGGTTTGACGTCTTATTGACGTTGATTTCATTTCCTTTTTCGATAAACAATGAACAGTTCAAAAAGTGCAAATATTTTAATAAAGAAGTGCTCTGAAAACGCCTTAAAATTTAAATCTACATATACAAAACAAATGACATGTTTTGCGGAGATCTATCTGTATCGTACATTGTACCTAGGGAATTGAAGTAGGTTATCGTTTATATGAAAGCATCTTTGCGTGGATAATGTGAACGTTGGTCATTTAAACATAAATACCTAAAGTAAAGTTATAACTAATGAAAGGTTACCTGTAGATTAAGCGAAGGCATGTCTTATTTTAATTCCAGAGAATAGCCTGTTTGGGTCAGCTTCTGATTTAAATTAAAAAGTACCTTCCTTAAATAACACAGACGACATGATTTTAATTTGTATGAACAGATTGGATAATGCTGAAACGTCTTGACAAAATATACATATTCGGTTTGACAAAATGGCCTTTAATGGTAATTGCATTGATATTTTGTCGAAACCTATATTTTGAATTGCACAAGGCCACGTTTTGTTTTAACAAATTTAAACTAACTCCTTTGGATATGTATGGTTTAATGTTATATAAGTCTCGAAATACATGATTTATTAATTATCATCGGCTTTGAACTAGCTTACAGTATATATTTATAAATTATAATAATTGTTATTTTGATATTCTGTGATCAGAGTTCAGGTGTTTGCATTTTGTCTTTCCAGACTATCTGATTAGTCGAGGTATTTCCAATTTGATTTTGTCGTTTTTAATAGGTTGAGCTTTTACATTATTGTCCAAGGTTAGGAGAAGAATTGAACGCTCGCAAACATGATCAACATGAACAGGTATCTTTTGAATTAGCATAAGTTTACCGATGTTCAAATCCACTAAACATGACCTGTGCTTATTGTCTTTTGTTGTTGGGATATACAAGTACCCGGCCACATCCACTCTGTGTAGTACTTCTATTTGTATCCATCTGATGAGTTAAGCCTTTTCAACTGATTTTTATAGTTGGTTCTTATGTTGTAATGTTACACCACTGTCCCAGGTTAGAGGTAGAGCTGGGATTCCGCTCACATGTTTAACCCCGCCACATTCTGTATGTATGTGCCTGTCCCAATTCAGGAGTCTGTAATTCAGTGGTTGTCGTGTGTTGATGTGTTACATTTTGTTTTGTCGTTCATTTTTTTTGTATATAAATTAGGCCGTTAGTTTTCTCCTTTAAAATGTTTTACATTTGTCAATTCAGGGTCTTTTATAGCTGTCTATGCGGTATGGGCTTTGCTCATTGTTGAAGGCCGTACGGTGACCTATAGTTGTTATAAAATTTTTTTATTAATCAATTAAGAAGATACAAATTAAATACAAATCAAAAACTGAAGGAATAGCAAGTAATTTGACTGTACATGTAGCATTGACAGGGTAAGGGTATCCTGCTATACATGCATTAACCGCCATGAAAGTCCCATTAAATTAAAATGTAACGTGTCAAGTTGGAATAGAGTACAATCAGAAAAGATTTGATCTCATGTTATAAGACCGCGATAATATGTCGCCAGTGAATTGTTGATACAAAGTATCGGTCGACCAACTTGTGATGATAGAAGTAAACTTCTTATGTATCGATTTTTTTCTCTCGGTTCAATTTCAGTCATTCAGTGAACTTACAGCATCCATATTTATCATGAAATTAAAGATCCAGTAACGAGGAGTATTTGTATTAATTCTGCGTTATCTGAATCCAAAAACGAGTCGGCATATGATTTCAAAAGATAAGCAAATAAAAGAACGAGCATTTGTGGAACATTCAATTGTTTGTCAGAGCTTTTATTATTTATTCCATACAGAACAAATGAAATGTAAAACTACAGAACAGTTCATTGGCGTAAAGCATGGAGAAAACTTGATTTTGAACTGCACTTGTTTTAACAAGACCAATGGTCAATGGATAGGTCCAAATAAGTTACCATCCTTATATACGACTGCTGATAAATATATACCATACACACAAGGAACAGAATTAAACCCAAATTTAAACAGATCAAAATTTGGAGTTTTTGGTGGATACGATATAAATGAATGCCGGTTACAGATTATGAACTTCGTGTCCGATGACGAAGGTCTATACAAGTGTCAATACATTGAGTCATCAACAGTTTATATTCATACATACAACGTTGTTGCAATAAGTAAGTTTACTTAGTACTGACATCTATAAAAGACTATAGATTTATAACGGGTTTAGATCGAAGTTAAAGATCAAACAGCTTATTATTTATGCGCGTTACCTAACGTATGTGGAGTTTGATTTAAGCTTTATGACATTGTTTTCTGCTCTGCAAAATGGGGTAGGTATATCAAAACGTCTCATTTCGCGCATTATACAGATTCAATATTATTCACTAGTTAAAATACACTTTGTCGTCACAAACTTGAATTCAGCACCGCAAATACCGGTAATTTTGAAAACCACTGCTTGTATCCTTGAGAATAAACGTTCAGCTAGAAATATTGAATTTTATACATTTTTGTACTTTGGTAAATTTTATTGACTAACACTAAAAATTAGAAATTTTGTGATTATCACATGTACAATTGAGCTTTTAAATGTAGGCCGATCAAATATTCTAGTAGTTGAGATTTACTTGAAATTTTGACAGAAATCAAAATGGATTGTTTTCTCTGGATGAAGTAGTTGAACTGATACTCGGAAAATTTGTCTGATACTATAATTAAACTCAATTTTATTTTTAATTGCAAAATGACAAGAAATCAAAAACAATATTTGACGGTTTATTTGTATTTGTTTAAATGACTACCTACATGTATTTGTTCAAGACCTGTGAAAAGTAATAACCGAAGTCGTTTTATCCGATAGACAAAATATATGTAACTTATAAGAGTTCAATTCTACAAATTATAGTCAAATTTATGGAAATGTTATGTACGGCCGACTTGAAAGGGTGGAACTCCTGAAAGTAACAACAATATATTTGGGAGGACGGAACACTTCAGAATAGTTTCAAGCATATTATGTTTAACGGCAGAAGAAAATAACTAGTTTGAGTTTCACCATTTTGTATAGATCAATTGTAATATGAATATCAATTTAAGCAAATTTCACACTCCTGTTTATACTCCTGTATGCAAGTTTTACAGACAGACCTTTCTATACATTATGCATTTTGTTTAATTTCTCAGGATTCCCTATATATACAAATTGTCCAAAACTCCTAACAGTTAAATAACTGTTACTTACACATGTAACGTTACGACGTTTAATATATGAATGGACCAATTAAAACATCACAAAAGAAAATACGTTTGTTTGAATAGATAACATAAACAAATACAAGTAGTAATAATTATTACGAATGTATTTTGAGACAGATTTCATTTTTACTCATACAAATGTAATACATAAAAATAAGCGAAAAATGTTAAAATTATGAGACAGCAAATGATTTTCTTTATAAGAATTCACGAATAATGGTTTCCATCATAACGGCTTCTTTGAAATAATCCTTATTTTAGACAAAATATCATCGACAGCATAAAACAGCTTTACAAGTCAAATTGTTTACTTATACACTGTTTTTCTGCAACTGATTTTATTTTCGGCTGTTAAATGTCAAGTTGTTAGAATTCAATATCAAAGATTATAGGGCCATGGTTCTGAAAAGAACAAATAGATTAAGGAACTCACAGTACCTTTATCCGACAAAGGAGGAAAAATACACCAACCAAAACCGGTATTTATCTCTTGTTTACTTTATATTATTCAGCATTACTTTTACGAGTATTTTGCCTTTTGTCTTGTTGTTCATTACTTTTAGTTCACTCAATGCTCATTTTACGTCGTCTAATCGCCTTTGCAATTTCATGTTGCTAGAATTTAAAATTAGAGATAATACGGGTATGTTAGGTATGATATCAAGCAAACTTGTTTTTTCTTGAAAATATCGATGCTTGGATAAACGTATTTGAGTTCTTTCACTATTTTTCTTGAAAAAAAATAGTGAAAGAACTCAAATACGTTTATCAAGCATTCGATATCATTTGTGTTTTCCCTTGACTTTATATTGTTTAGGTTAAATTTTAGATTTGGCTTTTTGTCTTGTTGTTGTACAGTACCTTGTGTTAACTCAATGATCATCTTACTTTCTCATATTTATAAAAAAAACCTTGTGTGATAAAATAAAAAATAGCGACCCAATTGACTTTCTTATATTCATATAAATATACACTATTTTCAGATCCTGAATTTATATCTACTTCTTCATATGGTGATTGTTGGGTAATAATGGGCAGTTTGGTTGGAGTATTGATAATATGCTTTGTCATGTCACATATTTTCTGCTGTTTAAACCGTGCAATGAAATCAAGTCTTGTGATATTTCCAGAAGTACAATATGATGAAATAGGAGCAATAAATTATAATGATGTTGTTTTGGAACCAATACCAGACGTCAACCATGAAACAACATTAGCAGTCTTTGATACCAACAATAGTCTCTTTCGAGCTAACGCGGAGAGCTCCGATGAAAGTTTTGTTTTACCACAGTCCAGTTTAATACAATATAATGACAATTATGAAAACCCGTACCATACTTTCAATCCTGAAAATATCGAAATTCATCCATATAGTAGCATCATGTCTACCAATTATCAGAACACAACTATATTTCCGGTTATCTCAGAAACAAAAACTCAAAAGGGTTAAATGCAGAAGATGAAAATCATTGGCTTTTTATTCACGTGATTGAAAAATGAGCAACATTTGTTTTCGTTCATTTTTGTACGATAATTAGACCGTTAGTTTTCTCGTATGATGCGATTTACATTTGCCATTTCAGGGCCTTTAATAAGTGACTATTGTATGGGTTTTGCTCATTGTTGAAGACCGTACTGTGACCTTTAGTTGTTAAATTCTGTGTCATGTTGTCTCTTGTAAAGAGGTGTCTCATTAGGAATCATTCAACATATTGTTATCTGCGTTGAAAGATTAGTATTCTGGTCTTGCATGTTGTATTTTATTGCATTTTACAATATTTTATAGTAGATGTTCATGAGACACTTTCTCCCTTTATTAATTAAGTTTGTAGATAAGATGTAACATTACTTAACCGATGTTCATCGTAAATCTTTTTTGAATATACAGAACTCATAAAAGGGATATTCTCATGAACATCAAATAGATAGAAATTAAGTGTTACAAGGTTAAGCGACTCCTCCTTTGCATGCATCACCGCTAAGTGGACAAGGGTATGTTGCAAATATACATTTCAATTAATGAAGGAAGTAAATGTAAAAACTGTAAAAAAAGGGTCTATGATATCATTATAATAATAATGACAATATTTAAACAAGACATACAACAATGTACAATGTTATATCATGAGTTAGTATTCTTTTTCCACAACTGACAGTGCATTCAATCACTGAACAAATTTGCACGTTTCATAACACGGCTGGTTTAACAAAATATTTTGTCTGATGCCGATTTCGTAGTATCTGTGCATTAAGTTACACACATTCAGATTGATAATTTCCTTTCACTGACTTTAATGAGCAAAAAATCTTAAAGATACTCTAAATATTTGCCAAAAAAAAAAAAAAAAATCAAAATCATTGTATATTAAAGAACTATAGAAGAAACATTTTGGATAACCACAAGCGCATTAACTGATATGAGAAATTATGCTTAGCTAGTATATAATGTATGATCATGGGAAAAGGTCACGCAATACACATAAGAAAAAAGTATCTTCAGAATAAACATTATATGAACATGATGAATGGTAACAAATAAAGGTATATATTTGTACGTAAATAACGGTGAACTATTTAGAGTTCCTATACAGCAAATAGTTTCAATCCTACAACTTCTACACATAATATGAGATCGAAGAGCCGCAGGCTAAGCAAAGCTTATTTAAAATTCCTACTGAGAATTACATCCTAGTTAATATATTTTATCATCAATTGAATATCTAGAATGATCTGAATTGTGAATAGTAATATATCGCTAATTGTTTGCATGTATTGCAAATAAACTCATCATAGATACCAGGATTGAAATTTTATATTTACGCCAGACGCGCGTTTCGTCTACAAAAGACTCATCAGTGACGCTCGAATCAAAAATATTAAAAGGCCAAATAAAGTACGAAGTAGAAGAGCATTGAGGACCAAAATTCCTAAAAGTTTTGCAAACGATTTGTGTTGGCTCTTTCTAAAGTATTGCTATAAATTAAGATTTTAAATGATTTTGAAACAAAGGATACAGTTATTCCCATCGAAATTCGAACCACTTCTTTTCCAACACTGATTATACATGCTACAAGAAAGGAAAATGGCAGTAGTTATCTTATAGTTCGTTTCTGCGTGTGTCGCATTGTCGTTTGTTTTTGTTGCATTTCAGTGTATGTTGTTTTGTTGTTTTCCTCTTATAGCTGATGTGTTTCCCTCGGTTTTAGTTTGTAACCCGGAGTTTTTCTCTCAATCGATTTATGACTTTTGAACAGCGATATACTACTGTTGTCTTTATTTAATGCATACAAAAGTATCTTGGGTATAAGTCAATGAGCCAAATATTAAAAGTAGACCTGCAGCTATAGGAAACAATATACAGTCTGAAGAAATGAACAGAACGTGATTTCCAAATGTCAAATTTTAATCGTTTCGAGACTATACAAGTTGTGAATAAATTTAAAAGGCTATCAAAATTCTGCCATAAACACCTGTCTTAATAGCAATAACACAATGACTACTACTGACAAAGACAACAGCCCTGGAGTAGGCACTTCTGTGTTGACATGAAATATGAACGATATGGTAATATTCATAAATCAATAGTTAGCTGGCTATAAAACTAGGTTTAATCCACCATTTTCTGCATAAGAAATTAAGAAGAAAATAAAACATTTTAATCACATATTTCAGAATCTTTAAGCTTTGAAACGAGCCAAAAAAATATTCAGTTCTACGTTATGGACAGAATAATTAAGAAAAAGGCTACCATTGCCCTAATAGGCAACTATAACCCCTTACTTTAAATAAATTGCGCATCTTGACCCAACTAAGTTAATATGTTCTATGCCATAAAGCCAGTTTGAATTTACATCAACATTTGGTTTAAAAGCATCCTGTGCTTCATAAACTAGTTTAACTGGATACAAAGTGTGTCAACATATCTACAAACCTGCCGTTTAGGTATCGAAAATTTCAACTACACATGTGAAAATCAATCGGCTTCGAAACGAGCCATAATGAATATTCAGGTTTATAATATGTACAGAGGAATTGATGAAAAGACTACCATAATTCGAAAAGGCTATCATAATCCACTGACATGAAATGAATTGCGCATCTTGACCCATCAAAATTAATATATTCAATGTCATACCGGTGCCAGTTTTAATTTCTATCAAAATTGATTTAAAAATATCATGTACGTCATTAGATATCTTAACTGGATAAAAGCGTATCAGCGGTTAAGGAAAAATGTCCTGTTTAGGTATGGAGAACCTCAATACAGTAAAATTATCCTCTTTTTTTTCTGCGGTTCGTTTTTTCCTTATACTTGATTTTTCTATTGTGTTTGGTAGACTGATTTTCTATCGTTTTTTTTTAGTTTGTTATGCTTTTTATATAGGTTTTCTTTGTCTTTTGATTTTTTTATTGTACCTTCTGTCATTTCAAGGAAACCTGCAAATACAATCATCATAACTTTTGCATTGATTATTTATATTTTACAATTTATACGTATACTCCATACTCCATCTTTTAACAATTATTAAGGATCTACTCTGCGATTCTGGTTAACAATTAATATGTAAACAACAAATGTTATATGCAATAAATATAAAACATACCGGAAAGACAGCTGAGTAAAGTTTCATATTCAAAATAATATTAGGTCATTTTGTTTATTTTCGAAAAATAATAGATTCGCATGAATTTGTTTAATAACATTTGCCGAAGGAAATCAAAATTATTATATAAAACAGAAAATTTATTGATTAAATTGATCATGTTAACGTTTTGCATGTGATTTGAACAGATCTTTTTAAATATTCATAAGACATCCGTACTTATTTTGCCATGTCTCTTTCAATTTATATATTGCATAGAAAAACGAATTATAAAATATGATTGTACATGAGAATTGGGTTGCACTAGTGAACTAAACTCACCTATATAAAATGCCGCCTTTTTGATGTCCAACATTTTGACTTCCTGTAAGATGATATCCAAATATTTTTAAAAGCTCTTATCTTACATTATAGTCAAAATGCTGACCTAAAGGCCTCTTGTTCTTCGGAGCAGTTCTGTGTCGGTTAATTTGCAAGTGCTTTATTTGACGTACTCATGAAAAGCAAATTCAATGTTACAATAAGCAATACTGCAAAATGATAGAAAAGTTAACAGAAAAATCTCATGCGATTCATTTTGATATTAGTTTTGAGTCTTGCGTAATCTTGGAATCTAACAAACGCAGATTTAATAGTTATCATAGAATTACATATTTATTTAGCATTCCATTAAAATATGTGTTCTGTATCACTTTTTCTATTATGGCGTCAGATATTTTCTATTGTTACGTTAAAATTTTACGGGAACTGTTGTGATGTCAAGTAATGGCGGACAGATAGTGAAAGAGGTTTATTATTGGCATTGATTACTGTCAACCAACACTTTCCTGTTAAATGGAACTAATCAAATATAAAGTGCCCTACTTAACAGTTTCTAATAAAAAAAAAAAAAACATTTAAACACGTACATATTTGATAGGATAATAGCCCATTTCACAATTCAATTGTTTATATTGTTGATTTCCGATTTCCTTGACATGAATGACATGAATAAATTTGAAGCTTTTATCTAAATAGAAAAATAATTAAAAAAAAACATGTGAATTGATTGTATTAGTGTCCATCCATTGTTATTGCGATTGCTATTGGAGGAATGTGTTAAGATTTCTCAGGCAAGTAACTGTTTACAACCTTTGTAAAGCTCATTTATTGTATAATCATTTTGTTCTAGTTTTCATCCAATATTTCAAACATCACATCGTATTTATAGAGACAAAATGAATCAGGTAAACACAAATCGGTGCTAAATACTAAGATACAATTGTCACAGAGGTCATACCAAATAAACAGTTTACTAGTAACAAGTTAGAAATGTCCGAAGTTTACAACATTTACGATGGAAACGAGAAAACCGACAAGAATTGAAGTGAGATCCTTAAAGGATTTAAGGATCATAAGTGTGATGGTTGTTTCTTTTAATTTTGACAATAAAAAGTATATTCGGTGCATTTAAGGTTTTTATATGCAATGTTGTGTTCAATGGTCTTTATATTTAAGTCGCGCAAAAACAACTATATCTTAAAACCTAGACAGCACAAAATCCAAAGACATGGAGGTTGATGAGTAACAGGAATTCATTGATGACAAATAAATGCTTTCAAAGATGATTTTAACATGAAAATAATGTCATATGTATACCCGATTAAGTTTAATCTACAACATTTAATCCTTACTTAATATAGAAATCAATAACAACACTCAAATTACTTGCATTTAGGTATGATATACGTGTATTTTCAAGCCATGCTTCTTATAGATGCAGTTGCAGGTTAGATTGTGTAGTTAGATAATTTATAAAATAAACATTATTTTATGTTTAACGATGCATGGAAACGAATAATCCAAACGCACATTTTACACCTCCTCGTTGTGTCATCATCTACTTATTATCTGAAGCAGAACTGACTAATAAAACAAATAACTACTTTAAATATTTCATGTTTCAATATAACATTTGGTAATTGAGCAAAATGAACCATTTGATTATATTTTATATCTTAACTTATAAGACATAGAGGATTTAATAATAACTTGAAATGATTTACGCATTATGATAATAAAGTTATTATAAAAGAAGATGTGGTATGATTGCCAAGAGAATACTCTTCACAAGAGACCACATGACACAGCAGTTAATAACCATAGGTCACCGTACGACCTTCACCAATAAGCTAAGCCCTTACCACATAGTCAAATATAATAGGCCCCGAAATGACAAATGTAAAACATTTCAAATGAGAAAAACTAACGGCCTAATTTATGTACAAAAAATGAACGAAAATCAAATATGTAACACAATACAACAATAATAACACTAAATTACAATTCTACAACTACAAAACACTAAATTACAATTCTATTGTATGATATCACTAATTTATTTATTGTGTGTCTTGCTTGCAAATGTATAATTATGTAATTGTTAAGGTATAATTGTTATCCTCTTGTAGCACCATACGTGTGCCTAAGTTGTAATAAATTGTCTGGTCTTGTCTTGTCATGACTTGGGACAGGCACATACATAGATAATGTGGAGAGGTTAAACATGTTAGAGGGATCCCAACCTCTCTTCACATGTTTTGTCCGAGGAGTTTTCTCGATAAAGATATTGATAATTCACAATTCACAAAGAATGATTGAAAATTTTGAACACCTAGACCTTCATGTGTCCTAACACATAATCACACACCTCAGACCCCCCAAAAAAAAAATTTTGACCCTAAAATACCTTCATTTAAAGCAAAAGACACTAAATTTTACCAAAAAGCAAAAAACACCCAAAAACAGCAAAAAACTTTACTCCCAAAAAATTTTTTAACTTTTTTAAAAACCTTAAAACACCCAAAAACATCAAAAAAACAAAATAAAAAAAAGGTCAGGAGAACACACCGTGAAAAAATTCTGTTGGATTCAAGAGAAAAAATTTTGTTTAGAACCCCGAGAAATGGTAAAGATAGTAAAAAAGCTATTTTGAGTTCCCATAATCCTCGGTAGCATTTTGTAAAATTTCATCCAATTCTGAGCACTTTGAATTTTTTTCCATTTTTGTTACCACGGCAACGGCGGTCATTCGTTTGGGAGACTTAATAATTATTTAAGTAAAATCATAAACTATATTTTTAACAGCAACAGTTTAATATAAATTCCTGCATTGATGGTTTCTTCCACATGTGGTCATTAAGTACGAATTATCCATGCGGGACTCAGAGTCTTATGATAACAAAAGGAAGGATTGTATGGGATTGTAATTGGTGTATATATTTACTTTTAAATCGTCCTTTACACTTTCCGTGTAGATTCACGATTTAAATTCCCAAATCAATCAAGCATTTTAATGTTTTTTCATAGTAATTTAAACCCCGCAGGTAGTTATTGAAGTGTGTATTTTAAAAACATAATTGATTGCAATATTTTATTCAATAGGACATTGATTTGAAAACATGTTACCTAGGTGTTGTTGTCATAACATGTTTATTATAGTTACCGTAAACATTTCAAATTATCAGTGGTAGAATACAGGATTTTAGTAGTTTTGAACGTGAAGTGATATAATTTAACAGATATGGAATCGCAACAATGGAATATTAACCAAAACAATTGATTAATGAATATAGAATTTACCATCACAAAATGGGATTGTTGGTTAACGAAATTGATTCAAATGGACCAACCGGAAAGATGCCGAAGCTACCTAAAAACCTAAACAACGGCTTAGTGACATTTATGGACTGGAAAAGGTGAATAAGGAAAAATGACCCTCAAGAACTGCACCAATATCTATCAGACAACATTGCTGATATTAACCACACAATTTCTAGAGAAACATTCGGCTACGCTTATTTGCTTTCTGGCAATGAGAGTGAGACGAACATTGTGGATAAATTAAATAAAGGGATACGAAATCTAAAACGGCAGGATGCTCAAACACTTTTAATTTATATTAATTTTGGAAATTTTTTAAATCTTACCAAAACCTGGCTGGAAAATGAAAGGAAAGAAGGAAGAATCAAACAATCTTGGTCTGCATGGTTAAAGAGAAGACAGGGTATTCCGATGACCACGCGAGGAAGCTACGTGCTCTCGCAAAGGTTCTTTACGGATACGAACAATTTTTCATGTGGGATTACCTCTAAATTTTATTTTGAGAAAACTAAAAGAAATAGACATCATGCTACAAATTCCAGAACACAATGCATTCTGGAAGAGACCTGTGGCTCTACCAACCACCAATAATCTTCAATCATCGCAAGACGATCACTGACACTGTGATGTGCTGCTTCCCAGTGACTTTTTCAATGCTATATTTAGAAACGGTTATGCATAACCGGGGAACTTTCTCAATCTGTAATTGTGTTTTTTAATATAGTATATGTGATATTGATTTTCTTATTCCATATAAGGAGTGATCATACATGATCAGTGGCTGGGACAACTTTGTATATATTCCGTATAAGGAGTGACTATTTCTCAATGCTATATTTAGAAACGGTTATGCATAACCGGATAGTTTCCTAATATGATTATTATTGTTTTCTAGGTCTTACTTTTTGTAAAACGTCACTTTGCATCGTCTTTGTCATCACTTTTGTTTGTCGTCTAATATGAGGTAAATGTACACGAGCAGCATATTTGGCTGAAGTAAATATTCATGAGACAACTATCATGCGTAGCGTCGTTTTTTAAACTCAGTGATCTGTAATTCTTGTTCATAAAACCACCTTTAATTTCTTCGCCTTTTAAATCAATTATTCTATAAGTAACAGGGTTTGTATTTAAAACTTTTCAATTACAAATATTTCTTTGGTCCAACGAGTAGTATAACCCTTTTCAAATTTACCTTTCTTTTTGTTATTCTTACTCTAGCACCTACTTTGAGTTTAGGTTTTTAATTTTCTTTCTTTTCTGGATATAAATTTTTATACACGGTTAATTCATTTTCTAATTTACTTGCTTTAACAGGTGTCATTTTAATTGAAGAATGTACTGTATTATTATAATTTTTAACTAATTTATCCAATATATCATAATATTTAAAAGTTTCATTAGCAGTAAAGTATTTAAACATATGTTGTTTCATTGTACCTATCCAGCGTTCCACCACGCTGCTCTTTTCCTCATTCTCAGTTGAATATAACTTTATGTTATTATCTTTTAACAATTCTTTTACTTGTCGATTATAAAATTCAGATCCTTTATCCGACCAAATATACATTGGTTTTCTTTCTTTAAATAATGTTTTAAATGCTTCACTTACTGTTACTCCTGTTTTATTTTTAATGGAACTAACCAACCATTTTACTGAAAATATCTATAGCTGCTAATAAATATTTATAGTGTTTATTTTGTTTTGAATATTGTTGCATATCTATCAAATCAACCGCCCATGTTTGATCTATTGAATTGACATAAACACGTCTTTTAGGAAAAGATTTTACAACTCTATGATGTAATTCATCTGCTAATTTATTTGTTAGATTTATTTTAGACATTTTAAATATAACTAAAATTGTTTCTTAAAAATGGAGGCAAAAAGGATAAAATTTTATCCAAGCAAGGAGATTCATATAAACTTGTTTTGACAAAAAATATAAACATAAAGCAAGTATTTATGTATTTAATTATAAAATTAGTCTAAAGGATGAAAACCAGAAACATTTACAAATGCTTTTGATCACATGATAGATTATTCTATAAAAGATTACCCTAATGGAAGAATTAAAATAGTACCTATTCATGAAATCATAATTGCTAAACATAAAAGCTGGCCTATAAGAACATATAATACAGTTAAAAAGTTATTCATGGATCAAATGGAAAGATTATTAAATAGTGCTGAAGAATTAAATTTAGAAGAAGTTATTTTGAAGTTACTATTATACCCAATAAAAGAGGAAAAGGTAAAGCTTTAAAAATATTAGATGCAATAAATAAAAGTAGTATCATACAAATAAAAATAATGATACAATATGTTTAGCAAGAGCAATTGTAACTTCTTTAGCTTCAAACAAGTTGTTAGAAAATTTTACAAACTCACAATTAAAACACATTAAAGAGGGTAGACCATTACAAAAAGAGTTGCTGAAAATTTACATGAACAATCAGAAGTAGAAATAAAAAAGAAGGAAATGATTTGGAAGATTTAAAATTTTTGAAAATTATCTTGATATGAGAATAATTATTTTTACATCAAATAGTACAGAACATATTTTATATAATGGTAATGAAGAATACAACGAACAAATATATTTATATTATCATGATGAACATTTTGATACAATAACAAACATAACAGGATTTTTAGCAAAACGTAGATTTTGTAAATTATGTTTAATTGGTTATACTGAACAACATACATGTAAAGATAATACAGTAACAACTATTAGAAAACAACTTGTTTGTGAAAATGTAATAAAACATATACGGGTAAAACCATAAATGTGGTGAAAAATATGTTTAATATGTTACGAAAAATACACGGAAAGTAATGAAGAACACTTATGTTATATGAAACCATCAGTACCAAAACAAGTAAAAATAATAAATATATATATTTTGATTTTGAAGCAAATCAAGAAACAGGAATACATATAATGAATTTTGTATAGCTTACGATTTAGAAAATATTTACTGTTTTAAAAATAACTATGTAAAAGTATTTAAATGTGATTTCAATATTGATGATTTAAACTTGTTAGAATTAGACATAGATGATTGTTTTAGTGATGTAGAAAAATTAAATATGAAACAAATTCTGTAATAGACAACTTTTGTAAATATTTCATAAGAGACAAATTTAAAGACTACACTTTTATTTCACATTATGGAAAAGGTTATGATATGCAACCGATTTTAGGATACATTGTAAAAATAAAATTGAACATAACATAATTTCTTCTGGACTAAAATTAACAGCTATGTTTATTAAAGGAATAAATTTAAGATTTATAGATTCAATAAATTTTACATTGTGTGGATTAGCTGCTTTCCCAAAACATTTGGTTTTGAAGGTAACAAAGGATACTTTCCACATTATTTTAATACAACAGAAAACCAAAATACAAAGGTAAATATCCTGATAAAAATATTATGGTTTTGATACTATGACTACCAAAAATAAAAAGAATTTGACAAATGGTATGAAACAAAAAAGATAAAAATTTAAATTCTATAAAGAAATATTTTATT
The DNA here is from genome assembly GCA_017311375.1 of Mytilus coruscus. Classification (NCBI taxonomy): domain Eukaryota; kingdom Metazoa; phylum Mollusca; class Bivalvia; order Mytilida; family Mytilidae; genus Mytilus; species Mytilus coruscus. The sequence continues at coordinate 37,021,390 of CM029608.1, forward strand.
ATTGTTTTTGGATGTTTTAATTTTGTCAAAAGGTTGTACATTGTATAAAAATTATTTTTAAATATAACCAATAATTGTATTGATCCATTTCAATATATTACAATTGCTCAATGTTGTACAAAATATTTAAAACATTAATGTTAACAAATGAAACAATTGGAATTCACAAAAGATGACAATTAAAGAAGTACATTCACAAAATCAATACAATGGTTAGAGTATATTTCTTTAGAATATGGTATAATGATTCAACATGCTAAAAGAGCAGGTGAAAAGAAATTATTCATTAATAATAAATGTTATAAAGTCGATGGTTATTATTATGATAGAGAAAATAAAATGCGTAATGTTTATGAATTTTTGGATGTTATTGGCATGGATGTACAAAATGTTATAGTCCTGAAGAAATATGTAAAAAGATAGAAATAAAAAACTATGAAAGAGTTATATGACCAAACTAAAGAAAGACTTAAAACTATTGAAGATTATCTAAAACCAAATGTAAAAATTCATACAATATGGGAATGTGAGTTTGATCAACAAAAATATCCTGAAGTTGATCCACATTTAAAACCTATTGATAAAAGAGATGCATTTTATGGAGGAAGAACAGAAACTATTCAATTATACAATAATCTTTCTGATTTAAAAGGTAGATATGTAGATTTTTGTTCTCTGTATCCATCAGTAAATAAATATTGTAAATATCCTATAGGACATCCTATTACATATACAGATATTTCTGTAGATGATTATATAAAAATAATTATTTTGGGAATAATGAAATGTAAAATATTACCACCTAAAGGATTGTATCACCCTGTTTTACCTTATAAACAATTAACTAGTGATAATACACATAAATTACTTTTTGGATTATGTAGAACATGTATGAATAAAATATCTTTTAAATGTAAACACATAGATGATCCTACTTTAAATAAACATGATAAAATACATGAAATAAAAAGATGTAAAGAATGTAAAAATATTAAAATGAAAATGTATACATTCTAATGAGGAAAGAGTTATAGTAGGAACTTGGTCTACAATAGAAATAGATAAAGCAATAGAAAAAGGTTATAAATTACAAAAATATATGAACTAGAACATTTTGAAAAACATCTACAGATATATTTAAACTTTATGTAGATACGTTTATGAAATATAAACAAGAAGCTTCAGGATGTAAATGTGATCCTAAATATTGTAAACCTGATTGTGAGAACGATAAAGAATGTAAAACCAAAATACAATATATCATAGATAATGCTGCTTATAATCTAGATATTGACAAAGTTAAACACAATTCGGGATTAAGATTTATAGCTAAAATATGTTTAAATAATTTATGGGGACATTTTGGTATGAGAGATAATTTTACACAAAAGAATATTGTTTTACTTTAGAACATATAACTAAAATAGTATTTAATGAAAATATAAAGATATAAGTACCATGATATTAGATGAAAATATTGTATTAACTGAATATAAAGAAAAGAAGAATATTCTAAACCTAATCCAAGTGTAAATGTTTATATAGCTTTATTTACAACAGCACATGCTAGATTAAAATTATACGAATTATTAGATATTCTACAAGAAAGAGTTTTATACATGGATACAGATTCTTGTATTTACAATGATGATGGTTCTGAAGCATGTAAAAAGTAGAAAATATGATGGGAAGTAAATTAGGTGATTTAACAGACGAAATTGTTTCAAAACACAATGCTAATCACATAAAACAATTTATATCTGCTGGTCCAAAAGATTATTCAATGAAACTAGATACAGAAAAACTAGTTAGCTGTTGTAAAGGTTTTAGATTAAATGCTGAAGTTGAAGAAAAGATTACATTAGATAAAAAATAAAAATAGTTACTGATGAAAATGAAAATATGAAACTGTAAAATATGACAACATAAAAATAGGAAAAGATCATCAACTTAAAACAGTTAAACAAGTTAAAGCTTATGATTATATGTTTGATAAAAGAATGGTATGTTATGAAAATGAAAATCTAATTAGAAGTTTTCCTTATGGATATTAAAAATATATAATTTAAATTTTTATTTTAAAAATGATTGAAGCTTATACCGAGAAAGATGATCCTTATGCTAGAGTTATATTAGGAAAATAAAATTATCAAATTATCAGATATGTTGTTTAAGAGATGATGAAGAATGTCCTTTGACATCAAAACAAATGGAAGTAATGGAAAAGTTTAACGGTAAAAGTTATCTAAGTTTCCTCCTGGTTGGGATGCTTTCATTAGACCTGACAAAATTTATGAATATGTTTTGAAAAACCATGTCCTGAAATTTAATTTATTTTGTTATTTCTTTATAACCCTCTTTAAAAACTTTAATCAAAGGAATAATATTTTTAGATTTAAATGTATCATTTTCTTCAAGGTAATCATCGCTTCGCTCGCTTATTTTAACTTCCAAACAACAAAACCTGTTAAAACCATTCCACCAACAACAAATGCAATTTCTCTATTTTTTGATCTTCTGATGGTGTATAAAAATCACTTAGTTTAGGTTTGGGTGATAATGGAGTTAATTGTTTACTTGTAATGTAATAATATTGTTTCATTGCTTGGTCAACATCTTCAAAAGTATGTTCGGCATGATGTTCCTTTTGTAATTGTTCATTGATGAAATCTAATCTTTGTGTTCTTCTTTTATTCCATTCTTGTTGTGCTTTTTCTAATTTTTCTATAGCTTTATCATGTCTTATTTTCTCTTCATTTGCATTACTACCCATATGTGAAAATAAATAATTACTCCCGAAAATGCAAAAGCATTTGTTATTGCCCCACCAAGCATCATTGCTAAAGCACTTGCCATTTTATAAAACAAAATAAAATAAAAAGAAGCGGTTCCCTTTTATTACTTCATAATATCAGCAGGTATAATACCTTGCTTAATCAACATATCTTTTGTTGCCATTGCAAGTAATATATCAATGGATAACATTACAACATCATTTACATTAAAATCTACTTTTGGTGCTGGTCTCCTTAGTACCTTTTACCTATTTCTGCATATCCAACTGTTAACAATGTTTCCACTCCAGCATGATATAACATATTTACTATTTGTTTTCCGTCTTTTGGTGTTGACATTTTATATATTAAATTTTAAATTCTCACTTTGTTCGCTCAATTAAATTCAAAAGGATCAATTTCTTTCTTTTGTTTTTCTGGTTTTTCTGGTTTTGTTATTTCCTTACCCACCACGATTTCTTTAATCATTTTTCTGGTTTCTTACTTTGGTTATAAAAACAATCCCAATCCAACAATACCTATAGAAAAAGTGCAAATTTGTAATCAACTTTGGAACCGGAGTTTCTCTCAACCGAAGGGTTTGATTCACAATCTGTTTCTGTATCAGAATCTTTTGTTATTTGTGGTAAGTCACTTTTTCACTAGCCATTTTAAATTTTGCGTTTTCTTTTTAATTTTTCTTCTTCTTTTTCTTAATTCAGCTTTCATTTTTTTGCTTCTGCACCTTTTTCACCAGCTGCTACTCTTTTGGGTCTTTTGGTTTGGGTTTTTGAATATTTCTTTGAAGGGGACTGGAGTGTATCTCGCTCCGCTGTTCGCTTCGCTCGCCAGTTTCTTCTTGTTTAGAATTTTCATTCATCATTTTTATGTCATTATTTTCATCTTTATTTTAAAATCAATAGAAGCAAGTGGTTCGATATGTCTTGCTGTTGTTAACATTGCAGTAAAAGGAGCAAGATACATTCCATATTTATAATACAGTTCACAACATATGTTAGTTAAACCGTGATTGAGAAAAGGATCTTCCTTCAAGTCTTGTATTAGTTTTGGTGGATCGACAACTTTGAAATACTTTGATACACCCATAACATATAAATTTATAAAAGAGTTTCCTAATGTCTTAGTCATACTAGCTCCTAATCTAGCTTCATATTTACAGTATAGTTTGTCTATTTGTTCTGGTGTCATTTTGTCAATATCTGACAGTTGTAATTCTTTACCCAAATATTGTTTACTGTTTCCACCAGCAACAACAGATGATAATCTCTCGCGTTTTTTTTCTTGTTTATCATCATCAATATTTATATTTTCGACAATATTTTCGCTCAATAATTCTTCGGCATTCATTTTATATGTTTCAAAAAACGAAAATAATTTATTTTAATTTTACAAAACTAAATACAAAATAACCCACTAATGATAATACTGCAGTATTTGTTATAATTGTTAATATTTCTAATAGCATTGCTTTTTTATTGCTTATATTTGCTAAATTACTAAAGCATTACTAAAGAATTGCTAAAGCATTACTTGAGAATAGCTTAAGAATTGCTTAAGAATTGCTAATCAAGTAACCAAAAATCGGTAGGTTGATCTGTCTTTAATATTAATTTACGATGTTTCTTTTTTAAGTTCTTCCTTTATTCTTTGTCTTTCTTCTAATGTAGGAATAACATCATTTTCTCTTAGACAATTATCAAAACTATCTCTATCTTTTGTGTAAAACATGCACAACCATTTTGTTTGTTCTCTTAAGTCTTTTAAAACAGAGTTGTATCTCTGTGAAATGACCCACACTGATTGTTCCGCGTGTCTTCCTGAAAATGCAAGCTCAGACAGCATATCTTTTTCTTTGTTAATTCTTTTGTTGCACTGCAATCATCAATGATATATAATGTTGGACAAGTAGCATATTTTTAAAAACATTCTTAGTAGTTCTTGTAGTTTCTCTTCTTCTTTGACAATAGGATTAACAATTATTAGATTTTTGTTTTGGTTTTCTAACATCACCAATCCATTCACGATTTTTGTATGCTTTGTTCCATTGAATGGTTGGACAAAGTATGACTATATGTTTAAACACATGACAATATTCCTTTTCTAATAAATCAAGAACAAACTCTGTTTTCCACATCCAGTTTGACCACATATAATAGCACAATGTGGATATTTTGGCAACTCCATTTTTAAATAAAATAAACTAAAAACTCTATAGCTTTGCTCGCTTACTAGTAATCAACATTTTAAATCTGCCATCTTCAAAATTAATTTGTGCATCTTGTATGACAAACAGATAGACATTTATTGATTTATTTGCTCCTGCTGTTTTAGTTATTTGGATTGTTATACCTTCAGAGGCATTTTCAATTCTTCTACCTGAACCGTGTAGTGAGTTATCATCTGTTGAACGTAAATCTAACCATAATGCATAATTAGTTGTAAGATATTTTCTAATGTTGTATAAGACAAATTTAAATCTTTTGCAAGTATATTTGTTTCTTTATTTCTTTTGAATTTAAAGCAAAGAATTTATTTATTTCATCCCACTGTTGATATGCTTTCATTCCTTGACTGTATAGCTGATTTGGAACACCTTCTATTGTCATTTCTACTTTTGTTATATTAGGATTATAATAAGTTTCAGTGCTTGTTCTTTCAGGATCTTCGAACAACATTAGAATTCCTTTCATACTTCTAGCTGGAACATTTAAATTGATATTCCACAATGTATCAGATTTGTTTTGGTTATTTTTCTATGTCTTAGTATTCTATCGTACAAAATAACCATCTTACCATCAACTTGTTGTCTTATCTGTCTTGCTAATTCTGCATCGGAAACCATATCAAATTCTAAACAAATGTTTTTAATTGTGTAACTTGCATCTGTATCTGTAGATTTAATAACGTTGCTATAATTATTAAATGTAAGTTCATATTCAAGTCTATCACCAAGACCTGATTGATAAAAGGCATATGAGTTTCTAATAGTTCAAAATCAAGTGGGATACAAAATCTGTTTTATATGCTAATGCAATTGCTTCATCACCCGTATCATTTGCTTTATCACCTACACCAACTCTGTGTTTTAACATGTTTGCTTCACCAATACCTTGGTATGCCATATTTGTTCGTTCAGATGAAGATTTCCACAAATCGGTATAACAATGATAAATATCACTATCATCAATTGACATAATTTCATTTCCACTTATACGAATTGTTGTTTTTAACTATTGCTCTTCCTATGTTTGGATATATGGTTGCATTGTCGTCTGTAGATGATGTAAGATCTATCTCAAATGCTAATCTTGTTGTTCCTGGAACAATAACATCATTATTGCTTAGATTGGGGAATCTCACTAATAGCTGTTGATTTTGATCAATAGTTGAAGGATTATTAGTTATTACTACACTTTGACGAATACCTTTCACACCACGAGGTTCTCTTATTTTTCTGTAAGGATTTAATTTGTTTCCGTATGCCGACATTTTTAAGGATTAAATTTGTTATAAAATAATTCAATTACCGCTGATACTAGAGTATTGATACATGCAGAATTATCACTCTTACTAACAAAACCTATTATATCTCCAGCCTTAACTTCAAAAGGTGTATTAAAGTTATAATAACTGTGTGTGACACTACTACCCAAACTTATTCCGTAACCATATGGCTCATTATTATTAACAGTCATCATAACGGCTATATCATCTGTGTTTGTTTTCAGACTTACTAAACCCATACCCAATATTTGTCCTGGAAAGTTCATTACATAATAACCACCATCACCAAAATTAAACATTTGATTTGTATGTATTGAACCATCAATTCCAGCATTTATACTTATTATTTTTCTGTCTGGTTTATTTTTAATATTAGTAACTATATTTTCAACATTTAAAACTCTGATGGTTAGGGCAGCGACACTCCGGCGTAAATCTTTATCCTTAGTATCCATTGTGCGAAGCTCACTCTCCGTATTTAATATTTCCTTTTATTTCCGATGTATCTACGTGTTTTTCTTGACACCAAGTATGCTCATTTTATTAAATAAATTATACAATTTCTAAAACACAATTAATTGGTAAATTATTAATTATCTTTTATTATTTTCGTCTCTTATTTCTAATTTCAATTCTGTTATATCACCATTTACCAAATACTTATATTCCGGATTCTCAAATCTTATTGTTATAATATCCCCAAACTCTTTATTTTCAACTGGAACAACAGCCAACAAAGTACTCGGCATACCATCAAGATAATTATAAGAAGTGCTAACTTGTTCCAAATGGATATACAATGATTTATGGATAGCAAAATCTACAAATTTTTTCCATAATGTAATTCATTAGGTTCGAATTTACGTTCATTATTAAATCCTAACATATTTTTCAAATCTTCATTTATCCTTAACTCAATAGGAGTGTTTAATGACGCAATACCATTTGTTTCATTTACGGATAATACAATATCTTTTTTTAAATTCATCCGCTATTTGTTGGAAACTATAATAACCATCTTTAATCCTATGAAGTCTTTCTCCTGTTTGTCTTATAACTCCATCATAAACATTATACCAACCTACACTATATCTTATAGATTTTAAACCAATACGTTTATTTCCATCTCTGTTATCAATGTATTGTTGTAAGTTAATTGTCTTATCAATATTTGAAATAGTGTGGTACATTTTAATATAAAAAATGATAACAAAAGAATTTAAATATAATCCAAATGTATCATATAATCCAAGTGTTAAGTATTCTAAAAAGATATAAATCTTGTCGATCAAATAATATTTGTAAATCAAAAGAAAACTTTAAAACAGCTTTCCCGATTTATTTCAAAATATCAAAACCCATCATTACACACCAACGAACCATGGAATACATGGATTCATTCTTCGTTTGATTGGTGGCAATGTCAGTTAAACTTTGCAGTCTGGTGTGCAAGTACAGGATGTGGTGTTTCCTACAATAACCATATACAAAACACTTCAAATCTTACTAAATCACTTTATACATTTCACTTATATTATTGCATTGCCAGAATTTTAAAAGAACTTAAATCACCTTTACCAACAGATTCTTCTTTCTGTTATTACAAAACCCATATGACAAAGCTGCATATCAAAAATTATGCAATGAATTTGATGTTTCTCCAAATACAGATTGGAGACAAAAGTAGAATCATCATCTAAAGGATTAGGAACTTTTCTGAATATTATAAACCAAGTGGTGAATACAGATATCATCATTCAGGGATGGTCCTTCTTTAATATTCATGATACAATTCGTCATACAAAAGATATAAGTATGGCTTGGACAACATTTATATTAGATAAATCAGAGGGTTTTACAAAAGCAGGTATTGAACGTATCAATGAAATTATTAGAATGTTTGTATGGGCATTATTAGGGCACAATCTCAAACAAGGGTAGAAATATTAAAAGTAGGAACAGGATTTGATGCACAAAACAATTCTTAGCAAATGTACAAGATGTTATTAATAGTCCTATCGATTTACCCACTCAGATAAAAATTATCAAAATGTTTTAAAATACGCAAGAAGTAAAGTTGATTATGCTTATGGACTTGGTTTATATATGTCTCCCAGTGATATGGTATTACAAATTGACACCATTGTTGGTTATAACAACAAAATTGTAATTGCAACAGAAAATCAAACACTCGGTTTAAATGATGATTTAAATAATAAAATTTTGATTTTACCGGTCTCGATCCTGTCGATTTCCAACCAAATAAACCAAAACCGATTCAACAATCTCAATCAGAACCAAAAAATCAGAACCAAAAAATCAGAACCAGTTCAAATAGAACCAACACAAAAAATGAATATGACGAACACGAAGATAATAAAAAGCAATAATATTTGGAAGTATTGTATTAGGTATTACAGCACTTATTATTTATAAAATTTATTAATTTATTTTTAAATATTCCTAGCAGCAGCATACAATAAACCAACAACCAAAACAAGCAAAGCCCATAAGTTGTTTGCAAACCAATTTACTACGTCTTTTGTTGCAGACAATAACCAAGATACAATAGAACCTATAATACCTGGTAATGCAGCTGCTAATTTTCCTGCAAGAAAAGATAATAGTTTTCCAAGATTTTTAATTGTTTTTTATCCAGTCTTGTACACCACCTTTTGATGGTGGAGGAGGAGGAGAAGGAGAAAAGTAGTTCCACCAGTAAATGTCTCAACAATAACACCAATAATCATTCCAAAAGCGGTTAAAATACTAGCTATTGTAATTCCTTGTTCTCTGAATAATGTTTTAATTCTTTCACCTAATGTTTTGTCTTCGTATAACACTTTATTTATTGTTTCTTTAATTCTGTTTACTTGGCTATGTAGTTTTCTTTATTAATATTAATTACTTCTAGTCTTGCACTTCTCTCAGATTCCAACTCTCTTATTCGACTACTTATTCTATTTATTTGAAATTCATCATTGTCTTCTTTAGCTTGTTCTAATTTAGTATTTTCTTTTGCTAAGTCTTTATTTGTTTCATTCAGTTTTGCTAATTCATTTGCAATCTCTTCTTTTACTGATGTTATTGCACTGATTATACCATCCATCTCTCTTTTGTAATATCTGTTTGAGTTTCCATTTCTTTGTAAGATACTCCTGCTTCTACAAAAGAAGTTTCTATTTCTTTCACAGATGTTTCGGTATTACTTGCTGTTTCTAATAATTCTTCTCCTTCTTGTTGTGTAGATATTTCTTTTAATGGAATTTCTATATTATTGAGTTCACGAATTGGTGTTTCATTTAACATTCTCTGAAACTCTGCTCTACCTTCTATTATTCTATCAGATATTTTATAATCGTCTACACCCAAAACATCTTTGATAAATTCGGTACCACCAACACCGTATTCTCTTTGAATAGTGCTAAATTTATAAAATTTTAATACTCCTTTTGATAATATGTTAATGCAATTTCCTACCATATTCATCTTTTACATACAACATTGTTCTTCCATTAAAATCTTCTTTGGTAAAAAATCTTTGTAATTTTTGTTTGAATATAATTCATTATTTTCGTTATAAAATCTTTTATCATTTTTTCGGTAATTTCTTTTCGCGAATTTTAGTGTCATTTTCTGATAAATCTCTTAATACCTCAGTTTCCTTGTCTATAGAACTTTGAAATTCTTCATCATTTCGAAAAGTAGTTTCTTTTTCTTCATCATAATCATCACGATCAAATAAAGGATTTCCAAACTCAACACCTCCTTCAGCCATTTTTACATCAAAAATTTTATAGTTCATACATTGGGGAGGGTCATTAACTATTGTAATTTTGTTAAAAAATTAGATATTTTCCATTTTTTTTTTATTCACTTCTTACTCTAGCTTCTGTGTCTTCTATCAATTTCTTTCTTTCGCTGTCATTCAATACTGTTTGTGTTTGTTTTGTACGTATATTTTCTTTCATTTTGTTGTAATTTTCCAATTCATCCAAAACTGATTTAAATTCATTCTCACTTATCTGTCCATCAGTTAAAGATTTTGATATCAAATCTTTTATACTGTTTAATTTACATTCTGCCATTGTTTTAATTTCATAATGTTTTTTGATTTTGTTGTTAACTTGCGTCTAGCAAATTTAATTAAACCTCCTAAACTTCCACATACAATAGCTGTAATCTGTATTGGAAGCAAGATAGAAAAGCTATTCCTATACCAGCTAAAACAACGGAAGTCGAAATTAAACTTGTATCGACACCATCAGTAACATTGACTCCGCGTTTATATTTCTTGTATAGTGATTTACGTTTATCTCTCTCATTTATTAATGTTTTTCTATTTCTGTTATTTTTGTAGTCTATAATTTTGTCCATCTTCTGTAGGTAATTCTGGATATAATGGTATATCCATTGATAAATCGGGAGCTGTAGGTTGTTTCATTTTTAAAGTAAAATTGATTTTTTTTCTCCAAAATCCAACAGAATTTTTCGCGGTGTGTTCTCCCGACCTTTTTTATTTTGTTTTTTGAAATTTTTTGATGTTTTTGGTGTTTTAAGGTTTTTAAAAAAGTTAAAAAATTTTTTGGGAGTAAAGTTTTTTGCTGTTTTTGGGTGTTTTTGCTTTTTGGTAAAATTTAGTGTCTTTTGCTTTAAATGAAGGTATTTTTAGGGTCAAAAATTTTTTTTTTTGGGGGTCTGAGGTGTGTGATTATGTGTGTCCTATCAAATTAATTACTACAATTATTTCTTTTAACATTTTTACAGGATTTACTACAGATACAGATTGTCCAAAATATGTTTCGGGTTAAGTTGTCGGTAGTTACAAATCTAACGTTAAGAAATTTAACAGCAGTGGTAAATAAGTAGACCATAAAACCGAGCAAGAAAGAACATACATTTATTTAAAAACATAGCATATTAAGTAATAAAGTAAGACACAATTCATATGTTAAAGTTGTGCCAAATACGGCTAAGGTAATATATACCTGGAATAAGAAAATCCTTAGTATTTTGAGTAATTCATACTTTTGCATACAGTAAATTTATAAAATGACCATATAATTGATATTCATGTCAACACCGAAGTGCTGACTACTGGGTGGTGATACCCTCGGGGACGAAACGTCCACCAGCAGTGGAATTGACCCAGTGGCGTACATAGTTATCAAAGGTACAAGGTTTATAATTTGATACGCAAGACGCGCGTTCCGTCTACATAAGACTCATCAGTGATGATCAGATAAAAAAATTGGAAAGCCAAAGAAGTATAAAGTTGAAGAGCAAGAATCAATAACATGAATCATGAAATTGACACAAAGGTGACGATCAGAACATGTATATTTTATAGGAACTTTGTAAATTCTGAACAATCTGCAAATCCACAACAAATAAGGTAACGTAAAGCATAAAAGAATATATTCATGCTTGAGTAGAAAGTGTTTTGTTCTTGTCGAAACCTTTAAAATTCAATTTGCTTAATACAGGTCAAATGCCCTGTAATGAGACACTACAGTCAGTGTTTGTCAAATCTGGAAATAGTTTGATATTAAACTGTACCTGCTTTAACAAGTCGAATGGACAATGGACTGGTCCAATTAAGCGATCATCATCCACTTCTGATAATTATATACCATACACACATGGAACAGATTTGAACCCAAGTTTAAACAAGTCAAAATATATGGTGTTTGGTGGATATGATGATAGAAAATGCTCTTTACAGATTACGAACTTTTGTCAGATGACGATGGCACATACATTTGTCAATATATCAGCTCTTCGACTATTTACATAGATGTATATAAAATAGTTGCGACATGTAAGTACAATTTGCAATAATTTTATTTTCTAACACATTATCGGCAATGATTCTCATTAGACACTGTGAATGCAATGGGTTAACGACATTGAACACATATGAATTTCTGATTACCAAGATGCTTGGTTTTGTAGATATATCTTTATAAAATAACATAGAAAAGTAAGAAAACAGAGATGTACACGTTTTGTTTTAACTAAATGTATATAAATACTTGTGTAACTTGACAGGTGCTACGAATGGAAAAGGATTTGATAACCCTTCCAAAACTTCCCAATTTTTGACTTGGTTTGTCAAACTCTAGTTTTAATGGTGTGTTTTGTGAACAGTTCTTTGTGTTTATTCCCTTTGTTTGCTTTGGTGTTGTCAGTGTAATTGAGACTTATAAAATTGAATGTCCCTGTTGGTATCTTTTGCCTTCATTTGTTTGACATTCGTATTAGAATCCCAGCTCTTTGTATTCGCTCATTATCTATAAAAGTAAGAAGAGGTCTTTTATTTTAGTCAAACGCTATATAAGAAAACGCCTGTACCAAGTCAGAAATTTGACAGATGTTATGCATTCGTTTGATATATTTGAGCTTTTGATTTTGTCATTAGATTAGGGACTTTCCATTTTGAATTTTCCTCGGAATTGGTAAACTGAAAAATATTTTCAAGCGCTTTCCAGAAAACTTACCTTCTTAATTCCTGGACATTGCTCATATTATATGCATCAACCTGGCTTAAACATTCCGCAAAAGAAAGGAATAATCAAAATATCTTAAACTTAGAAAAACGGATAAACTGAGTGCTTCTTTTGCAATTCATGAGATTTCCCATATTTTTGTTTGTTTGTTACATCGATGTTATCATCATGATCATCTCAAGCGATTCATTAGATTTTAATATTGTTTAACCTTCAGTTTCCTAAATTTATCATTGAAAATTTCAAGACAGAAATATTCATAATCTATTTCGTGGCCTCTATCTTCAGATCTTCCAGAGCCTCCTGGAAACATGTCAGCTTTTTGAATACTACAACTTACGTGGTTTTTGGCAGCCTTGTTTTGACGGAGGACTTCCTCAAAGTTTTTATATTGATTATAGACCGGAATCAAAATCAGAATGGGAAGTTGTAGGCCCAATACCGCAATCAAACTTCACAACGGACCAAGATTTGAATTACACGATCAATGATATAATATTCGCGAAAAGGTATTATATACGGATGTATGCTGAAAATGTTGTTGGGCAAAGTAATTACACAAACTTATTTTGTGTACACATGGAAGGTAGGCATATCAATTTGCTTTGGTGACATGTGGTTCATAGAAATAAATGATTATTTCATTTAAAATATTCAGCAGGAATTTTAAATGTAGATCTATCAGGATTTTTGTGGATTTTATTTCATTTTGCGAAAAATAATTATCTATATGTATTGGGTTATATTATGCACGTCATGTTTATGTATAGAATTCTAGAATTGAAAGTTACATATTTAAACTTATAACTCATGAACAAAATGCGTTGATTTTGCGTTTTGTAGAACAAAGTAGCCAACAGAAAAATTATAATAAGGGAGAAGAGAACATTATATCTTGGACATAGATTTATCATTATTTTAGAAAACAAATCGTCAAAGGTTTTAAAACAATTTATCGATGAACATAAGTCATATTGGTCATTTTATAATTGTTATTGAGTTAACAAAGCCAGGAGTTTAAAGTTAAGTTATTGCAGCCGTCTGTTGTTAGCGTAACACAAATTGTTCGCAATAATTGAAGGCCTCGTGAATTGTCGTTATCATCTATACGTGCTTATGTTTTTCTATTTGATCGTTAATCATGCTTATTGTTCAAATAATAATTATTTATAAAACACATTGAGCAAAGTATTAACAGTGTTTAGAGCAAAGATGTTGATAACTACATTTTTTTCATTATAGCTACAGACTGCAGCAACAACTCCGAGAAATATAATTATCATGTCTTGCAGATAATCAGTAGTTTGTTGGGAGGAATTCTTATACTCAGCATGTGCGTGCATATGCATTGCCTACTGACTCGTAAGACGAATTCAGTAAATGTTTCAGAAGATCTGCAAGAAGGTCAATACTATGTAATTCAACCTATCAATGATAACAACATGAACCATGCGAGTATCCGAGGAATACGAAACTATTTACCAGAAAGAGTGACAAGCGTCTACAGGTTGTCTTTGCAAGGTACCGACAGCATCACATCTTTACAAAAGGCGACCTCTTCTGAAAGCTCGGTACGGAGTTTATCAAATTTACTGCTGAATGTAGACGAATATGAAAATCCGTATCAAACGATTGACCATGAAAATAGTGAAATGAATCCATATAGTATCATAACGTGAGATAGGTATCAAAACACAACAGTTTTAAAAAGATATACGAAATTACAACATTAGACATGCCATTCAAAATGTCAAAGAAAGAGATCCATGGCTAATAATTTACAAAAACGGTAAATACATAGACAAGAACCTTCATTCGATATACAATGTCCTCGATACATAAAATAATGAATTTCCATAGATCCTTTAAGGCGTAGAGAAAAGACAAAATACGGATAGGAATTATTTCGTTAAAAGTGGAAATAATTTGCATGGATTACATACTATTTTCTATATTCATATATGTATATGTTACTCTACAGGAACAAATTGAACAGTAAATAATCAATATTATTTTTTTTGTGTGTCGTACATAGAATTTGTAATTTAAATGATTTATTACGATTACGACTTTGAATATGAATAAAATCAGTTCACTCAACATTTATTTGGAAAAATGAATGTACCAAGTCATGAACATGACTTTTGTTTTTATTTGATCCGTTGGTAGATTAAGTCTACCGTTTGATTTTCTCAATCTTATGGACTTCCCCGCTTTTGAATTCACCTTAGAGTTCGGTATATTTGTTTACTATGTTTTCTCGTTGGCATTGTTTATAATAATTAAAAAATGTATGTTGAAACACGACATGCAATCTGTACTTCTAAAGTTGAATTGATACAGAAATATGGACCCTGAAATTCTTCATTCAGGAAACTACTGAAGGATGGTATTCGTATGAGTGTTCTGGAGAAAGGCAGCTACTTTCAGTTGACATGAATGATTAAATTTAGCGTCTTATACAGATAGAGCGCTATTTTAGTACCCTTGTAACATTGTTTGACGGGCTCTTAAGTAACATGTTGAATTTTTTTTCTGTAACTGTTCACTGTTTCCTCTTGCAGCCTAATGTTTTCGCTCATTATTAGAAGAGAACAAAATCTAAACGATGAATAGAACGAGGCAACTAAAACTCAGCAATAATGCATAAAACATTAAAGAAAACGGCGGCAAAGCACAACATAACACGAACTCCTTGCCAGAGAAGATTTTTGAAGCCTGCAATATTTTTCTTATAAACCCATCCCACTAGGACCACGATCCCACTACGACCTCAGAAATTATGAAAAAATGTGGAAGTCGAAATAAGATTGTACATGGTGGTCGTGGTAAGTCTACAGTGGTATACCGCTGTAAGGAAATGTCAAGGTCTTCATAATCGTGAAGGTACATGACCATCTTTAAACATGTTCCAAACATCCGTAATGCAGTCGGTGGACACAACTTTTCGTAGCAGAAGCGTAGGAAGGTCTCTGTAAGACAGTAGTGAATTAGGGCTTGGCGTAAAACATCGTATTGGAATCTGTGTGCAATCTGGAAGCCTATAGAAAAGATTTTCAGCGATCTTACTAGGACTTCACTGTGACTATTTCGATTTCACTTCGTCTTTTTACGCTTCTACTACTTATACTATATTGATACGATTATAAAACACTGAGGAAAACAATAGTACGCTGCTACTAGGCGCCTGCCATCCTTAGTACGACTTTCATACGATTCTGCTACTGCCTCATGTGCCTAGACACGATAATTGCACGACCCCATTCTGCAGATATAAAATACGGATTCAATAACTTCTACCTGTAAATCAACCATGGACACACATGAGCAAAACCTACTTCTACGATCTTGGATTCAGCTGGACTGTATCTCTATGGCCAATCAAGCTGCACTTTAAGAAGAAGGAAAAGACATACAAGATAGGGTAGGTCCTGTTGGGTTGGATTGTGGCTTTCAATCGAAAACAGACTCTAGTTTCGGCATAACGAACAACTTATGAAAGAATAACGGACTGAGGATCATCAATAATTCTTTAATGTTTGTTAAAGAAATGTTTCGTTAACTTCAGAGTACATGTAAGTCTCCGAATTCAGAAGAAAGACACCTTATTCAGAAAGGTCTGAAAGTTGCTATTACAAAGCAAGGTCGTGGTAGGAAAGTTAAAATTATGAAATATTGAATATTTAAGCCGACTATACCACGTTCTCACCTTAATCCTTTTTTATAGATCATATTGAGATTTTGATGGTCTTGGTCTAGATGTAAAGATAAAGCAACTCAGTTAGTAACTTGTTACGGTAAGGGTTAAGATAATAAGCTGTGTGCTCTTGCGAAGGAAGTTAGAATTCATTTAAAAATACCCATTTGGTCTAAATAAAAGTTTAGAGCGCACCTGTTCAACCTTCATTGTGTCATAAACATACGCATATTGTCCAAATACATATGGTCCGGAACAAATATAAGAAATAAGATCTCAATCGACACAACACTTTACCAATTCCATGCATCCAAAGCCATATCCATGCTAGACTACAATCAATAGGAACACCAAAAGCTAAAATTTTGAAAACCAGTTTTAAAAATACCGAGCCATATTAAAAAGATCATACTAGTACAAAGAAAAGGAAATGAAACTGTAAAACTGAATACAATGATACACAACGTCAACATCTCGAATCTATAAAACAAGCCCTTACTGTTGTATTCTTGATATTTACACTGAACGTTTTATAAGGCTGTGTACCCTCTCACTTCAAACCAGTAAAAGTCTGAAATAGCCATATCTGTACTCGACTCTACTAATTATTACTCGATCAGTTCTGATATATACTCAATATTACTCTATCAAATTTTAACCATACACGACTGTCCTGATTTGCACTTGACTCTGTACTCGACCAAAACTGGAACTATTTCAGTCTGAACAATACTCGACCTATCATAACCATACTTGACCAATTTACCTCTACTATTTTAAAGGGCACTAGCTACGAGATATAAAGAAAATCTAAAATATGATTTTTTTTTGTTCAATCATTAATGAAACTGAAATAATATTTCGCTTTTAACAGCCAGTCTGGTTCAATTGTGTCAAAATAAGCTAAACAAATTGATGATGTATTATTCACTTGGAAGTGAATATTTCGACCTTATCATATCCGTATTCAGGTGACTTCAGTTTACCTCCTTAGCTTGAAACATAGGTACATCATTTGATTGACTAATTCGATCCAAAAAATCATTCGTATACAGGTAAAACGATATTTAACATATATTTTGATCTATAAAATGAAATTAAACAGACCTAGAAAAATCCCATTTGCACGCTTTCGATATCTATTTATATCGCTTATTAATGTTTATATCGCTAATATGGTCATCGGAGTTCGTCGGAGGTAAACTCGACAGTTAATAAGATGGCGTCTAGACTAAAATACACACGAAACGAAGTTACATATAATTGAGCCCATGCCCTGTAAATTGTTTATTCTAGACTTTTATAATGTGAATAAAATGTTTTACATTGTTATAAATCTTTTTTGTTTGTGGTTTTTTTTTTTTTCTTAACAAAACTTAATTCGCCTTAATTCTTAAAAAAAAAAACTTAGAATTTATGAATGCATGCAATAGTTATATAACTATCTTTTAAACTGACGTAACACACAGCCAATATAATGAAAGCCATAACAAATTAAAGAAATGATTAAACTTATTCTTTTATATTCGTCAGAAAAAATACACAAAACTTTATTAATTATCCATAACTTTTACTGTAACTTTGGAACAAAATTCCATTTAAAGTGATTATCAAGATTGATATATAAGTTCCAAAATATTGAATTTATCAATTTACAAAAAAAAAAAAAATGTTTCATTTTTAAAATTTAATAACTTACTTTTTACACAATAAAAGCATGTCAATATTTAGTCAGATACCGACGACGCATATTTAAGTTCAGACCAACCATTATAAGTGTGTGTTCAACTTTCGTAACGAGCAACAGGCAATTCAAAAGTCGTAATTCTCCCTAACTGGAATTTGAATTTGTGACCTTAAGTAATTTGGATACCATGCCGTTACGACACCAGTCGTTGTATCTTCGCGTAGTAGGATACTTACGAATCACTTATATTATAAGGCACAGTACATCTATATGATCAGTTGATTTAAGAATATTGGTCATGATAGTTTCTTTCTAAACAATATATGCATCTTACAACAGTTTAATTTAGAAATCTTTGTACAATATTTATTTTATTTTGAAACATTGTGCCGCAACGGACAATGTACGAAAATTGTTACGGAAAAAGGTTATTCAGATTTGTATTATTAAAACATCATGAATCAAACCAAGTAGTACAGGTAGTAAGTATGATAATCATTAGAAATAATAAAACAGCTTTGTCGACCAATTTAACATATATTTATTAAGATGTGGATTTTCATTAGGTGTTTATATTATTTTGCAACTTTATCAGTGGGTATTGCTATTGACCGAAACATTTATTAAATTAAGAATGAAAATTGGAAATTTGTCAAAGAGACAACAACCCGTCCAAAGAGCAGACCACAGCCGAAGGCCACCAAAGGGTCTTCAATACAGCGAGAAAATCCCACACCCGGAGTCCTGCTTCAGCTGGCCCATAAACAAAAATGTGTACTAGTTCAGTGATAAGGCAACAGTAGTATACCGCTGTTCGAAAGTCATAAATCGATTGAGAGAAAACAAATCCGGATTACAAACTAAAACCGAGGGAAACAATCAACTATAAGAGGAAAATAACGAAACAACAGAAACACTGAAGTGAAACAAAAACGAACTACAATGCAACACACAGAAACGAATTATAAGATAACAACTTCCATTTTCCTGACTTGGTACAGGACATTTTAAGTCACACTAAATTCCGAACTATATAAATGAACTAAAATTAAAAATTCTACAAGAATAGTAAAGGCCAGAGGCTCCCGACTAGGGACAGGCGCAAAAATGCGGCAGGGTTAAACATGTTTTAGAGATCTCAACCTCCCCTATACCTCTAGCTAATCAAGAAAACAAACACACAGCAATACGCTCAGTAAACCTCAGTTTAAAAGAAGTTTGAGTCCGATGTCAGAATAGGTAACAAACGAACCTAAACAAAATGACAATGATACATAAATTAACGAAGGACTATTAGGAGTAACTGAAATGCCAGCTCCAGACCTCAATTAAACTAATGGAAAATTATGTCTTCATCATATGAATATCAAGCACAATCCTTCACTTTATGGGTTTAGTAGCATACCATCATAACATATATGAGAAGAATATAACCCGTATCATGCCAGCAACTGGTTTTAGAATAAATGTGTTTATTTCCGATGCAAAGACCCTATAAGTAAATCAATATCAAAGCCAAATAAGCCATCTTGAATGACCTGACAACAGTATCGTAACTATATCCCTTCTTAATAAGTCTGTTTAAAGGTATTGTAAGCTTTTGTGGTGAATGGCGACATTTTTGTGATTTGTAAAGAATATTACCATAACAGATTGGATGTGAAATACCTAAACGTATAAGATATCTGCATGTTGATTTATATTAACGAATGATGTCCTTGTAATAGATTTATTAGGTATACAAAACGCAGACTTATAATGTTTAAGTGTACATTTCTCAGTTTTTGAGTTTGTAAATTTACAAATAAAAATATTTGTATATTAAAAAAACATGTAAAAAAGATGTGGTATGATTGCCAATGAGAAACTCCTCACAAGAGACCAAATGACACAGAAATTAACAACTATAGATCATTGTACGGCCCTCTACAATGATTGAAGGCCAAACCGCATTGTCAGCTATAAAAGTTCTCGAAATGACAAATGTGAAACAATTCAAACGAGAAAACTAACGGTCTAATTAATGTACAAAACAATTGAACGAATATGTAACACAGCAACAAGCGACAACCACTGACTTACATGCCCTCACTTGGGACAGGCACATACATACAGAATGACCTTGTTTTATAGCCTGGTATCGCCGATGAGTTTTATAAAGTTTGCAGTATACATATTATGCTTTCGAATTGGTAAGACCAAAGCAAACATTTTAAAGGTTTCAATTGTTGGGACGGTATGTAATAAAGCAGAAATAGTTGAAAGTCATCCAAAATATAAAAGTACGCCACAATAGCCGCTGTACCCTTTCGTCGATGCGGCAATTTAATGACGCTTACAGATGAAAAGACATCTTTAAAATGATTTGCGTTCAAGCATGCATGATTTTAAAATTATAATCATAGAGTTGCAATTTTATAACATAACTGACATGAAGGAAATAAAATCAAGTAGCAATGAACGGCACTTAGTAAGATACATATGTTGGTAAATAAAATTTGCACGATATCGATTACAGTAGAGGAAGACATTCTTCTTACATCTGTGTTTTAAGTTATGTTTTGATGTAAGTTATAAAGCAAAACCTTTATTCACAGTCATATTCGTTACATGTACTCAATACTTAAATATTAATACATCATTTCCCATCCTTTTGAATACAAACGACAAAGTTCGTTTCATACTAATTCAATTCTAATTGACAAAATGTACAAGGAAATATATTTATATACGTTAAACAATATAATTGTTTTAACAGTTCATTTCCGCTTTCCTGTATTATATTGACGGGACAGAATTTGCAGCATTTTTATAATAGAAAAATCTTAACACCTGCTTTGGAATCACATATTAACTCAAAAGCAAGTACAACCTTTACAATATCATATTTATCTTTACCATTTAAAACTTAAATATTGTATTAACTTAATCTGGGTAAAATAAATATATGATTATGATGATTATCCCATACGAGACAACTACACACGCCTAATTTCAAACAAACACTGTTGTGCTGTTAACAAGGAATATGGACAATAATTCAGTTCATCTCCTTTAACATGTTTAAGGAATTCAGGATCATAAGTTCAATGGTTTTCTACAACAAGATTTATTTAGATATTGCTGTCGTCAATGCTATTGAGAATCACAAACAAATCTAGAACTAAGACATTGCAATCTAGATACACATATTTTTAAGGACAGTTTGACTAAAAGAGAACATCGATTTGGCTGCTGACTGATAGTGTCTTTTGAAATCTATTTGTTAAATATATAAATTCATTCAACGTCTAATTAATTATGAGATAGTTTGTCACACAATATTTACACAAGAGTAAGAAATAAGAATATTCATATTTTAAATTAAGGTATGAAAAGTCAGTATTTGCTTGCACTGATTCGTATGGTGATTTTGACAGGTAAGATTGTTATTTCATTATCTATAAACTAAGGTTATCATTTACTTATATATTTAAATACTATGTAGCACCTCAAATATTCAAATGTCATATACATGTACACTTGTGTTAATATGTCTTTTGATTGAGTTAAGCCATTTCAATTGATATTTTATGTGTGATGTTACACTATTGTTTCAGATAAGGGTGAAGGTTTGGTACCAATAAAACGTTTAAACCCGCTTCAATTGTTTGCACCTGTCCTAAGTCAGGAATCTGATGTTCAGTAGTTGTCGTTTGTTGATGTAGTTCATACGTGGTTCTCGTTTCTCGTTTTTATATAGATTAGACTTTTGATTTTCCCGTTTGAATGTTTTACATTAGTAATTTTGGGGCCCTTTATAGCATGTTGTTCGGTGTGAGCCAAGGCTCCGTGTTGAAGACCATACTTTGACCTGTAATGGTTTACTTTTATAAATTGTACCACATCTTCTTATATCTATATATACCATTGTGCTTTGATATGATATATAGCTATTTACTTTTTATCAAAATGGAAATATAACGCCAAGATTCATACGACGATTAGTATAAGTGTTTAAAAATAGTTATTACATATAGTTTTGCAATACTTCAATTCGGAAATGTAAGATACTAATACAAAATGAAAATAACACGTTATACAGTGATGCCTCCGAAGATCTCCTATGGAACGCCACAGTTGTCTTTTGTGGAGCTCTGATATTACGTCAAGTTGTTTTATCATTACTTGATGATATTTTGTCTTTACATAATATGGTTTCGACATTACGTAATGATGTTTTGATATAACTCAATTAGGAATAGTCATTACTTAATGATATTTGATATTTCATGATATAGTTTCGTAGTGACTTGATATAGTTTTGTCATTACTTGATATGTATTTGTCATTAATCGATGTTGTTTCACCATTAATTAATGTGGTTGTTTCATTAGGCAATGTGGGTTTAATATTATTTGATGTGTATGTGACTTAACGTACATTTGTAATGTAGTTGTTTCATTACATGATGTTGTTTTGTAATTTTGTAATGATGATTTGCCAATTCTTTATATGGCTTTTACATTACGTAATGATGTGTCAAAATTTGACGATTTTCACTACATATTGTGTTTGTTTCAGTATTTAATGGTGGTCCTTTTATTCTTCGACGTGGTTATCACATTACACGATGAGGTAAAACCACGTGACCATTTCGAAAAAAAAATATGTTCCATTTTAAACCGATTTCCATATGTCGTTTGTTCCATTTGGTTTGGATGAGTTTCACTATCCATTGAGTTAAAGTTCAAATTAAAGTTCGAGTTGTTGTTCAGAGTTATTTGGTATGAAAAGGGGAATTACGGCAGAAAAAATAAGAAAAAGCACTAAAATTTACAGTCTATCGGACATACGGGGATATCCCCAAACCACTTGGTCCTGCCGTTTTTTCCCTAGTTCTAAAATGGAAGCAGTATTATATAATACATTCGTAATATATTCCACGGAATCTTTGTCTCGCCTAAACATGTATTGCTACTGTCATTGAAAAACGTAATGTTGACTGTACATTTATCTGTACATTTATCGGTAAAACTTAAGTTTTTATGTAGATGAATTATCTTGATCTTGAAGAATAACTCCTACACACGTTTTATAACAATTCATTGAGGTTTACAAATTTATCATGTCAAAACAGTTTAACTCGGTAATATTTAATACAAAATAAAACCGTATATAGAAATAAGAAAATGTTGTATGATTGCCAATGAGACAACTTTCAACCACATATATACCACCTGACGTAGAAATTAACAACTATATGTGACTGTATGGTCTTTAACAATGAGCAAAACACATACCACATAGTAAGCTATAAAAGGTCCCGAAATGACAAAAGACCAATTCAAACGAGAAACATAACAATCCAAATGATGAAGACGCCAGACGGAATAAAGGTTTGTTGTGTCTCACTGCTGCTACGTTGATGTCACAGGTTCGACACAAAAGACTTGTACATTATTGTCAACAATGAGACACTTTAAATCAACTCACACTAAAGTTTCAGGAAATTGGGGATCGGACTAAACGACAAATCATAAATAATATAAAATATGAATTTTCTGATATTTATTTTCGTGTATGTTAATATGAACATATATGAACATCAATATTTTATTTTTATAAATTGCATTCTCTGATATACATCGCACTAATTAAAAAACAGACTTTTGGAATATCTGTTTCACAGGTGACGGCGGATATGTTCCAGTTGTCGTACCCACAACCCTGTCATCTTTTCGTCGAATGTGAACTACCAAATAACACCAAAATCAATGGATTTGTACTTTCACGAATAACACGACGGGTTTAGCGCTCACATGCATGTTTAACTCCGCCACGTCCACTTTCTTTATGTGCCTACCCCAAGTCAGGAGCCAGTAGTTCAATGGTTGTCGTTGTTTCGTGTGTGTCATATTTATTTTCGTAGATTGTTTAGTTATAAATTAGAACCGTTAGTTTTCTTGTTTTGAATTGTTTTACATTTCACGTGATGGCCTTTTGTAGTCTTTTATGACTATATGGTGCGTTGAAGTCTCTACGGTTGCTTATGATTGTTTACATCCATTGCATTTAAACTCTGGTGGATAGGTGTCCCATTTGAAATCACACCACATCTAACTGTATTTCAATTCTATGTTGCGTTTTGTATACTGTAACATAGTTTATGTTTTGTACGCATACCCTGACCCCTCTTTTCGGAAGCCCGAGCAAAAGCCCTTGATCCGCGACAGAAAATTTAAATACGAACTCATATTAGATAACTCAAATTTCAACTCGAAATCTTAATCTGAACGAGACTCAAATTCGATTCGAACTGGAACTCTACCTCAAAGGTGACTCAAATTCAAAGTTGAAGTCGAAATCATTATTGTAACTCGAACTTTTCTTTAAATTTGACGCAAACTCGAAGTTCTACTCGAAACTAAATGCTAACTAGAACTTTAATTCTAATATTGGCTTGAATTCTAACTGAAATCGAAGACTAACTCAAAGTTTAACTCGAACAGTAACACAAACTTTAATTTGAACTCTAACTCGATGGATGGCCACACTCAACCAAGGCACAAAAACATGGAAATCTATCTAAAAGTAGAACTAGTTTTTTCCGAATTGGTCACGTGGTTTTACCTCATCAAGTAATGTGATAACCACATCAAGGAATGAAAGGACCACATCAAATACTGAAGCAAACACATCATGTACTGTAAATCGTCAAACTTTGAAACATCATTACGTACATGTAATGTTAAAGCCATATAAAGAATTGGCAAATCATCATAACGAAATAATAAAACTACATCATGTAATGAAACAACTAAATTACGTTAAGTCACATATACATCAAGCAATGTTAAAACCACATTGGCTAATGAAACAACCACATTAAATGATGATGAAACCACATCGAGTAATGACAAACCCATATTAAGTAATGATAAAACTATATCAAATCACTACGAAACCATATCGTGTAATATCGAAATATCATTAAGTAATGACTATTCCATATTAAGTTATATCAAAACATTACGTTATGTCAAAACCATATTATATATAGACAAAATATCATCAAGTAATAATAAAACAACATAACGTTATATCAGAGCTCCACATAAGACAGCTGTGGCGTTCCATAATCTCCTCTGGACTTAACTTCATCAAGAACGCTTAAAGTCATTTCTTTAAAGCCAATGGTGCTTATGTGAACTTAAAAAGTATTTGATGATTTGCTAACATCTCAACCACACAGTCAATCAAAATCAAAACAATAAAAACACAATAAATTATTCGTGTTGCTCGGTTTTAATTGTCTGAGAACGATCAAAATTATATAGTTTACACAAATGTGCTAGCAAAGTATTATGAAAGATTCAAACCCGACAATAATTATTGATTAGAAAAAAACCAGCACAAAAATCATATAAAAAAAAAACAAATTCAAACGACCTTTAGATGAGACAAAGGAGAATAGAAAGCGATCGTTACATGGTATCAAGATTCGTATTTTTGATAATTTGAATATTTACTATCGAAAACAAAATATTTCTATATTTTTCTCCTTTTAATTTTTTTTTTTTTTTTGATTTTGAGGTTCCTCTTTCGGTTTGAATGGCGAATGCTTGTATACTCCTGGTAAGTTTTATCATCATGTAGATCACAGTTATAATAGCAATACACTTTTGCATATTGTATATGATTATCAAAATTATTAAAACAGTCTACTAATGCTTTTTATACGACATTTTCTTTAAAAACATTTTGGGCGTGTGAACTGTTCGGAAAAGCAACTATAATCGTAATCAGAAGTATTTCATATTATTGGTATAAGCTGAATACTAGTATTAAGAATGTCTTGTATCTAGCTTTTGAATATGATGATTAAGATGGCATTACTAATGATAATAATAACCTTTTCGACATTCAAATAAACTATTGATACCTCTCTTTACATATTTGTGTTTATTTATTAATGATGTTGTGTCAAATATTCGGTCATTTCATTTGAAAGTTTGTTTACCATTTACACCTTATGAAATCAGTTAGGTAATATTTTAATTAACTGTGCATTAAAATTGTGCATAATATGGCCCATTGACCGATCTAATCCAATTAATTTATGTTTGTTACTTTATCAAACAAGATTAGAATGACCAGTATAATATCAAATAAGAAAAAAGTGGTTTTCTGTATTTCTTTTGATTATTTTGTAATTTTGGTATCTTTCGCTTAACCTTTTGTTTTCTCTCAGTTTATTCTACTTTTGAATTATCTCTACACAAACAACACGTACTGCAACACTGATATTTTGAATCGATCCTTGTCAACAAAATATCCACTTTATTAACATATATACCTAAAACAGAAAACATTGTTATAGGTTTAACAGAGAAACCCTTGAAAACCGTGTTTCACCTTTCTAGGCCTTGTTATGTGATGAAATAGGAAGCAATATAAGTAAAAAACCAAAACGATATGAATGGCGATGACTGTTGCAGACATTATCTCAGAACAGTGTTATTAACGATAACAAAGCTATGACACTTCTAATAGGATATAATGTCATCGCATATTGTTATTGAAATGTAGTCGTTCACTGCGGTTCAAAAAGTCGATATCTAAAGTCATTGTGACCTTTTAACTTTGTAACTGTTATGACCTCCCAAACAGTAAAAGTCTGATAATTGTTTTCAAAGACTCGGAGTATCAACTCACAACTTTATAATGTTTTGTAATGATTGAAAAGTCATGGCACCATTGCAAGTGAGATAACTCTTAATCAAATTTACAGAAATGTCTAAAGAGGAGTTAACTTGTAATTATTACCTGGATAAGGAAACGTTTTAGTCATCGTAATCATTCAAGTGGCTGTAAAAGTGTAATATATTGAAAAAAAAGAGAAAATGGTTTCGACATTTATGCAGATATTCATTTATGAAATGACGAAAGATTTGCGACTGATTTAATACCAATAAATTGGAATGCCAAAACAATGGCCATTATTTTAAGATAATATGTCATACGACCTTAGTTTCCTCATTTTGGACTTCCTGGCATTTAGGCTTAACAGAGGTAGAAAAATCAAACGTCAAGATTTCATTGGTCAAAATGAAATTACCCTTTATTCTTTAGAAAAAAAACCAACCATATATTGTTACTTCTCACGAGAACATATACACAAACATATTTGCGGTAATCAAGTCGTTTTCAGTTAGCCTACATACCAAAGTTTATTCAATATTAAATGACCTATTCTATAATGCAATTTTCAAACACAAAAGAAAACTTCGGACGCAAAAAAACCCATTCACAATTATTTAAGTAACTGGCAACCATTTCATTTAGGATTGGTTTGCTATGAAAATTAACAGGAATAAAAGTCAAGCTTATATAAAACCTCTTCTTTACCGAATATGACTAGTTACTAACTTTAGATATGCTAATACAAAGGTTATTTTAAACGTGGAGAAAACATGCATTAGAATGTGTTTCGTTAAAGTCTTTTGATATTTTATCAATATGCTGTTTGATTGTTTATTCATATAGAGTATATGACCTGTAATATATCAGTTCATTCGGTGTACGTAAACATTGGACAGAGAGTGATTTTAAATTGTTCTTGCTTTAACAAGACAAATGGTCAATGGATTGGTCCAAATAAGAAATTTGTAGATCACAAAGATTTCATACCATACACACAAGGCTTGATACTAAACGCAAAGTTAGATAGATCTAAGTATCAGGTTGTTGGTGGATACGATATTACAAGATGCAACTTACAGATTACAAACTTCTTGCCAGATGACAGTGGTATATACAAGTGTCGGTATATAAAATCATCAACATTTTACGTAGATGTGTATAACGTAGTTACGGCAAGTAAGTAAAATGTACTATTCACTTATGTCTATACTATTTGTCTGTAATAAAGAGCCTGTTATTCAGTGGTTCTCGTTTGTTGATATGTTACATATTTGTTTTCGTTCATTTGTTGGACATAAAGTACGCCGTTAGTTTTCTAGTTTGAATTGTTTTACATTTGTCATTGTCATTGTCGAAAGCCGTACGGTGACCTATAATTGCCAATTTCTGTGTCATTTGGTCTCTTGTGGAGAGTTGTCTCATTGGCAATCATACCACATCTTCTTTTCTATATTTTTAATAATCATTTGATTGATCCACATTACTCGAAACGAGATGTATCAAATGTAACAAAACAAGATCGAATGTAAATGAGGATAAGCCAAGTTGCCAAAGTAAGACAATGAGTTAGACTCATTAGCGTAAAATAGTAATTAATTCATTATATTGTTTTTTAATGATGCTTGTTGATTGTTTATGATCTCCGGAGATTTTTTTTCATCTAATGATATGAATTCATTGATATAGAGGATACCAAATTTCGATGACTTACAATGATATTTCATGCTTATGTGATTTTGAGGTTTTGGTAACTGATAACAATTGTTTAGCAATTTGTTGAACTTCCAACTGTATTGTGCGCACCCACAAATTTAAACATCATAGTCGAATAATCGTTGATAAGGACATTGTTGGCAAAAAAAAAAAGAAAAAGATAATCAACAAAACTAGAAGAACTAAAACGTAAGCAACATTAACCCCAATAAAGACTGGGTATGGTTTCAGGTGCTCTTGAAATCCGTTATGTTGCTCATGTTAGTACAAACCCAATAATAAGTCTTATTCGGATGGTCACATTCGGAGAAAGGAGAACAAGTTGAAGTTACGACAATTTGAACATGACGATTGTATGCTATCATCTGTGAAACGGATATTTCTAAACGGTCAAGCAACTTGTCTTAAAAAAAATTACTTAGGGATGATTTCAACTCCATAACTTGACACTTTTCAATTAAAATTTAAAGTTTCCTTACAAATCAAGGAATTTCTTATCAACTGGGAAATATATATTCCGTATGCAGGCGCTTTTGGAATCTTGCCACATAGAAATGGAACGTTCACAATTGGGAAGATGAATCTTGTCTTTTGTCGTAAAGTTTTGTTTTCAACCGACCCTCTTGGCCAATTTCAAGATGTTAGTCAAGATATGAGGCAGACTTAACTGTATCTGTTGTATCGTATCCTTTCATCTCAAGTTCGATGGGATAGACGCGTTCAACTTAGTAACCAAATTTAAGATCGCAAAAAACGTATCGTTAGTGCAATAAGACAAGCACATACATGATTAACAAGTTAGCACATAAAACTATGGGAAATTTATTAGCCAAAAGTTATTAATAAACTTGACCTTATCTAGATAAAAATGTTGATAGGTTTAGAAGTAAATCTTTAGGTAAAATTAAATTGTAAATCATAATTTTTAATAAAATACTCAATGAGATAAAGTATGACTGCCAATGAGACAACTATTGACAAGATACCAGGATGTCAACAACTATAGATCATCGTATGGTTTTCAACTATTGGACGATCCTATACCTCATAGTTACATGTAAGTGTAAAAGGCCAATGCCTTACATATTTAGAAACAATCCAAAAGGAAAAAAGAACACTCTTCATTTTTGCTAAAACAACATGACAAAGCAATTAAATAAATCCCATGCTTCTGGCTTTCTAAAACAACAAATAAATATCGTAGATATTCATTGCAATTGATCGGAATGAAACACTAAATCAGAATCAAGGACAAACGAAACGATTTTCATTTTGAAATTATCAATTTCCCCATATAGTAGCAATATATCAACCTCGACTGCACATGGAATATACATTTCCCAACTCATGCGGTACTCAAGAGCTTGCAGCTGCTACTCAGACATTGTAAAACGTTACCAGTGTCTGAGTAGAGAGTTGATGACTAGGGTATGTCAAAGAACGTCTCGTCCTTTTTCTAAAAAGTTCATCAGAAGATAGCAATACATTGTTGATAAATATTCCATATCAATTTCACAAATTATACATGATGGTCTAGAAGTATAGATTCTAGGTAGTGACGTTTTAATCATCTAGATAATTTATTACAGTCTTTTTAATATGTCTTTGTAAATTATTACTGTTACTGAATAGTCTAGATTTGGTAATGTCCACCTGAAAGGGATATGTACTTATACATCCCGTCATTGTGTTATTGTGCTATGGTGAATTCTTTTATTCTTGTCTTTTATTTTGCTTATTTTCTTCGTAATTTGACTTTTTGTTTCTGCTTGTTGACATATTTGTTTTGTTTTATTACCGATTAGGATTATAACACAATTTTGACTGCTATATCCTATTTTTGTCATTTCTACCTAATATTTTGTTTGTTTTGTTCACACTATTATGTTTGTTTTGTTCAATATAATGGAATTTTTGACGTTTGTCATATAAGTGAAAGGTTTAGATAGCTGTAAAACAGGGTTAATCCACCATTTGTTACAGCAATGCCTGTACCGAGTGTCAGTAATATGACAATTGTTATCAATTCGTTTGATGTGCTTAGCTTTTGATTTTGCCATCATTTGAATCATTTCTGTTTTAAATATTCACCATTATTTATGAAATGACTACCTTTTGAAAAACACAACTATAAATCCTACTTTGAATAAATGATTAACACAGTTCCTTTCAATCAAAATTCAGCGAACAGCACGTACCAAATGATCATTTGACCGGAATGTAATAGAAATAAGCATAACATAAGAACGAAATGAAGTGCTTTAAATTTGAAACAGGTAGCTCTTATCAACAAAATTATCAGATAAAATGACTGCTTTGTACAAATGATTAAACATGGCGTGATGTACAGATTTATTAATAAACGAGGAATATTTATGACGGGATTTTTACCCTCATTTGCATATTCCATAAACAATTAGCCTGTAATAATGCTGGCCCCATATATTGCTTTCGTTGACAACCTAAAGTTTATGTCATAGGTGATTAATACTGCATGTTTAAAATGAAAAAAAATGTGTCAGTAAATCAATTCATCAAACAGTTTCATAGATGTATACAACGTAGTTGCAGCAAGTATAGTAAATTTGCATACCTATTAGTTTCTTACAACTTACATGTATTTGCAATTAATTCAAAAGACGCCCATTATACAATACGTTGACGATCTTGGACAACTATGGATAAAAATGAAATTCGGAAAATAATCCACATACGATCGCAAAATACAGATAAAATTAACCAAACAGACAGGATTGACAAAGAAAACTAGTATGTTTATAAGGCATCATAAAACTACATCAAATTTAACAGGCTTATTCATTAGTTAAAACAATTGGAAACACTCATCACAATACCATATGCTGATAATTTAAAAGTTTCGTGTCGTCTAAATACGAATAAAACACTGATAACCCGTAAATTTACCGATTTATTTCTTTTGGAATTCATGCGAATCTACATATTTATGTTTGTTACATTAATTAAAATCTTCTCATTTAAGATTGATCATATTTCAATATTGTTGAACTAATTTTTCTAAATTTATCTATTAAAATATCAAGACAGAAATAATGATATATGATTTCGTGGTCTCTATATATAGCTCATCCTGAATCTCCTGTACATGTGTCAGCCGTTTTAAATTCAACATATTTAGTGGTTTATTGGCAGCCAGGATTTGACGGAGGACATCCCCAAAGATTTTATATTCAGTATAGACCGGAAACAAAATCCTACTGGAATGTTGTAGGTCCAATTGCGCAATCAAACTTCACAAAGGACAAAGAGTTGAAGTACACACTTAATTTTGAATTGATTGCAAACAAATATTATCTACGGATGTTTGCTCGAAATATCGTTGGGCAAAGTAATTACTCTAATCAATTGTATGTGGACATTGAAGGTAGGGATATAACTTTACTTTGGTTGCATCTTTTCAGAGAAATTCTGGCCAATAGATTTTATGAAATTAAGGGTGCAATTGAATTGTTTTGGAATTTGTTCTGCACAGATTGTGTTTATTCAATTGTTTCGATAAATATTGCCTTATGTATTTTGCATTGTAGGATGCTCGTCATTTTCGATAAATATTATAAATATTTATAAAGGAAGTGGCATATTAATACTTCTTATTCATACACAAAATACGTTGATGAACGTTTTGCAAAGTTACAAACGGGATAACGCAAATGATAAGTCAAACAATTATACAATGATTGAAATACTGTAAACTAAAAACTTTACTTAGGTAGAAGTTCGCATAATTTTTAGACGTACATTTTCCTTTTGGTAGCAGACCTTGCAATTCTTAAAATGCGTAAAGAAACAGTTTTTCGACGGACATTATTCATGACATTAATATATGCACCATTAAATTTTGGTATTGCATTTACAAAGCAAACAACAGTGTGTAAACATGTAAAATCTCTCATCTAACAATAATAAACAAATTAAAGAAAGGAAATATGGTAGAAGAAATCAATTGTATTTCCTTTGCATGTTTATAGATTATGTATTAAATAATCTGTTTGTCATTTGTATTAACGGAATGGGTAATTGTATTTATCTTTCATCATGATTTATAAAAACATACGTATGATAAAATGTTTTACACTTTTAAAAACAAAACAAAATGTTGCTCATTTTTTTTTTTTGCTCTCATTATAGATTGCAGCTGCAAATACGATAAATATTATTGTCATGTCTGGAAGATAATCAGTACATTGTTAGGAGGAATACTTATACTCAGTATATGTTTGAATATCCATTTGTTATTAAGACGTAAGAAAAGTCAGAAACTGTTTTAGAAATACCGCCTGAACATGATGAAGGTCAATATTATGAAATTGAGCCCATAGATGATAGGAGTGCTAGTATCCAAGGCGAAATAAACAATGTACAAGAA
This sequence comes from Mytilus coruscus, assembly GCA_017311375.1. Taxonomy (NCBI): domain Eukaryota; kingdom Metazoa; phylum Mollusca; class Bivalvia; order Mytilida; family Mytilidae; genus Mytilus; species Mytilus coruscus. The sequence continues at coordinate 37,054,385 of CM029608.1, forward strand.
TCAGTAATAAGTGTCGAGAGACCAGCTTCGCAAAGTATAAACAGTATTATATCTTCTTTTCAAAACGAGAGCTCTTCTGAAAGTCCAGTACAAAGTCTATCAAACAATCTGCCGATTGAAGACGGATATGAAAATCCTTATCAGACTATCGATCCTGAAAATATTGAAATGCATCCGTATAGTATTGTCACGTCACAAATGTATCAAAACACAATAATTTTTCCAGATGAGATAACAGCTAAAAAGACCAAAAGGCTATTCAAAATATAAAAGACTGAAGTCCATGGCTTGTTATTAACAAAAACACATGTGTTAGTGAATAGGTAGGCAAAGGTTTCGATACAAAATAAGCAACTCCTGCATACCTCTTAAAGGCATGGATGATAAAAAAAATAGTGGATAAGATACTTAATCAGCTGACGTGGGAAAATATTCATATTATGAGGTATTAAAAAGCCTGTAATTCAAAGTTGTCGTTTGTTGCTGTATATCATATTTGTTTTTCGTTCATTATTTTATAAATGAATTAAGCTGTTAGTTTTTTTTGTTTGAATTGTTTTGCATTTGTCATTTTGGGGCCGGGGCCTTTTAAAGCTGATTATGCGGTATGGATTTTACTCATTGTTGACACCAGTACAATGACCTATACTTGTTAATTTCTGTGTCATTTGGTCATTTGTTGAGAGTTGTCTCATTAGAAATCATACCCCATATTATTTTTTATTATATATGTCAGTTAAATTTCAGACTTATTCCCCACAAAACGTTAAGCAACAAACAATTAATCAGTCAATCAATCAGACTTGATCAAATTGGTAAATTCAGTATTTACTGTCAAGAAAATTCGTTTACAGGTAATTCAGAATTCAGAGTTGTACAGGTAATAACAAATACTGAACAGTCGGACTGCGAGTGAATTATCTGAATAGTTCTGACTTAACAGCAGTGAATATTATATGGATAAGCCTGAACGACATAAATGACTTAATATTTTACTAACTGTGGATTCATTATTATTCGTTTGATACCAATTTACGTGGATTTCGTGGGTACATGGAAACCACGAATTTAAATGTCCAACGAATTGCAAGTTTGCTGTATGATTAAATGCAGACCTTTGGAAAACCACGAGATCAAATATCATCGAAAATGCAAGTTTTCCTCAATCCACGATAATTGGTACCCACAAAAATAAATGAATCCATAGTATTCAGATTTTAAAGGAAGCAGAGTTATGTAAATGCTCTGCGATATAGTTATCAAAGGTATCGGGCTTATAATTTAATACGTCAGACGTGCGTTTCGTCTACATAAGACTAATTAGTGGCGCTCAGATTTTAATTAGGTAAAATCAAAACAAGTAGAAAGTTTAAGAGCCTTGAGGACCCAAATTGCCTAAAAGTTGTGCCAAATACGTTTAAGGTAACCTATGACGGGGATAAGAAAATCCTCAGTGTTTCGAACGATACATACATTTGCAAACAATATATTCATAAAATGACTATATAATTGATATTCAAGTCATCATCAAAGTGCTGACTACAGGGTTTGTGATACTCTCAGTAACGAAACGTCCCCAACAGTGGCATCGACCGATAGATATTTCTAAAACAAATGAAACTTCAAATTGCAATATTCAAACTGTGGGTCACGGATCTTGTTTTTCGTTCAAATAAAATAAAATAATGGGTTAAATGTATGAAACTTATTTCATTTCCTTATAGAGGAATCATTTAACATGTTTAAAATAGAGACGAAAGATACCAGAGGGACAGTCAAACTCCTAAATCGAAAATAAACTGAAAACGCCATAATTAAAAATAAAAGACAAATAGACAAATAATAGTACAAAAGACACAACATCGAAAACTAAAGACTAAGCAACACGAACCCACCAAAAACTGGGTGTGATCTCAGGTGCTCCGGAAAGGTAAGCAGATCCTGCTCCACATGTGGTACCCTTCGTGTTCTCATGTTATTACAAACCCGGTAAATAGTCTAATTCGGTAGGTCACATTCGTGGTGAAAAGGAAAGTGGATTGTAGTTACGACATAAGGAACATATCCGATAACAATAGAATTGGTAAAATTCAAAATAAGAATAAATATGATTATCTGCCCTTGTTTAAAAAAAAGACCGTTTTACTTTAATATGTGTTTACAAGTGTTTGGATTCCATCAATCCAACATTGTTTTATTTGATGCCTCGTGTAGGTAGAATGCCATTGATGAACCCTTGATTTGTTTTTCCTTTTTATTCGTCGATCTCCTTTGTAGAACCTAGAAATTCTTTTGTTTTACGTCTAGATCATGCATTAACTATTTTCTACAGCCAATTAAGGTAATACAACACAGTAGCGGAAAATCCATCGTACGAATTTGAAAAAAGACCATATCTCGAAAATGTCATATTTATTCATTAATAATGAAGTCAACATTATTAACTTGAAATGTAAAAAAAAACATGTATGTATATTTCTTTCATATAGGGAATAAAATTAAAAAGATCTGTTAATTATCAATACGTCAATAAAATAGAAACAAAAAAAAACAATAAGTAATTTAAATATCAACGTACTGATCGATATATAGTATCTATATCATTTGGCAAGATCTAAATCCTATGGAGAATTTTACGGATAGATTTAACAGAGAATATCAGCAAAACGGGAACAATGATAACATAATGAATAAAGACAATGTCTCATTCTCTCCTAACTTTGAATAGGTACATTAAAAGTTGCAGATTGTAACGGCAATTTTAGAATTTAACCAAGTGGAATGAAGAAGAACTGTCAGTTAAAAGAAACACAGCTAAAATACGTCCCTTATTATAGAACAAAATGAAAATGCACCCGTTCACTTTTTAATCATTTCCCTCTATATATTTAGAAAAAAAGTATCGGCACACAGGAACTAGGTATCTAATAGACCAGAAAATGTCCACACGTTACAACTCATTAATGTTAAGCTGCTGACCAAAATTAAGTTATTCTTTAGATTAGTTTCTCTGAAAAAACACATACTATATGTTTGACCAGTGGAAGGACGGACAAACAAGGAGGTTGTACACACTCCTAGATTGGAAGTAAACAACAGACAAGTAAATTAATATGTACCGTAATAAAAAATACGACGGAGACAAGCTAAGGAAACTCATATATAGATATAGAATCAGGCAATTTCATGCTCTAATATCGATTGATGTACTTCCTGTGAAATGATACACCGTAATGAACTTTTGAGAAGATACGGCATGCATTTGATCGAAAAGCTCTAAGTAATCTCTTTTAAACATGTTCAAAGTAGTTTATAAGCTAATCTGAGTGTATGTGGATATGATTAAGCGTTCATATAATGCATATACAGTAGGACGTTAGTTTTCTTGTTTGAATTATTTCCAAAAGTAATTTACTAGAATACCTTGTCTGTCCAAGTTTTGTAATAATTCATAAAGGTTTGACAAATATTTTATGCTATTTTACCACTTACTAACTTTGTAATGACATGAGCAACACAACGGGTGCCAAATGTGGAGCAGGATCTGCTTACCCTTCCGGAGCACCTGAGATCACCCACAGTTTTTGGTGGGGTTCGTGTTGTAGTCTTTAGTTTTTATGTTGTGTCATGTGTACTATTATTTGTCTGTTTGTCTTTTCATTTTTAGCCATGGCGTTGTCAGTTTGTTTTCGATCTATGAGTTTGACTGTCCCTCTGGTATCTTTCGCCCCTCTTTATAAGTTTTATCATTAATATCATCGTTTTTGAGAAAACAAACCTTGACAATACCACTGAACTTGACTTAACCTAGCGCCTTAGAAATATCAAGGTTTATTGCCTTAATTGAAAAACCCAAGCATATGGACCCCCTGCTTTTTGCTTCTGCAATCAATATATACGTAGAAAGGAAATAATCAAACCACTACCCTTTTCCTTGATAGAGGATTGCTGCTCACAAGGAAGCTATTAAACCAAGAGTTCCAAATGGTGAAGTTGAAATCATCCCTCCGTAAATTTTACGGACGCCATCACGAGTTGGTTGACCGTTATGGAATAACCGTATCACAGATGATATCGGATATGTTCCTTATGTCGTAACTACAATACCTTTCCTTTTCACGAATGTGACTATCGAATTAGGCTATTTACCGGATTTGTAAGAAAATAAGCAACTCGACGGGTGCCACATGTGGAGCAGGATTTGCTTAATCTTCCAGAGCACCTGAGATCACCCCAGTTTTTGGTGGGGTTCGTGTTGCTTAGTTTTTAGTTTTCTATGTTGTGTCATCTGTACTATTATTTGTCTTTTGGCCATGGCGTTGTCAGTTTGTTTTCGATCTATGAGTTTGACTTTCACTCTGGTATCTTTCGTCCCTCTTTAGAGAGACGAAAATTATTGAATTAAATAGCTTAAGAATATACAGTGGTATAATACTTTCAATAATAAGCTAATATATTTTTATTTCGCAATAAATATGCCTTCCAATAGTCAGAGTATCGCAGATAAGCTGTGGTTATCGTTTTTAATAGCATTAACGTTGAATGGGGATCCGTACGCGGCCCTCAAGATGAAATATTTTATAATGTTATTTATAATGCATATACATAATAATTATCTGAATTTCATATCATTCTCGTAAATTGTTATGTCTATATGGTGGATACTATAGAATAAAGACCTTCTTAGCCTTTCAAGTTTGATTTGACTAAGTAAGGAAGAGCACGTTGATTATTATTTCCAAGTTAATAGTCTCATATTTTTTATATAAAATAAGTAGAGATAGAATGATTGACAATGCGACAATGCGACAAATGTGCACAAAACTATCAAATGAAAAGCTTGTTTGCAAAACACCTAGTTAAAATAAACAAAGAGGATATCAAAGTAAAACATTTCACGAAATGTTTCCAACGGGTAGCGTCATTATGTTAGAAATGTATAATTACTTTCAATATTTACATCGTGATATTGGTACAAGAAAAATGTTATTAATACTGTTATGATATTGTAACTATTATATTTATTTAGTTGGCCTATTTTGTTTTGTGTGGCCTAAGAATGTTTACATTGTTTTATATACATTGTGTACAAAATAAAATACATTGTGTTACAACTATGCAGTTTAGAATTCACTGGAACATTCATTGATACTCATGGAATGATTAGAACTTTCTATTTCACTTACATAACGTTTCCAGAATGATCATAACAAAAGATGCGTAATTTATATTTCTAGCGTTGTCTAGATATTTCTGTTTGAGTATTTAAATGCAGACCCAAAAGTTAGTAAAATATATAGAGATTTGGACATAGACATAGATAGACTTAGACATCGATAGACACCAACATTCTCTGCAGTTGGATTGACACTTTTATTTACAAACTACATCATACTAGATTGTGACCAATTGGATATAATATTCTGTGGATTCCCGTGAAGATTTCCGGATAAAGAAAAGATAAAAGATTGGACTCATATTTTGACAGTTAAGTTGACATTTCTTTTGTGTAATACTTTTGTAAACTAGTGTATAATAAATCTTGTTAAATTTTATTATTGATTTGTGTCTTTTGTTGGCTACAATTAAAAGGCGATTTTCTGACATAACAATACAAAATATAAAACAATATATAATACGATTTGCACTTTTTGTGGAATCCATGTTGTTCAGTTGTGATGAACTGTGTGTCTCCCATCTACAATGTAGGTAATATTCTCCACTTTCAATATTTGAATACGTTTGGTATTTTTAAATATGTCGATCTATTAATCTATTGTGAATGTTTTCCAATTCTCTGAAGGTATTAATCTCAAAATAAAGTCATAACGGAATGCAAAAGTTAAAGATGAAAATTTAAATAAAAACAACACGTCTGATAAAATGGGGTCCAATTTAAAAATTGACAAAACTTGCCTGGCTTAATAAATTAAACCGACCTGTCTTCAAAACGTTTATTTTCACTACCGATAATTAATTAACGTACGAGAGCAATTCCATGCAAATGCAGAATGAGAGATACAATGTCAAGTCCAACCAAAGTTGAGGCCGATGACTCAGAATCAATGTTTGGTTAAGCATGCAATAGCCTATGTTCAGAAATCAGAAGAAACTCTAAGAATCTTGAACATGCATCAGTAATGGATTTTTAACAACATTTATAAAGAGGGACGAAAGATACCAGAGAGACAGTCAAACTCATAGATCGAAAACAAAATGACAACGCCATGGCCAAAAATAAAAGACAAACAGACAAATAAAAGTACAGATGACACAACATAGAAAACTAATATTCATAGATGTCGAATGAATATATATACATGATTATCTCCGTGTTTTTGTTTTTGAGAGGATTGAATTTGTACCATACCAAATTAAGTTTACTGGCGACGCGTTAGCAATTGATGCCGTCGGAGCTCGGCATTCAGTTTTGTTATCTCCATTCTAATGAAATTGACAGAAAACAACGTTAAATCATACATTTGAAATCTGTCATATGTCGTCTGCGCTTGCGCGTATTTTTCATAGCATCAATTGTGAATTACTGCCATGAAAATTGGTGACGTTATCCAATCAAAATGAACGTTACAAACGAAGTTGCATTAGAATTTGTCCATTCAAATTGGATGTTTTAACAAAATGTAAATAACAGTTTATAAATTGTGCTCTTCTGACTCTTTTCTGTGTTTGTCCTCATCAGGAAACATCCAACCCCATTCATTTGCTAGCCATTGCAATAAATATGACCAGACTATCGGACCAAAAGTAACCTTATGTGAAAAGGTCGAAGTCGTATATTAAACAGTTGTGTTTGTTTGATCAACCAAGAATATACCGGTTCCTTACTGATTTTATAATGTTAACTTTCATCAATAGTTTTCGTGAGTAAAGGCGGTTTTGTTTACTAATCAGTTTCAAGTATTCTGATTTTCAAAAGAAATGTCACATTGAAATGTTTGTTTGAGACTTCCATTATTTAAATAAAATTGCAGTCTGACGGGAAATACATGTATGTTTAACATTGATTGATAGATAACTTCCGCTATTATAATATTATAAATATGTTTACCATGACAACAAAATAATACTTTACAAGCCTCTTTTTAGTACGAGTGATTCTGACTTAATAATTGATTATTAATGTAATTTGAAAAAGGGTAACAGTCATTTCTATTTATAATAAACACAACAAAAACATTCAAAATACAACAAAACACAAAATATTAAACTCAATGTAACTAGATAAAAAGCTCGGCTTTAAAAAAAATTAGTAATCCCAATCCACTACGGTAACTTTCAAATTGCAAATTTAAAGTACATATCCCTTTAAAATTCTGTTTATTATCAGGTACAACACTCAAACTACATGATTAAATAAATCAAATGTTCAATTCATAATGTCTAGAAACGGTAAAGAACGAGTTCCTTTCCATCTGTTTGAGTATTCAAATGAGAAAAATAATGTACACATCGTTAACGCAGAGGAGAAGAACCGTTCACCAGTAGTTTCAATAGCTAAAACGTTATTGAACAGGTTAAAAAAACTGATGTGTATGAGGAAATTGATCAAATTTGTCGTTTAAAAATTATTTTTATCATTTTGTATATATATATTCGAAGAAGAAATATACACGACTGATGCACTTAAAAAATTATTTTATGATATATTATCTGTTTTTATTAATTGAACTAGCAATGATTATATATAGAAGTAAAGTTATTTTCATTACTGTCCATTATTTCGAACAGAAATAAAAATATATCTCAAAAAGGCCAAATGGTTCCTAGCATTGTGTGGTATTATCGATCTGATTCCGACAGCACCAATAACGGCTACGCAATAATCTTTGAAAAAGGCAGAGGTATGGCACAGATATTTGAAAACGGTTAAACAAATCATGATGACATTTATAATGTTTCGAGGATAATTCCATATTACAATTTGAACCCTTAATTTTATACCCTGCATTTGAGCATGAAATGTCTTTTATGGAAATCTGTATGCTCCTTTACTGTAGGAATGGACAAAATGAATGTATGCATTTTCCGAATCGACCTTATCTTTGTTATTGTTAACTTAATCATCAAGTATGTAAGTCGATCGAAAATGAATTAAAGGATAACTGTTTCTATGTTTTCAAATAATGGGCTAGATGGCTTAAATATAATCACTATAATTATCAAAATTTATTTAGAGGTCATAATCAAAATAGAAGCACGTCAAGATTAATGATTATTCTGTTCATTCTTTATGCGATACTAAAGCAACATTTCTCTTGTTATCAACCGTCTCCTGCAAAACCTAAAGAAGTTAGAAACTTAAAACCGCTAAAGCATTTCAAAAGTAATATGTTTTAAAAGAGAATATCCGGATTCTTTTATCAAATAAAATCAGGTACACACTTTATTGAAACCCAGAAAAACGAAGAAACTAGTAATATGCATATTAGAATAATAGTTGGGAAAAATCTACAGATTTCACATTGTATACAATTATACAAGAACATATTAAGTGATCGAATTTGTTTTGTATAAATCAAACAAGAAATTAAATATTATTTTTAGTGCTTATCTTATATTCATTAATCAAAATGCATCTTTCCTAAATAAACACACTGATATCAATTATTCTTGGCAACCACTTCGTATACCTATACAAAATGAAACATTGTGTTATTGCAAAATCTGAAAGAAGTGGTCATACCAATTACCTTAGGCTAAATCCTACATGTGACAAACATACTAATTTCAATAAATGAAAACATAGATCGTTTGGCATTTCCAGGTATGGGTAGAATGAAAAGTATGGTCATACCTCCAATTGATACCTACATTTTATTCAGCAGGGTTTTCACCGTCTTTATATATATTCACACTATAAACGCTGGTTCTGAGTCTGAAAACCATAGTTGACATTGATGTTGACCTGCCGTCCAGTTATTGAGCGTTGTTGTCATTGGAACTTTGTGCTTTTGTGTTTCTGTTAATTTTGTTTAGCTATGTGCCAATCTGAACGATTAAGTTTTTTCCAATTTTGGCTTGCCATTGTATTTCAAAGCTTCCATTTTGGGTTTTTTTTTTGCTCAATGTTAAAACCATACGAAATTTTGGTTGTTCAAACATTTCTCATCGTACACAATAATATAACTATTTAAATTAAGGTGTCTTTGTTATAAATATTGATGTCAGTCATAAATTCAATATTTGTTTTACATTTGTGACATTTGTGTTGTACGAAAACAAATGATACTTGAACTATTTAATTTTTGAATGCAAGTTCATAACGAAAAAATGAGATAATCTTTTATAACAATTGATACTGTTGACGACCACAGTCATTTGCCTTCCTGTTAATAAAAGTTACAAAGTCTATAATATGTATAACATATCAAACTTATTTAGTTCCGATTTTAGAAAATATCTATATTTGCAATTGTTATATAGGTTATTGTACAATTCAATTGTTCGAAAAGTTGATTGCCCATTTCCTCCGCAATTTAGACAGTTACAAAATGTATGAAGTCTTTGCTTTTTATTCATTTGGAAATGAAAACATAACAAGGAAATTGATATTCAGAAATGTTTGTTGTAGGCTTGCACATGCTGTATTAGATCTCTTTCATGGAAGAATACTATCAACTTTAAATATTTTAAGGCAAGTATCTTTTTAACATGTTTTAAGCTCCTTGAAATCTCCTTTGAACATGTTGAAAATCACTTTGATAAGATCTAAATATACAATGATAGTGTGTGAGTGTTTATGTGTGTGTGTCTTCATTCAATAATGTCGAATATGGTCGCAATATCTATTTCATATGAGAAGTGCTTTCGTTAATGCAAATATTGCTGTATTATGTACCAAGTTATAAATCAGATTATATAATTATTGTGGATCAACAAACAAGGTAATGGAACAAGTGTTATTGCTAATGAACAATGAATTAAATTTGAGAAAAATACACACAAAAACAGAAATTAAGAAGATAATGATATATATGATATAAGCGTATGTAAGATTGTTAATTAGTTAGTTTTCACGTTTGATTTATAAGATATAGATATTCTAAGACATTATTACTTTAAGTTAGAGGTAGCATATTATACGAAACATAAATACACATACAATTATACAGGCATGGGAAGTCAGTATTTGGTAGTTCTCCTTTTGACAGGTAAGAATAATTAGTAAAGTCAATTATAAATGTTAAAAGAAGTTCAACGCATTATTATTATTAACATCCTCATGGTCCATGATTACAAACTAGTGTACGTTAATTGACATTGATTGTGATATTACCGAAGTAGTAACATTATAAGACATTTTTCATTCAATTCGATATTTGTGTCGATTTTCTCGAATATGTTAAGTGAATTTAATCGACTTAAGTCATGTCGATCTTTAAACGAAAGTGGTTTCCTTTATTTCCAGAAAATGTTGATATCACTATAGTACGCTTTAAAAGGCATCGATATCTTATGGTTTTAAAAATTAAACAAGACATTACTACAAACAAAAACAAAACTGGTATGCATAAATGTCTGTTAAAGAGTTATTTGCAACGCGTTGGCACAGATATCAGTGAACACAAATACCCTTTAGTTTCATTTTACGTGGGTGCGCCAAGAAGATTTCTTTCTTGCAGAAACAATGATTTCATTACACAATCATTAAATAAGGAAAAACAAAATGATCATGTGTGGAGTTGAGAATCATTGAACATTGTTGTTTATTTCTAAATGTATTAAATTATACCTAACAGCATTAAGTGTATAAATTTTAGGCAGCTTTTAGGTCTCCTCATCCTTCAGACAGATTATAGGATGCCCCTCCCCTTTTTTGCCATAAGTATATTGCTTGAATAGTCGTTACTTTTGAACGAGTTTATGTATATTATATATTCATACAAGAACTATCTTCAATTAGTAGTGTGGTTTGAACATTATTTATTGTTATGACTTCATTGATGTTTCTAATTAACTGTTCGAACAGAGACTTATCAAACCATTAATAGGATAAAGATCATTATTATTAGAAATTCATATGTTGTAATAATAATTACTTGTTGAATTTTATATTTTATCATTTTGATAGGCATTTCTGCAGATATATTTAAAAATTCAGGATGTTCAAGACATAGTCTTGGTAATGTATTAAAGATCTTTGAAGTACTATGTTTAACTATGGATAAAACAAGTACTTTTTACATGTTAGGAATTGAATATATGAAAATGCTGCATTCAAAATATAGTCCTCTTTCCTATGGGAACGAACTGTGCGCTTCTCCTAGCTTCACCACCATATGGAATATATATTTCATAACTCATAGTATTTAACAGCTTGCAGCTTCTACCACGACTAAACGTAAATGTCAAAGAACGTCTCGTCTTTTTCTACAAAAATCATCGGAAGATACCAAGACCTTGTTAATAAATATTCCGTATCAACTTCACAAACAATACAGGATGGTCTTGAAGTATGGATTATTGGTACTGACGTTGTTTATCATCTCAATTATGTCTTATAGTGTTCTATTAATTCGTTTTTATAAAAGATGATGTGGTATGATTGCCAATGAGACAACTAATCACAAAAGACCACATGACACAGCAATTAACAATTGAATATTTTATCTTCATTGAGACGTGTTTTATGGGTAATTGTGGCTGTGTCTATTGTTTTCTTATTTGTGAAGTTAGTGGTTGTATTAACATTACTGTTATTCCTATGCAATATGTTCGCACAATTATATCTTTTCAAATGACTCATAGAAATTAATAAAAGTAAGGCTTATATCTAAATTCACGTGCAGTGTAGTTGTGATTGGATTCCTATTGCTTTGACTTTCACCTTTCCCTAATGTTTCTGTTTGAATTAATATTATAATTTGTTTAGCATCTAGCAAATAAGCGACCTTCATGTAAATATATATATATTCATGTTCATATATTTGGTGAAAGTGAAAAGTAACAACAATTGTCGTTGTTTGTGTAGAGTTTAATAACTCATTAATCTATAACGTGTTTTGTTTATATTTTGGACAATTTTAATAGACCGGGGTAAGATATAACGAATGAATCATTTGGAAAAAGTGTCAATCAGAGCGCCCGTATTTCAACAGTTGCCATTAAGGAATGTATTTACAACAGTATTGAATGCATAATCTACTATTAGAAATATTTTAAATATTATTAGATGAATATCGATCAGATGAAAAATTATATAGAAAACATGTTGCTTGGGAACATTTTGCATTTTTGAAATTCACGAAATACAAATCATGTCTTTCAAAAGACGACCATTGTGAATTTTTTCTATAGATGATATGCAAAGTAAAGAAACCATACAGTCAGTGTTGGTAAACCTTAGAGAAAATTTGATTTTGAATTGCTCTTGCTTTAATGAGTGTAATGGTCAATGGAGCGGCCCAAATACGATCTTAGTTCCGAATGCTGGTGATTTTATCCCTACACACAGGAATGGATTTGAATCCTAGACTCCATAAATCGAAATATTCCGTTTTGGTGGATACGATACTCTAACATGCAATTTACAGATTAGGAACTTCTTGTCAGATGACGATGGTGAATACAAGTGTCAGTATTTGCACGCATTAATAGTTTATATAGATGTTTACAATGTAAGCGCAAAACGTAAGTAAAATTGATTAGCTATTTTCGGCTTAAAAACTCTGTTCAATTAATAAAAAAATTATCTAAAGCAAAATAACCAACTTGCCCAACTGTTGAGGGACAAAAGGAGATTTGGCGATTTCTAGTGGAGCTTAATTGTTCGTTGATACTTAAATTTAAACTTTGACAACCTCTACATACGATCGTTGGGAAATTTGACTATGATTCAAAAGGAGAAGGGATAAGATGTAGCAACAAACAGAAAAGTGTACTTGATATATGTATATTATTGTGTTATTCGTTATTATTTGTTGAAAAAAAAATCATGTTAAACCGTTTGGATTTTAGATTTGCCATTTTATTCTTCTGGTATGATAAGATCAACCATAACCGAACGTACATATAGCTCATACTTCATCAGTCAAAAGATAAACAAAACCTAGTAGAAATAGCAATTTGTCATGTCAATGACGTGTAAACAAAACTTATACGGAATGTAACATTTTATTGGAACACTTTCAGGTACAAGAAGTTTTGCAGATATGTCTACAACAAATCATGTTGTAACGACTACAGAACCAGATATTTGCACATTTGAAAATAAAGGTGAGTACAATGTATGTTTTGAGACAATAACATCACATGCTATATTTTATTGCAACCGATGCTCCTTTTGACAATGACATTTGCTTGCAAGTAACGAATTACTGGATACGTGGTCTGATGATACCGTTAAGGGACTAACAAGTATAATATCAGATGTATTGACCCACTGGGAGTAATAATATTTTCGGTACTTATTTTCTGCTCCATATGCAATTACTAACTAAAAGATTTGATGTATATAGTTGTTTAAATCCTTGCTTTATAGTTATTGGTAGATGGTTTTCCTATTGGCAATTAAAACCCGTATTAAATCAGAACTTTGCTGTTTTTGTTTTCAATATTTAAGGAAATATTTTATTGAAATATTTCTGAAACAAAGTGACGAATACAAGCATTTTCCAGTTTTACCAAAACTGCCAATTGTAGTTTCTTATATTTGTTTTACCATACATGTAATGTTAAACTTTAGATTGCCAAAAGAGTGTAAAACTGAAGACTGAAGCGCTGCATTTGTATTATGTTCCACGAATTGTATAACGAGAAATTAGAGTTTGAGTTCTATATATTGATTTCGGTTGCTGTTTTTGATTTTGGTGATTTCTTATTTTGTGAATTATAAACGAGAAAGTTTCATGCACTCTAAAGTTAACTTAGAATGATTCGGCTTAGGAAACAGAAGAAACGCTAAAATAAAAAAAAAAAAAAAAAAAAAAAAAAAGACATATGTACTGAAAATAAACAATGAAAGTTTTAATGTATTATAAGTTTGTCTTTTGTCTAAATCGTTATTTTACCTCTTATAAATCAATACGTAAACATGAACCGTTATAAATAACCTCTATGATTTCATGAAAGAATAATCATTGCATAACTCTTTTATTATAGACTCCAGTAGCAACTCAGAGAAATGTTGTGATTTTGTCTGTATGCTAATCGGTAGTTTGATTGGAGGAGGTCTTATATTAAGCATATGTTTCAATATTTATTGCCTACTAAAACGTAAGAGAAATTCAGAAATGGTTCCTGAAATTCCACTTGAAGTTCAATATTATGAAATTGGAAGCATTTATGATAACAGTGCGAGTATCCAAGGTGTAAGAAACCATGTGCAAGAGACAGTATCAACTGTCGACAGACCAGCTTCTCAAGGAACCAACAGTGATATAGCGTCTTTTGCAAAATGGAGCTCTACGGACAGTTCTGTAGAAAGTCTATCAAATACACTGCTGAATGAAGACGGATATGAACATCCTTATCAGATGATTGATCCTGAACATTTTGAAGCACATCTATACAGTACACTAAGGTCAAATATGTATCAAAATACCATAATTTTTCCGAACGAGATATCAAATAAAAATGCTAAGCAAGAAAGAGATCCTTGGCTAATAATATACAAGAACACATTTGTAAATGACTTGAAATGAAATCTGATTTTTTTATATTTAAAAGCCCGGAAAGAAATGCAAAGTGATCTTATATGCCCGGGACTCAGGGCACGTATACAACTTATAGTACAGAATACAAAGAAATTACGTGAACGCGAGAAAATTATTGATACCGGATTAAAATTATTTCCTAGATTTATTTGATTTACTTTCCTGAGACGGAGAAAAACTTCCTTTTATATAATATATATTTGAAACATGAAGATGTAGTCGAGAATAATAAACCTGCATGTAAAATTGTATTTTTCATATTTCAAATAAACTAAATGAGTACTGATGGTTAAATCATGAAAATGCATTTATTTTATGTTGATCCTATTAAATCTGAACATCCCCAATGGTTTACTGCGAATGTCATAAAAGTGAGAGGATTAGCTTGCTTTAAAACCAGGTTAAATCCACCATTTTCTACATAAGAAAATACTTGTACCAAGTCAGGAATATGACAGTTGTTATCTATTCGTGTGATGAGTTTGAGATTTGGATTTTGCCATTTGATTAGGGACTTTCCTTTTGAATTTTCCTTGGAGTTCAGTATTTTATTAATTTTACTATTTACTATGATATATACAGATTGTTCGTTTGACATTTTCCATCTGGCAGTTAAACCACTAAAGATAGTGCGGTCTGTTTAGCGAACTGGATTTTATTATATTCCGCATCGTTCAGTAAGATTGGGATCGCTGACAAATTGTAAGGAGGAGCCCTGAATGTGGCATTTAGTATGACATCATTTCTAAACACCTTCTTTCCAGTTGCAGTCTTACTTCTCCTCTTTTAGTTTAACACCGGTTGCCCCACAGCATGCACAGTGTAAAACATTTACCTTAAAATTCTTTGTTAGCTTGGTTTTTGTTGAATATATATTTGATATTTTCCACTGGCCGTCCAGCAATAATGACCAATGAACAGTTTGTGTTTATGAGGAATAGAAATATCTCACTGCGAAACCGAAATGTGAATGGAGACTTGATGTTGTTTTAAATTATCATGATTGGAGTTACATTTGAATTAAATTTTACCATCTTTAATTACAATAAGACCATAAACGGATCAATTGTCATTTGCTGTTCCACCTGTTCTTAATAAGAATCGTATATGAAATACAAAATATAACGGAATTTGTCATACGGATTAGAGAATTGTTATTACGAAAATTTGCTGTTTTATTACATACTGTTGTTAGTGTATTGTATAATTTATTCATTTTTTGTCAGATTTAAAGCTTGACCTACTGTTTATACAGTTGGCAATCCTTGAACACTGGATGCGTATATGAATACTGTGTATATTTGTATCATGTTGTCAAGTATGATTGTTGTGTCGTTGATGTATATTAAAATAAGTTGTATATGTTCATATACTAACAAATGATGTTCAATTAGATATTTAGTATTTCATGCTACTCATATCATCGATAGTTCCAGATAGAGGGTTGCTGATCACAAGGAAGCTAATCAACAATTAGTTCCAAGTGGTGAAGTTGCAGGCATCCCTCGTAAATTTTACGGACGATATCACGAGTTGAGGGACCATTATGGATAATCCGTTTCACAGAAGATGGCGGATATGTTCCAATTGGGATAATAACAATCCTACCCATCCCACTTTTTCATCGAATGTCACCTACCGAATCAGACTTATTACCAAGACTGTACTAATACGAGCAGCAACGTGACGGTTGCCCCATAAGGAACATGATCTGCTTACCCTTCTGGAGCACCTGATATTGCCCTTGGTTTATGGTGAGGTTTGTGTTGCTCAGTCTCTAGTTTTCTATGTTATGTTTTGTTAATTGTCTTTTCTTTTCTTTTTGATATAGCGTTGTCAGTATATATTTGTTTTATGAATTTGAATGTCCATTTGGTATCTTTGTCTCATTTTAACTAAAACTAAAAAATATGATAGTTTCGGAAAAATACACAAGTTTTATGTAAATTTAAACTTTACTAAAACACAAGATATCTGTTTTGAGCCCAAAAAAAAAAAAAAAACACAAAAAGATACATTATGTCTTGACAGAAATCTGTCTTGGGATGAAACTACTTTGTTGTACTTTTGTACCACCATCTGTCAGTATTTTCCAAACATTTCAGAGGGTTAAAAGATATGTATTGTTTAATGATAAACATTGTAAACTTTTAGTACGAAAGACATCCTCATGTTTGTCAAAACAATATTGTTAATTCAATTTGTCAATTTTCATCAACTTTATTTCAATATATTTATGTCTGTGGTCATGTCAATAAAAAATGACCTCATTTATATACTCTCGTTGCTATAGATAATGGTACACGTGTATACATTGTATTTTCATATTTCGAGATTGGACCAACTATTATTGTGGTGACTGATGCTGAATCATCTTCATACAGAGATTACATGACGTTTTTCTGGATTTACCTTATCAAGAATCAACCAACCCTTAAGATTTGAAAGCTAGAGATGTACTTTTAATGGAAAACTATATATAGGATCTGTTTGCTCAAAAGTTACTTCAAAGAATAATCAAAGTCATGACTTTACAGTTGCGTCTTTAAGGATTAATCGGTTCTGCATTTTTTTTATCAATGTGTTCAATGATCAAAAGGTTATTTATATTTATAAAATTTTAATAAGATTTGAACGTTATAATTGTGTCTCGCTTCGACAATGACGAAAAACCGAGGCTTTTGCGTGGTGGTGGAGTGGGCATCAACAATGCCTATAGATGTATTAGTTTGTGATAATGTCAGTTTATGTGAAACCATTAGTGGTACGTCAATACTATTTGGTATGCAGTTGTATTAACATAGTAGCAGTTCATTTCCATTAACACAATTTGGCCCAGCTCCTTCAGTTATGGTTTATGAAATTTTGTACAGTGTACATATTACACCGGACCACCTGAGGTTATCTCCAATGTTTTGAATACTGTTGTTTGTATCTTTGTCTTTTCATTTGTAGGCATGGAGTTGTCTTTTGTTGTTGACTCCCGAGTTTAAATGACTCTTTTGTTTCGTTAATCTCTTTATAGTAACAGTTTGTGTTAAAGATAGTTTGAAAGGTAAATAGTATTTGGTATGCAATTTTATAAGCATAATTTGGTCCTGTAACTTCGAAATTCAGTCATGATTCAATGACTAGTTTACATATGGTCCAAAAAATAGAATATAATCTTAACACAATTTAGATGTTCTGCATCCTTCTTGAATTGTGCTTGTTTAGAGCTAACATTATATCTGATCCAACATCACGGGTGTCATTCAGTTTATCGAAAGAAATGATCGTGAAAGAATACCTAACGGTGGTCAAGCATTGCGATTGGATAGTGAAAGATCTGGTACCGGATCGTGAATGTAACTAAATGTAAATATGACTTCAAAATCTGTGAAAAATCGCTGAATTTTCAAAACGCAGAACAAATCCGATAAAACAAATATGTCTGTCAAAATGATCCATCTTTCTCAACAATACTGTACAATAAGATGAAGAAAATATGCAGTTCTTTATGAGAAAACACAAAAGCCGCAACACATGTCTATGGGATTCATTAAAAAAAAACACGCTTTTGTGCCTATAATGCATGTAATGGTCACATTCCAATATATCATGATATATTTGAAACTTAATCTTTGTGTCAGATAGAACAGTAAAATAAAAGAATGTTCTTTCCTTGAAACCATTCATTTGTTGATGAAAACCTTAAACTTTGTTGATTTTCATCAAACTCGATCGTGAAAGATCAGGCAACGCATTATGTTGATCCTGAAAGACAAGGCGTGACCAGACTTTATAATCAGAAAACAATATTTCTTTTGCCAATTGATATACTTGCAACTGACAGAAGTGTTTAAATATTTTGATAAGAACGATCATTGAAGCTTTATTTTTTTTTTTTTTTATTTATTTTTTTTCATTCAACACTTTACCTCAAAAGTAAAAAAAATTAAAAACGTGTCTAGATAAGTTGATTTTCAAAGTTGAAGGACCTCCACGAGCGTAAATTGTCGAAAGTAAAGGTATGTATGTATTTGTAAATCTAAAATGCATCCGCCTTGTAATATATGCATGTGTACGCAATTTTTTTGTAAGGGTTGTTACTTTTAGTAATGAGGAGTGTCGTTCGTGCATACATAATATGACAATATTGTTATTTCGTGGCTGCGCCGACACAAACTAAAAGGAACAAAGATAATTTCTAATTATTTGTTTGTTCAGTCTTTTCACGAAAGTTATACGTCATTGTACCCAACTTAGTAGGAAATTTACATTCAAAGTACTTCGACTGAGATGCCCAGCTTGAACTGTCACGAAATATAAGTTCCTTCATAATATAAGTTCTAAAAGAAAAAGTATTCTAGAATATTATTTCCACTGGAATACTTATTACAGTAAATGTTCCTAACGGAATAAATGGTATAGAATATTTGTTCCAACAGGAAGAGACATAATTGAATTGCTTGTAACAAAGTTTCAGGTGGAACATCTGTAGACGGAACAAATATACGTTGACAGAACTGTAATTTAACCGATTACGTTCTATTCACAATCGTTACAACTTTTACTGAATCTGCACTGGCATGTCTAGCGATATCATACTTTTTCATTTCGCGTGTGAAAAATTCAGCTCTGAGAATCGGTCTAGTACAATTCAGACAGACCTATCTATTTTCCGCCACTATTTAGCCAAAATATAGGTATGCAGTTTAAACAGAAAAAGTTAACCATATTTTATTGCGAAAACAGCATCTTTCATTAACAATTTGAGATTGAACGATAACCATGCAACCTTTTGTGTTACAGTACTTTCTTAAGTTTTATGTATCTTTATATACAACGTAGCAGATGTGAAATGATTGCCAAGGAGATAGCTATATATTACAGACTAAAGAATACAAGAGCGCAAATGCTGAAATGTCTCGTCTGCTATACGTATGATAGATATTTGTTGAACGTCTGTAATAGTAAGGGTTTTACCAGAAGAGTAATATACACTTAAAATTATCAATGATACATAAAAATGGGCCAAGGTCAGATGAACCATGCCATACAGACCGGTACAAAATCATGTACACCAAATATAATGTTTCTGATGCTTACAGTACCGTAGAAACAGACAAATCTAAAAGTTATGTTTGGCCAATGAATTCGGAACATAAGGGCGAAAGTATATGAACCCTGACCGACAGCCAGACATAGACATCTTACTATCATTCAATATATCAAATACAAATGAATTATTGCTTTTAGTATCCGATAAAATAACAAAACCAGGAAAACTTAACAAAGACCAATGAACCAGAAAAATTAGGTCAACGTCATAATATATGAAACATGCAGACAGACATGTACACCATACACCAAGTACAGTGGCCCTATAGCATACATGTATATAAACAAAAGGCCAAACCACATAAATAAACATTGCTCAGTGATGCATCATAATGAAGTAAAGGTTAGTTGAAACCTTTCTAGTCGAAAATGTACACCTTACAATCATAACGTACATCAAATACAATTACCCTATAGATTAACGAATCCGCGATACGGATTTGACCACAAAACTAAACCTTAATCCATAAAATAAGGCACAATCGAGGAAAACAAAATCGGTATAAAAATAAGAAATGAAAATTAGTAATACAAAATAAAACAATCTTAAATTTTTATAATTTAAACTTATGAAGGACAAACAAATAGATTGATATTGCTATAATTCACCTAGTCTGTGTGGTATTATAAGATAATTAGATCCAATGGCATTGTACGATTATAGCTCTATTCACCAACAAAAGAGACCCGGGTTAGTCATGCAAATCTAGTTTTTCTATACCAATAACAAATATAAAATATCATATAATTGAAGAATGTTTTGAACGTCTTCGTAGCATCAGATCTTTCACGATCCATGTCACGATCTTCAAAAGCGGTACGTGATCTTTCATGGTCCGAAATATCAATTTTGTGTAAATATTTCTTTTTCAAAAGTTTCTGATTATGCTTACACACAATAACTTTGAGAACTATTTGATTCATTCAAATGAGATGACCTTTGTTGTAGAAAAGTAGTTTAGTCATATAATTATGAAAACAATCATGTTTGTTTACATTTTAATGTCATAGAAATGTCGAGGAGCAATCTGCCTTTTGTAGTTTTGTAAAACGATGTACTTCTATACCTGGATTTTCTCACATACTGATCATAATGTTGAACCATTTTGACAGACAGTTTTAATTTGTTTTAAGTTTGTCTGTGTAATTAATTAAATTAGATTAGTAATTGACCTTGCATATGTCTACTCGATAAGATTTAACTCACGATCCGGTACCAGAGCTTTCACGATCCAATCGCAATACTTGACCATCGTTAAGTATTCTTTCACGATCATTTCTCTCGATAAACCGAATGACACCCGTGAACATGTAAATGTAGTTTGGATATTGAGGAATTGCACCATTTTTCTTTGATTGTCCTTTTATCTAAATGAAAGGGCTTTTCTGTTTAATAGTCTCAGCTGGCTCCCCGAAGGTTGCGATTTGGACTTAAAACAATTGGTTTTGGAAAAGAAACTCTTTCCTATGATCAAAATGTGCAAATTTTTAAACAAGTATTTAAATGTATAAAGAGATCAAAAGATTCCTCGTAGTATAGTTGATCATCATCATCATCATCATCATCATCATCATCATCATCATCATCATCATCATCATCATCATCATCATCATCATCATCATCATCATCATCTCTGTCGTTCTGTCTTCATTCCTCTCTTATATTATATAACGCATGCTACAGTTCATTTTATTGTTATATATATTGTATTGTGGAGAAGACTTTACAAGTATGTTTTACTTGTGTCTGATCCTTTTGCTTTGAGCAAATGAAATATGTTTGAACTAAACTAGTTTACATAGTTGCCATTCTTATGTAAACTTTTGCAATATACTATCATAGTTACAAAACAAAAGCGAGATATATCTCCATGTCAACATTGTATGTAAAAACGGATATTATATTTAAAATGTTTCCTTAAAACCAACATACTAAGGGTAAATGTGGTCAAACAGGACATACATGTATGTTGAACATTGTTTGATAGATTATTTCCTACTTTTATAATATCAAAATAATTTCACCATGGCAACAAAATAGCACTTTACAAATATTTTTGACCGATTTTAGTATTCCAGTGTCTCGTTAGGTAAGTGATTATTTAATAAACTGAAATACAGAGACAAAAATATCAAAAACAACATAACGCATAATGTCGCACATTTTCAAGAAAATTTAGTTATTCAAATCCACCTTTTAAATTGCAATTGTAAAGTAAAAATCAAATTAAAGGCAGTTTATAACATGGAAAATTCAATCAAACGTTATCGTCCTATTGGCTTGTTATCAAAGAAGGATGAATTTCATTGTATCTGTTGAAATATTCAAATGATGAAAAGATTGTACAAGATGTGAGCAGGGTTGAACACAAATACTAAAAGTAGAAGGATAACGTTACCAGGGTAACACAGCTACTTCAATACAAATGCTTTCATCTCATTTAAAGAACATGTAAAGAACTTGAGCATATGATAGAAAGTTTTCTACACTTGTTTGCCGACATCTTAGAATTGATGTATATTGAAATAGGCTGTAGGATTTCATTTTAGTTGTTTTGTGATTTTGTTTTTGGCATGACAGTTGAGTTATCCTTTTATCGTTTGAAAAACGTGCCAAATGTTTTAATGTTTGAATATTGTAGTGAAATCATTAAAATTGTCTATTTGGTTTTAATTCAATAAGATAAAACAAAACTGGTTTTGTATTACTAGATATAGTTAAAACAAACACTATATATCCGATTGATACTTATCTGTTTTTCTGCTGGATTTACTTATGTTTTATGCATAAACACACTAAATACGTTGGATATGAACTAATGGATATTTTAGTACGAACAAGCATGGATCAATATTAGTTGAAATTGGGATTAACCTGCCTTTTAATAATTTTGAGTTGTTGTTGTTTTTTTTTAATAGGAGCTTTTGTTTGTTTGTGTTTCCGTTAATTCTTATTTGCTTTATACTGATCTAAAGAATCAAGTCGATTCACATTTTAGCTTGCCATGGTATTTTGAAGCTTATTTTTATATTTGTCTTGCTCACTATTACAACCGTACGATAACCTGTGATTTTTGCATTTGTGGCCCTTCGATCTCTGATATATAATTGTGTTATTCACAACGATATGACTATTAAAACAGACACTTGCCATTGAAAATGTCAGTTAAATAAAACCATCCCTATACATTTGTGTCATTTGGTCTTTAAAAATGTCGCATTAATTATAAAATTTGGATGAAACAAGTGCATGTACAAAAACAAAAACAAAAATCTTGTTTAACAATTGGTACTGTTTGGAACCACATTCATTTAACTTCCTGTTACATGTAATAAAAGTTACAAAGTCCATAACATATCGTTCCAATTAAGTTCCGACTTTACAAAAAAATGTAATTTTATATAGGTCATTGAAAATCAATTGTTTGAAACGTTTATTTCCTATTTCCTATTTCCTTAACAATATTAACAGGAATATAGTGTTACTATTATTTTCAATTTGGTAATTAAAAAAAAGGATTTAAATTGATAAGTGCCATACAGGTTTTGTTGAAGGCCTCTTCCATGGAAAAATATTTTCAATCTTCAAAGGCAAGTATCTTTTCTAATTTCTTAAAATGTCATTTCGTACCTTTAATAAATTGACAGGAATATACCTTTAGATTTTATTCTTTTCATGAAAAGAAGAAAAAGAAAACTATTTTGATTTGGTCTCAGTATACATGGGATAAGTATGGATTAGTCGAAGATTGTGTGTGTGTGTGTTTGTGTGTCCAATTGTGTGTGTTGTAAATTAAACAAATATGATACTGAATGAAATCTACCAAAAACAACAGTAGGATCATGTGCTAAATGGCTACTAAAACTCGAAAATGAGTGCAGTACCTATTTCATATGAGCAGTGTTTTTGGTTAATGAGGATATTAATGCCCTTGTACCATGTTAGGAAACAGATTTAAAATTATTGTGGATTATTAGAAAATTGTTACCTCTGAGAAATAATAAGTTGAATTCGGTAATATGAAAAAAAAAGGAAAAGATAATGAAAATAAGAAGATAATAGTTAAAACATAATTTTAACAAACAAGCATTATAGTAAATAAGCTAGTCACGATGATTGATAAAGATATAAACATTAATACTAATACTATTATATAGGTATGGAAAATCAGTATTTGCTAGTTCTTCTTCTTACAGAGATACTCACAAGTAAGATTTTTTATTAATTATTCATTTGGCAAATCAATTATGAATATTAAAAGAATGTTGATACTGAGTGTTGTATTGCCGATGTATAAGTAGTATAAGACAATTTTTCAATCCGTTCGTCATTTGGTTCGACTTATGGATCATAATGAGGGAATATAAACGATTTGATTTTCATTCTATCTTGCACCGGAAGTGCTTTTGCTTAGCTTCGACTTATGTCACGTCACTTTAGTACGCCTTTAAATGAATATCGATACTTAATTCAAAGAAGAAATTACTACACACACAAACTACTAATATGCATCAAATGTCCCATAACAAAGTTATATGCAACGCTAAAGCACAGATCTCACTGAACATTGAGACTCTTTTAATTCATGTTTTATGGCTCTTCTTAGAACAACAAAAATCATGTCATAACGATACAATAAGGAAACACATTCAAATCAAATGGTCATGTGCGGAGATGAGAATCATTGAACATGTTGAATATCATCAAAACATTATTTGAATTAAATTTAAGTACATTATACCTAACAAGAATTAACCTATACTGTTGTTATTAAACCTATGAAGCCAGACTTGAGTATAAATTACATTAACCGAAGATTATACCATAGCAAACTATGGTATCATTTAGTTATACCATGGTTTATTTCTAGCAACTTTGCTATTTAAACCTGACCTTGACAATAAAATTGTGCTATTTAAACCTGACCTTGATAATAGAACTATACATTTCTCTAAATAAACAAACCAACTGACAAAAAAAAAACCAATATCACTTGGGCATACATTTTTAACCGGCTGGACGACAACAATATACCATTTTAAAGCCGACTCCCGTTTTGCAATTTTACAAATCAAAACCTTGGTATTTGCAAATCAAAATTTTCTTATTTAGCAATTTCAATCAATATAAACATTAAACAAAAGAAGATAACAGTCAAATTAATTCAACGTACATGTAGCATATATAATCGATCAACATCAAATTCCTTTTGATATGTTAATAATGAAATTACGCAAAAAGTCTTATTTCCCAATGTTAAAGGTGATACTGCAATTGCTAAAACCAATTAAAGGAAATAAAAAGGCCTTAGAACGATCACAGTCGCTGTCCATCTCCTCAGTTGTTGGCACGTTTGTAGCTTCAGTTTCAACCTTTTTAACTTATAATTCGGCTCCAAAACATTTGAAACATCTCTCAACTGTTCATCAGATTGGCGTTTGTATTTTCGTACCCTTAAACACTTCGATTATCCCTTATTTTATAAGTCCCCTTAAACGAATTTCAATTATTTTAAACCCAAATAAGTGTACTACAAATGTGTACACATTCATCAATATTAACCCAGCAATTTGCCACAGTTTAAAGCAAATGGTCAGACGGACAGAAACAAAACTTGCGACGTATAGGTTATGGGTGTGTTGGTCAACAAAAACTATGGTATATTTTACGATACACAAAAAAAAATATCAAAATGTTAAGTAATATCCTCAACATTCATCCCCAAATCTGCTGTTGACAACTAAAATATTGTGCGGTGAATATAATTTTCAGATTTTCTTATATTCCTGAATATTGAAACACGTGTACTGTTTAATCGACATTTGGCCTTTGGTGGGTCAATCATACCACATTTGTACTGTTACCTTTAATTGTGTTTAAATCGACATTTGGTCTTTGATAGAGAGGGGGTAAAAGTCACCATTTTTCTTCCGAACCTCAACAACAAAGTAGGATAACCATTTGTTTACATCATCTATGAATTACAAATATCGGGAACGTGTCCACCTTGAGAGTTTCTATAAATTCCCCACTGTCTGAAGACATTTTTTGCCCACTTCGTCTGCTTTTTGTTGCTTTTTGGTGTAGCATCGGATATCAATTCATTCAAAGCATCATCGGATGTGATATTTCCGAAACGAGCAAAATCTATATCCTCTGTTTCACTTTTTACATCGTTATTGAGGGTTGTATCCATATTAAAGCATCAGTTTTTCATAGAATTCATAGAATTGTCATCCAAAAAAGAAAAATTATCCATTTGCCTGAACAAATCTTCAGAATTTTCGTAGTGACTGTCCTTTTCTATCTTTTCTGCAATTTGGGACAAATTAAAGTTTTCTTCATCCTTTTTCAAGTTCTCGAAGTTCCATGAGCGGGGGTCTCCTTTCTGCATGGATTGACATAATTGTGTTAATTGCATGTCCGATTATTCATCACATAACATGTCTATAATGTCAAATTCTTTTGCTATCTCCATCTCGGACACGTTGTCGCTTGCAGCCATTCTCCTCGTGTAACACTGCCCAACGTTTTTTTCGCGCGGCTTTAGACCCCGTTTTTAAGAAAATGATGTAGAAGGAGTTATACTATGGGGCCAAAAGGGGTTCACAGGATACATTATCAAAATAGGAAAAGAAATATTGCTAAAAGGCATAAAATGTCAAATACTAGTATGCAACCTTTTGGTTAACACAGATATTTCATACTTTTAATGTAGTTTTATTGTGCATTGTAAATTATACCATAGTTGTATCGAAAATCCCGGCTGAATTTCACCCAACTCGTCTGGCGTCTCGTGAGGTTAGCCTGGAATTTTCGGCACAACTATGGTATAATTTACAATGCACAATAAACTGTACATTAAAAGTATGAAATATCTATAACTTATTTAATGTGTTGTTTTCATTTTAAAACACTGGGTCCAGACCTCAGCTGGTGGACTATCAGTCAATGAGTGTATCATAAGCTCAGTAGTCAGTACTTTGGTACAGACATGACATATAATAAATCTTTCTTAAATTGTCCGTGTATAAAGTTGGAAATTATAAAGGAACTAAGGTTTCAACTCCTGAGGCAAAGTTGACTGTAGATGGATTTGGCTATTTTTTTTTTTTTTTTTTTTTTCACGAAGTTATTCAACTGTTTCGGTATTAATACATCATCGGCGTTCAAATATTCGAATTTTAGCGTTGCTGATGAAGGCAAGTTAATAAAAGCGCTTCGGACTCATGAAATACATTAAAGTGTTGTTTTCAATAGTTTGGTTTATAAACTTTAGGCAGTTTCATATCTCGAGTTCAGCATTTTGTGATTTTACTTTTTACTCATATAGGCAGATTTTAGGACCAACAATTCCTTTATGACGTTGGTAAATTACCTAAATGGCCGTTACTATTATACTAGTTTATGTATATTGCATTGATGTTTTAATTAACTGTTCGAACAGAGACTCCTCAAAGGATGTAACATCATGGTTATAAATTTATGTACTCTTATGGTGTTTGTTGTACTTTCTAATATTTTTTGTTTTTATGTTTTCATCATTCTTAATAGGGTCTACTGCAGATATATTTAAATATCCGGGATGTTCAAAAATACTACTGGTAAGTTATTTAAGATCTTTAAAATACTATGTATGGAAATGGACAAAACAAGTACGTATGTGTTTTGATATGAATTTATACAAAATGCTGCACTATACTACTGAAATGCATCTTGCTACATTTTCATACAAATTCAGAGCTCAGATAAGAATTCACAAATTGGGGTTTTACCCACCATTTTTATGTAATTGGGTGATAAAGTTTTTAATTGCATTATCAATTCCAATTCACCCTCGAGCAAATATCAAATTGGGTTTTCACCACCAAGCTCCTTAATGTATTGGGTTTTTCATCAACACAATATTGAATATTTAGGCATGTTATAATCACATTATATCAACCCCAGATGTTTTTCCATCTTAAATATGTTTCTTTTTTTGTATGTGTGCTAGCTGTTTTATGTGGTTTGTTCACTGAGGAGCAATTGAACGTTTAATTTGTGTCAGTTCGGACGTTCTGTCAAGTTTTATATTTTCTCACAACTTATATAAACTGCAGCTGGTGTCACTAGTTGGACACTGCAACTAATTACTTTCCTAGATCCCATATGATCACGCTACAGTTTAGTTGGGGTAGGTGTGGCTAAGTGTTTAGATTTTTATGTAATATATGTGAAATTTAGGTGCTGTAAAAAAGTTTTGCCAGTCCTTTCGCCTATTTGACAGATCTACTTTTTAATAAATATAATAAGTAGTTCACAGATTTAAGATATACCCCATAACCTTGACCAGGTTCATAGGATGGTTTAAAGACGGAGACCATATTCAACTTAAATTTACAAATAAATTCTGTAACATCAAATGAATAAATGACAATGTTATACAGCACTTGCCAATAAGACGACTATCTAATGCATACAGAACAATTAATCCAAAACAAAGAAAGTGTCAAGCTTCTTTGACGTAAAAAACGGATATGTGTATTCACTCATCAACTAAAATTTTAAAAAGTAAAATGAAAAAATAATATATAAACTAAAAATTATACTTGAATGTTTTTGTTTAATTTAATTTACATAAATCTGGGTTAAGTTGTCCCTTATTAGAACTTTTGGTTTCCGATGCTTTCCAACTACATATCATGTCATAATTGATTTGGCCTTTCACTTTTGATTTCGTTCTTGACAAAACCCCGTGTTTATCGTTCTAGCAATGTTCTCGTTACGTAACGCAAATACGCCCGTGCGTTCGATGGACGCTTCCTAAAAACACTAGCTGAGTCTGGTTATCATCATAACTTTCCCTCAGCTATATCAAAAGTAGCTGAAAACATGCTTGTATTCAATATTTTACCGGACATTTACTTTCGTTTTAATTCATTGAATGTTATGATAAATCCCGATCAATTCGAAAATATATGACAGCATGACAACCGCTAAACCGCTAATTATATAAACGCCGAGAAGATCGAAATGTTTTCAAAACACGTGTACCCATTGAGCAACGAAAAAATCCAACAGGGACCCATTTCAGCTACTTGATGCAAGGCTCTATTTTTAGAACGAAAGGACATTTCAATTATAAATATTATAAAATAGATTTACGCGACGACTGTAATCAGATAAGGGTAAATAACGCAAACGATAGCGAATAAAAGCGTTAAGAACTCATGTTTTGGCATACAATTGGGTTTTCCTTTGAATTAATTGGGTTTTGAACCCTGCAATGGGCAATTGCATTGGGTTTTTATTATTTGTACTGCGTGATTACGCAAATACGCAGCTTATCTGGAGCTCTGTACAAAGCATTCAAAAATAATCGTGGAGGTTGAAGTTAGGAGTAACTCTTACAGCATGGATAAATGCTTAAAATTTTACGAAAGTAATTACAAATGTCTTTTTAATCTATCATGTTTATACGATATGAACAAAGGAAATGTTAAACATAGTTGCAAAATGAAACAACATACACTGGATAATTGAAGTGGGATTTGTAAGCTGAATATACACGGATCTGCATTGAAACGCGCTTTTCATGGATAGTTGTCGCTGTCTCTTTTATATTCTTAATTGTGAATTTAGCGGTTGTATCAAATTTTTATCATTCATATGTCAAGTATATGCACAATTATAATTTTGTCACATGGATATAATAAAATTGTAAGCCTTTAATCTAAAATCACATGAAGTATAATTCTATTGATTTGTTGTTCACCTGTCCCTAATGTTTTCTTTTGACGCAAATATTTAGTTCATCATCTATCTGATAAGCTTATATAGATAAATATAGATTCTACCACTGCATCGAGTGTGATACGATATTTATCCACTCGAGACAGTTAATTTTCAAATTTAAAACGCGAGGCTCGCCGAGCGTTTTAAATATTTAAAATTTAACTGTCGAGAGTGGATAAATATCGTATTACACGAGATTGGTGGTGGAATCTGTTTTCTAATGATTTTCAAACAATATGCAGGCAAACTTATTCCTTCTTTTGAATGATCTACAAAATATGTGTTCTTTCTATGTGACGTCATCAGGCATGGTCGCCTTTTTCATGCCGTCACAATAGGAAATTAAAAGGAAAGCAAGAAAATTTGACGTCGTAATCGGATTTTAACCAATGAAGAACTGAGATAAAACGAACCACACGTTGATTAAATTTTTTTTATTCAATGGTTGCAGAAAGGGATAAATTGACGAAGAATTAGAGAAATAAATATATACGTTTATTTGGTAAATTGTAACTATTCTGAATAAAACTGAAAAGTAACGACATATGTATTTTGCGTTTACAGCTAAATAACTCATTTAACATTTAGGTGACTAAGATAAAATATAACACTGTTAAAAGTAATTTGGTGTTGGTTTCAATCAGCGCGCTCATAATTGAATAGATGCCATTTAGGAATGTATTTACGAGAAGAGTGAATGTTTAATCTGCTTTTAGAAATACATCAAATACGATTAGATGAATATCAATAAGATGAAAGTTTTGTACATAACACATGTTACTTGGGTACATTTTTGCTTTATAGAAAAATCGACAAAATACAAACATGTCTTTTGAAAGACGAGCACTCATTGTGATTTTTTTTCATAGATAATATGCCAAGTAAAAACTATACAGTTTTTGTTGGTAAACCTTGGAGAGAATTTGATTTTGAATTGCACTTGCTATAACGATTATAATGGCCAGTGGCTCGGCCCAAATACGATATTATTGCCAAATGCAGGTATGTTTATACCATACACACAGGGCATGGATTTGAACCCAAGACTAAATAAATCAAAATACAAGATTTCCGGTGGATACGATGCTCTAACTTGCAACTTACAGATAACCAAATTCGTGTCAGATGACGATGGCGCATACATGTGCCAGTATGTGCACTCATCAACAGTTTACATAGATATTTACAACATAAGTGCGACAGGCAAGTATAATGTGTTGCCAAATTCTACTTTTAAAGACTAGAAATGAATTGTGATAGATAAGCACGATTTAATTTCCCCAGTTGCATGTGATATTCCATGTTTTGTGCTTTTTCTGATACAACTCCTTTGCCAGGGGTAGATGATGCATGATTACCCACGTGCAAATATGGAAATTGGAAAAGTTTACAAACTCTTTTGAACCAACCTAATTTGTGGCGGGACTCGTTTTAGTTGTCTGTGTCATGATTTGTGGACTCTTGCTTGTTTCATCATTAATTTACATTTGGTAATGATATTATTTGTCGTCTTCCTTACTGCAGGTTCATCTACAATAAATTGTGTTTAGACAGATTAAATATGATGTTCGTTGATAATTGAATATATGAGTTTGACAATATTTTGAAATGTCTATTCAGCAATTCATTTTGTCGATCCTAGTAATATACTCACAAGGTCAACACATCAGTTAATCAGATGTAATATGTATTGCTAGTTTTTAATTTTTATGTGCTCTATTTTTGTACATAGTAAGAAATATTCAATTATAATATTCAGGTTACTGGTGAAACTGTGCAACGACTGTATGAGAACGACACCTGTTTCAAAGTTCGCTTAAAACCTTTTAATATGTTAAGTTCCCTAGATGAGTGAAATTATATATAGAGGAAACTGATTTGAGTGAACACCATAACAAATTGATCAACACTACCAATGGTTTTGTTTTCGTATATCCATATTCGGTTAATGATTCATAGGAATGATTGATAATAATTTGTTTTTCAAGCAATGATATATGTATACTATTCTACTTGATATATATATATAAATATCATATCAAACGTTTAATTCCAAGACTTTTTTACACATTATTGAAAAAAGTAAAAACACAAAAATACCGAACTTTGTGGAAAATTAAAATTAAAAGTCCATAATCAAATGGCAAAATCAAAAGCCCAAAACACATAAAAACAAATGGATAACAACTGTTCACATTCCTGACTTGGCACAAACATTTCCTATGTAGAAATTGGTGTATAAATTTTATATGATTGTATACATTGTTTATCAAAACCAGTAGCGAATTGAAAAGCAAAGATGTCCTATTTTAATGTTTTCAACAAATATCAAGAAAATATATCATCATTATTATATTAGTAACTTGTTGAAAACATTAAAAGGGACTTTTGATTTTCATTTCGCCGTTGGTTTTGATTTTAATTAATAGATTATATTTAGCAAGAATAAACAATTTGTTATAAAAACATACTTGGAATTAAACTTTCGTTTGGTATTTTATAACATATTAAACAATCAGGACATGTCCATGACGTCACCAATTACTCGTCATATAAAAGTATAATGTACATATTGCATTCATTTTTTAAAGGTACAATGTATTTTGTAGATCTGTCTACAGAAAAGCGTGTTGAAAAGAGTACACCAGGATTAATAAATAAAACTAAACGTAAGTATACATTTTATAATATTCATGTTTAAAGGGTACTGCAAATTTTCAAGAGAAATTTTTCAATTTTTGTATAAGATTCATAATATCACAACCCGATGGTGTACTTTAAATTCTTACAATGATATGGTTTATATCTAAACTGATCACTAAACATCTGTAGTAGTATGCCTAAAACTACTACTTTTGTAAAAAGATGTATGAAGATTCCGTAACTTAAACCAACAGTCTTTTAGAAGTATACATATTTTGTGTCTTTCCGATACACATTTGTTCACTTTGGTGATAAAATGTTATAAACATTTGAAGAAGAAGAAAAAGTTACACTTTCAATTCTTTATCAAATTGCCTTCACCAACAACAAATGAATGGCATTGTGATTTAATGGAAACATTTTCGTTGATGAAAAAATATCTTGAATATAAATAAATGAATAAAAAATAAATAATTTTTATTTCAAGAGGATAATCTCATTAGTTCAAATTCATCTTCTTGATAGTCCTCATAATATTAATGATACATTATACACAATATACATTTGTATATATTTGTATATAAATATTGATGAAAAGCAGTTTAATTTGCACAATTTGTGAAAAATGTGTAACATTTTGTTTTAAAAGATACACGTGTATTACTCATCTCTATCTCATTTAGTAAACTGTTCCATATTGGAGAACCAGAATATGTAAAAGTTTTCTTCAAAAGTTGGATTTTGGCTTTGGAAAATTGTATAGTTTTTATCAGCTGAACATAAATTACAATTGTGATTAACAGTAAAATGAAAATGTTCTTGTAAATAGTAAGGAACCATATCATTTAATGATTTAAATACACGTATTGCTAGGTTTAATCAACCACGTTCTACATAAGAAAATGCCTGTACCAAGTCAGGAATATAACAGTTGTTATATAATTGTTTGATGTGTTTGAGCTTTTGATCTTTGTCGTTTGATAAGGAACTTTCCTTCTTGTATTTTCCTTGGATTTCAGTATTTTGTGATTTTCTTTTGATATTGAATTCGTTTTTCCACATTTAACCAGTTTAAACTATTAAACACCAAACGGGAGGATGTATATATGTCAGCTTCAGCTATAACCCTAGCAGATTTCTTTTATAACTTATTAAGTTTATTTCTTCCACTTTCATAACAACTACCCCATATATTGCAACAATAGCAGAATGTTAGCAATGAAATAAATAATACGCAAATGCATAAGTAGATATTTTCCTATCTTTTGTAATAAGTTTATTCTATTTGTTAATGTACATGACATTTTTTTCTAGTTGCTCATTCAAATTTGGGTTTTATTGATATATAAACCAAATTTTTTTTACAATCTACATTCTCTATTTGTTCATCTTGTATATTGATAACTAAACTGTTCCCAGCTGAATAAAGCCTCTGTTTTAACCAATAATCATTGCTTTACATTTTTGGCATTTAGTTTCCTACAATTTTTCTAACACCAGTTTTCAACTACATAAATATAATTTTGAAGGTTAGCATTTAACTTAAGTACATTATTATCTTAACTATGTAATGCAGAATCATCTGCATATAAATCTATTAATGAATTTTCTATGTTCAGTGATAAATCATTGATACATAAAGTAAATAACAGAGGGCCAAAGATAGAGCCTTGTGATACAACAGTTTATATGCATTTAGTATTAGACATGACGTTATTGACCTTAACTTGTTGACTTCGTTCAAACAAGTATAACTTAAACAAGTCTAGTGTACAGTTTGAATCATTATAATTTTCAATTTTTTAATAACATTAAATTATTAACCAGATCAAAAGCTTTCTTTAAATCTAAAAATATAACTCCGTTTATTTCACTATTATCTATTTTGTTAACCATTCATCTTCTAATTTAGTACGTATAGTAGGGATTGTAGACTCTGTTGTAATATTCAATTTTTAATTGTCAGTAAGAATTGACAACTTTTCGATTTTACTCTCTAAGTGTTCAAATACAGAAGGAGTTAACCCTGAATATTTTATGATTTCTATAGTTGTTAGGAAAATATAAGTCTACCTAAATGAAAGAACAGGTTTTAATGGTATACCTTTGAAAAGTTTTACAAACTGGCTTGTTTATTCCGATTAATGTACAACCTACCCGACAAGAAATTTTAAAAGACTCTTAAATACTGATGGTACGCAATTTCACGTACACAATGCAGTTATTGCTTTAGTTTTAATGATTATGTTAAAATAAATATGATTTCTTATGATGCAGTTGACAGTGAGTGAATGAATGTGTTCCCGCATTGAATGTTTGAAAATAAAATAAAGATACATTATCTTGTCTTTGTAAAACAGTGTATAATCAATAATCATTCATGAGAAGAGTCTTTACTTGAAAATATAAGTGTATGCCAGACGAAAACCGTTGTAATACTAAACTATAACCCTCCCTTGAATACATCAATGACAAAACACCATAGATTTACGGTTAAAACTGTACGAGGAAACAGTTTATTTGCGTTCGGAAGGAATTGGAATGAGTCTCTGCTCAACTGGAGTTCATATTTTCAATGTTTTATTTGCCCTGCTTGCGTATCCACTAGTTAACGGATTTTAGTCTTTAATGGTCATTTGGAGCTGAACCGATTTAGAAGACTGAACAATGAATTTTAAGCAATTTTCAGTATTTCAGACTCATCCTACGTGGTAAATTTAGAACTGTTCATACAATTTGATTGCAGTCAATTAAGATCTGTTCACTTTATGTTAATACTGTTCATTTTTTTATCTACTACCTTTGCAGAAATAAACAATACAAAATTGTCTGATCAAATACTGAACAGTACTGAATTGATTAATTTATTAATCAGTATTGAAATAACCAAAGTCGATCAATCTAAAAATAGACTGAAAGACTTAACATGACTTGACAGTATGTTTATATTTCAGACTGTTCAGATGATATTAAAATCAAAATGACCATTTAAAACTCAAAAGGTTCATTTACTAGTAAGTTTATGCAATGTTTTTATTGTGTAGCAGCTGTTGTCTAACAAATGAGGTAGATATGGGACAATCAATATTCATGTAGAGGAGAAACCGATACCCATTCAAAGAAAAAAAAGTCGAAATAATATCATTCTTCAAAGAAAACAAGGAAACCAAAACAATTTGCAACACAAACACATGCAAAACCCAAGTTGATTTCAGGTGGTCCTGCGGGTTATGCATATCCTAATCCAAATGTGGCATTCGTCGTGTTCCTCTTTATTTGTTTGATTTCCGTGATCAATTTGATTAACTATCGAGGAATACATGATGAGTTGGTGGCTTCTACAATGGCAACATATACCTGGTATATTGTTATTTCTGCTATAAATCTTCTTTTCTAAACAATTGATACTTCTATTTCCTTGGACTTGTTAACTTTAACAATGCAAGTTGAAATTAATAAGTCTTTACATGTATTATAAAAGCAGATCAAGTTTGATGATCAATGTTGGTGCAATTACAATATTCTTCAGTCATGTCAGTTTAATGAGAGAAGTATATCATGATAGTAACAGATATCAGTTATGAGCTATTTTTGTGCACAGTATGTACTTCTCAATTGTCATTTTGAACCAATAACATGTTTGAAACTATTTCCTTTCAAATTACTGTTGACCTTTGCAAGTTATCATTCCTCTTGCTAAAATCTCAGGTTTTTAAGATAACTGTTATACTTTTGCAGACAACATTGATTTGTACGTTCATTCAGTGGTCCAGAGTTATGGTCGTGCCAATTGTAAAATGCAAACGAGTTTTGTATTTAGATTTATACGGTTTTGAATGAAAACAGACTTTTCTGGTCAGGTTTCGCCATTAGCATCATCGTAATTTGACGAACAGCATCTGGTTCATCTGTTCATCAGCATAGCCTGCAAATCGCGATACAAATTAAACTAGAGCTTGAAGTATTGCTGTTGACGAGTTAAACCTCGTAGAAAACTGAAAATTTAAGCAATCGATTTGTCTGGATAAACACCAAAACATTGTTTTGAAGCATGTTATAGTTTTTCAATCCAGGATTTGCGATCTACAGCCAGCTAATGTTTTAAGCTCGTTCGTCCTCAACTGTGGTTTGAATTAGGTTGCCTTTAATTTTGCAGCTGCTGTCTGTGTGGTCTTTTTCAATTTATATTATAATGCCATTGTTTATTTGAACTTGTTTTAGGCATGGACTATGTAAACTTTCCGAAGCAGAAGTTCTTGACCTTAGAGTGGATGATGCCTTTAATTGTTATAATAATTGCAATTGTGGCAGTAGCAGCTGGTTTATTGTGGCGGAGAAAAGGTACGCATTTATAATCATTTTATTGGTTATAACAATTGTATCATAATTAAATGAAACACATTTAAAGAAGAGAACATAGCAACGTGTTAGTAGAGGATCACGTTAAGTAAATATTAATACGTTACAAAGACATAAACGACAGAAAAGAAAGAACAAAATATTTAATAAATTCATTTTAAGCTTTAATCAAGAGAGAGGGCTTACATATACAACTAGTCAACGTCTTCAAATGCCTTTTCAGAGGCACCCGAAAACAAATACGAACATTATTTGATACAAATGAGTGTATATTAATACTTATCAGTTCAGATAACACAATCGATATTGTCTTTGCTATGGAAAACAAATCTTCAGCATATTGGTGTATAAATACATTTAAATCGTACGTAATTACAGGTATGAGATGAATTAAAATAAATTGATTTGTATTACACGACCAGTTACAAATAAAACATACATATCAGGGCGAAGACATACATGTAAACTCATCATAGATTTAAATTGTAAACGCCAGTCGCATGTGTTTGCAAAAGACTCATCAGTGGCGCTCAAACCAAACAAGTTAAAACCCAAATTAAATACAAGGTTGATCTGATAAAGAGCTGATGAATGCTTTGCACAAATTGACTGATGATCATAACGTTAGAGCTCTGTTTGACAGTACGGTAGAAAACAAATTTACACGGAAAAATATTTTGACTCTAAGCCAAACGATGCTTTCCTAAATTACAGCGAAGAAGCACCCTGTACCAACTTTAACGTTTCTTGTTTAGCCGACCGGGGATCAGGACTGCGACTTTCACAATTGAAACAAAATTGAAAATGATTTTTAAATAATGGTAAAGTTTATATTCGTAATATTTATTTCAGCAAAAGGGAACAGAACTCAAGGTATTATAAAGAACATTGTCACATACGTATTATATTAGTATTAACGATACACTTTTACTGCAACAAACGCAAACAAGTTTCAGATATCTTTAGATTTAATACATTTTCATGCATCTGAATAATAACTACATTTTATATAAGTTTAAATATAAGAAATATGTATAATATCCATTATTTGTTCCTCCAAACGCGAATTTATTATTGCAAAAGGAACTGTAAATTCAGTTTACTACATATAAGTGCATTAATGATATATCTTTTAAAAAAAGCCTCACCTGATTGTTGTGAATTTAAATGACATAAATCAAATTCTCATAGAAAGATTTTTAGAGAAGAACATTTCTTTTCATGAATAGAAACAGTAATAATGAAAAGACACATAAACAGGCAAGTTTAAAAAGTGCAGAGTTATCCAATTTTAGAGAGAATGTATATTTTTGGCGCCTTGAATTCGAAATCTAAAAGTTTCAGTTAACCAAAACAATTCCTTCAGCACTATGAATGATATTAGTCTGTTAGACATAAGACAGCCGTCTTAATAGCTTTTAACTGTTAGCTCTTGTCATACATGGCCCCTAGCTTTTTTTTTTATCTCTTGGGCGTCAGTCAGCTGTCATCGGCGTCTCTACTGGGTCAAATTTAACCAAACTTGGCCTAAATCATCATTGTCCTTTCTTGTTTGGAAAATTATCTGATGAATCCCATTTGCCAACCAACATGGCAAAAAAATTTAAACATTTGAATAAAATGCAAGTTTTGTGTATTATCTAAAAATTGCTAAAATAAGAAAATTTATATAATAGAGTCACAAATATTCAAAATTATGAGATCTGCATATTGATTATTTACATCAAATTTTTTTCTGGATTTGTTGCCCTAAATGGTGAATTTTACTTAAGAATTGAATGCTTTTTGTAAATTCATTTGGTTGTAAAAGCGTTGACCTAAATACATTACGTATAAAGTGCGGAAGCGCTTCAGTCTAAAAATATGCGCACGGTCAACGCTTTTACATCCCTATGAAATTACTGAAAGAAGCATTCAATATTTATTATTACATGTTTTTTGCTATGATCATGAAAACTCGATTACTATCAAGTTTTTCTGTGCACTTTATTGTGTCATCATGAATGTTACAATTCATTTTGGAATGGAGGTTCATTTCAGAATGACGAGAGATTGCTGTTAGACAATCAAAAAGGTATTATAAAGAAAACAAATATCTAATGTAATTATAAACGTTTGTTCGTTTATGCCTATCATATGAAAAGAAATACAACATGTAGATAAGGAGAAACTTTTGAAATAATAAGCAAGACAACCCCAAAATGAAATCAGCATAACTTAAATTGACAGATGACACCTATTAGAAAGAGTTATTTCCATTTAAAGACGTTT
This sequence comes from Mytilus coruscus, assembly GCA_017311375.1. Taxonomy (NCBI): domain Eukaryota; kingdom Metazoa; phylum Mollusca; class Bivalvia; order Mytilida; family Mytilidae; genus Mytilus; species Mytilus coruscus. The sequence continues at coordinate 37,093,214 of CM029608.1, forward strand.
TTCAGCTTTTTTTTTAATTTTGTCTAATTAGATAGACAAAATATAAAAACTAAACAAATAATCAGCAAGACAAAATAAACAAGTAGTTTAATAATGAAATCGATTGAAGACTCCTATAAATAGCAATGTTCTTTCAGTGACATTTTACTTTAAATTAAAAACTATAATGTACTGTGTTTTTCTATGTTGTGATGTTATACTATTGTTTCAGAAAAAGGGAGAAGGTTTGGTACCATTAAAACGTTTAATCCCGCTGCAAATGTTTGCACCTGTCCTAAGTCAGGAATCTGATGTACAATAGTTGTCGTTTGTTTATGTAATTTATACGTGTTTCTCGTTTCTCGTTTTATGTATACTAGACCGTTGGTTTTACCGTTTGAATGGTTTTACACTAGTACTTTTGGGGCCCTTTATAGCTTGTTGTTCGGTGTGAGCCAAGGCTCCGTGTTGAAGGCCGTACATTGACCTATAATGGTTTACTTTTATAAATTGTTATTTGGATGGAGAGTTGTCTCATTGGCACTCACACCACATCTTCCTATATCTATGATTTGTTCATTTTGAATTAGAAAAGAGATAACATATTGTATTATAGGTTTGGTCTGCGTTAAACGTGGATTTAAGTGTCAAATAATGAGTTTTCCTGGTTTACAAATAAGATGGGGATAACTCGGAACAACCAAGTGTGTGTCTTCAATACAAGTATATAAACTGTGACTATAATGCTTGACGATGATATAGGCCGTCGTATTAGAATAGCTGTTTAATAATGGTGTTTATTATTATTTTGTTTTCGAAAACTACATGTACCTTAGAGAATGACACTTTATATAGCAAAATGATCAACAAGAAAAGATCTTAACCTACGTTGATATTGTTAATTAACTCTTCATTGAAATTCTTGTTCTTTATTGACATCTTGAGATTTTGCCTATTATCTTAAAAACTATTAAAAATATTACACTTTAAAAACAAAGCAACAACTTCACACCAAGGCAAGATCTACAAATAAGCCAAATTTTGCTGAAGTCGTTAGTAGACACTTAATAGGACGCATTATCCTCACATGACAATTGTTTACCCTCTTCTAGCATTAAGAACTAAGAATAATTCAGATAGTGAGAAACTTTAAAAAAGAAATAAAAGCAATACAAAATCAACAAACAAAAAGAGATTTTGTCACAAGAATTCTTTTCTATAGATAATGTAGTTAACGATGTTCGAGAGTAGTATCCATTATTGAAGATGCCCATATACCTAAGTATATTAAATAGCCTTGTTTTAAATATTGTCATTTCTATTAAGATATGAGCCGATGCTTTATTAACCAGTTACATTGAAGGAAGATGTAAATTACAAGGATATGCATGCTTTTGAAATTTTCGTTCGTGTAAAGTCTTTATTCTGTCCCAAAAAAATAGTTATTTTAGTTTCAATATTATATCGATTTCAACATGCTAATGACATAAAATGTAAACATTTTGTAAGGCTAAAAATGTTCAAGTTTTGCAATTTCATATAACTCAAATAAAGTCTCCTTTTAAACGTCAGTCTTTTAACTGTTTTACAATGCCAACTGCTAGTCCTTTCACTTAAGTGCAATCATTTTACCTCTGTAGTATTGTGACGTTCCATTGAGCGTCAATTACAATGTGTATATTTGGAATAAAATATATAGAATAAACTATGTTTATTACTATGATATAATATCAAAGTATGTTAAAGTTAATGCTAATAAAGCTGTTTTATATATGTTGTTGTTCCATAATTTTATCATACGTCTCTTTCACAGTCTGGTTTTAAAAAGAACACCCACTGATAATAACTTATTATTTTTTTAAACTGCAGCTGGATTGAAGATATTGCCGAAGATGCTCCAGGTAAAATTTTCAGTCTGCATTGAATGTGTTCTTATATTTGACACACTAGCAGAGTTTTCAAAAACGTATTTTATGCGTATTTCCTTAACACCCAAAGAACAATAAATAAAACATTGCAAACCAAGGATTAAATTCAAATTCATAAATCAATCCTTAAACATGACTCACTTATGCAATGTTTATCCTGTAATTCACAAGCAATTACCTGTATATTGCTCCTCATTATATTCGGTTAAAAGTCCAATCCGTTTTCACAAAAGCAGGATACCAGGAGTTAAAACATGTCTACTTAACGTTTATGGCTTCGATTGCAGGATAAAGGGATATAAAATGAACGATTTTTTAGGGAGTATATTTTGTTTAGGTTTGTAATGATTGACACTGCCGCATAAATGAATGATTTGGTACTCATAGAACTCCGATGCATTTCTGATTCATTAAGACCTTAACACTAAATGTTAAAACAATGAATCTATTTAGTTCTCTAAAATTGAAAGAATTTTGAACGACGTTGATATATATTTTATAATTTCAACCCATGTGCAGTCGTAAGGTAATGTTTTCCTTTTCAATCAGAGTTTGTTTGACATAGGAATGGATATCACAAGACTACAGACAAACACATTCCCTACTAAAGAAATTATTTTAGATAGGCCTTCAAAATTCAGATGGATAAGAATGACAAATTTGAAAAAATCTAAAAAAGAGTGAAAATGAAACTTGTCAATTTTCAAAATCTATAACTACATAAATTGCTTTGCAAATCTTGATTACATAGATATTGCATTAAACGTATCAAAGCAGGAAAGGAACGTTGCACACAATTGTTGTTCAGTTGTGTGATTTGAAGCATTATCAGTAAACATGTAAAACTTATACATGTTTGGATCTTTAGGTTTCATAAGATGTCATTTTTAATGTGAAGTCAATAGTTTTGGAGCTTGCATCAATATTACATTGTCAGAAAGGTGAACATGAAAACAGTAAACAAATCTTAAAAAAAATTGTAAGATATAAGAATCTGAAATTGTCTGTTTTTTTTTTTTTAATTTTAGCAACCAATAAGCGTTCATTTTGTATTTATTTTTGATCAACGTATACCCTTTTGTGGGCATTTTTCATGGGATAGGTGGGAAAATATTGAAGACCAAATAGCTGAAAAACCAAATAAAATTTTGATAGCTAATAACCTAAACCTTCATTTAAAACCATTCTCGATAATGTGATGAACTCTTGAATATTGGTAGAAATCATCAAATATTTGGTGTTGTACTCCGTGTAACCTACATTAGCCATCTATATTTTGGCGGCCATAGCAAATGTTTTCAGGGCACCATATCCAAAATTATCCACTAACAATGTGCAAATTTTCATGATTTGACCATGAAGTGATCAATTATGAAAAAGATTTGGATTTAGCGGCGTGATATTGACAATCATACAACATCTTTTATTTATCTATTGCACAAAAAGTTTTGCAACACAACATCTGACTGAAAATTAACTAAAATACAACCGCGGTTCATCTTCCAAATCTATGGGTTCTTCAAATTTAATAATTTGTGTTTTAAAAGTACTACTGTTGTGTTGTCAAAGTGGTAAGTGAACAAGGGCCTTGCAACTCATCATTATTAATTCAGTTTTATCTATAATATAGACACAATGGATAAGCATTGATACGCTAAAAAGATAACACGAATCCTACGCTTATCCATTGCGTCTTTTATCTAAACTATTCTTGAGATTTCTTTTGACCAGTGTATACCATATATAATAGACAATTTAATTACAACCCTTTTGTAACGGAGAGGTTTCGTCGAGGTTCGATTCTTAATCAAGGCAAATAAAAATACAAAAATTAAAGCCATGTGTTTATAAATGTGAAAAAAATCAATAAATCAAATTGAATCAAATTTATCACACAGATCAAACAATTAAAAATAACTTGGTGTGTCCATTTCAGTTACAGATTTCAGAAGCGTTGTTTCAAGAAAATTATCCTAGGCAAATAGATAGCATGGTGTCATGCCAATGGTTAAATTGTGTATAATACATACATTTATCATTGTTTATTTAAATCTTTGTACCTAGGCAATTTGGTCCAAAATGGTTTGTACCAGTCATCGCAGTTTCTTGAATTAATCAATGTACGTGAAGAAGATGCAGCTATTTTGTCTTCTGAAATGCATGCTGCCGAAGGAAATAGTTCTTTGAGCGGTAATTGATATATATTAAGTATAGTATTAAGTAGGCCTCATAGTTGAAGAAAGGAACAAGTCGACAAAGATATAATCTGATGATAAACCAGTCCCCGAATGTAACAAATATGTTGTCAATAAAACAGTGAATACTGAATAATTAAGTTTATGTTAATGCTATAAAGTACTTTCACTTAAATCAGTTTTAAAAGGAAATAAGTTTTAAATGTAACCAAAATTAATAATGAATAATTTACTCTTTCTTGAAAGCAACACATGGCACCTTTCACTAGTTATTACCTTATTAAGCATATATAAAGTATCATTTATTTTTGCAAATGTGAAAGTCTGCGTAGCAAGATGTCCACCAGGGCTTGCGGTCATAAAACTGTTCTCATTACTCTGACTACAATAATTATAAAAAGCCTTTCAATTACATCATTATCATAAAAATTGTTTGGACTAGTATTGTAAAAAAAAAAGCATGAATTTCAACCCTGTGCTGTCTGTCATTAATGGAAGATGTTCGTTGTTATTCTTCGGTTTACATGTTGTATCGACTGTTATATTATTCAGCTGTGCGTTTCTCTGTGATGCGTGTTCTTGTTTGTGTTTGTGTGGAATTTATTTTACTAAGTGTTGTCATTTTAGCGATATTTTTAACATTGACACATGAGCGGAAGGTTTTGCTAGCCATAAAACCAGGTTCAACCCGCCATTTGTTTCTTAAAATGTCTTTACCAAGTCAGGAATATGGCAGTTGTTATAAACGAAATCGGTGTTATGTATGTTGGCAATTTTTTTGCACATCAGTGTTTTGTGTTGTTCGTTTGTTTTCCTCTTATAATTGATGTGTACTCTCGGCTTTAGCTTGTAACCTTGATTTGTTTTCTCTCAATCGATTTATGACTTTTGGACAGCGGTATACTTCTGTTGACTTTTATTTTACCCATTGTCATAAAACTCAGTACACGGCGTAGAAGATTTGTGCTGGGAACATTAAATCCAATGATTTGATAGGTTGATTTCTGAATAAATAAAGGCAACAATACTACACCGGTGTTTAATAGTTATGAATCAAATAAGCAAAACAAATCCGGATGGAGAGGTAAACACATTAACTATTAGAGATAAACAATGGAACAAACGAAACACTTAATCATTTTAATTGTGTTTATAATTCAATGATGAATAGAAAACATCGCAACGCTATTGTTAATTATAATAAGAAAATGAAAGAAATAAAGAAATGATGCGAGACATTATAGAAAATAGTATACGGAGTATGGTGCTATGGACCATGTAGTGTATGGTAGGGATTGATGTAATAATTACTGTTCAATACTGAAAATTGTAATGGTTGGTGCTACAGTGAATTTATTATTAACGGGCTTTTAGCGAAATATTAACTCGCTTTATGGAATGGATAATCGTACTCAATTTGTTGCAAGCATAAGCCAATTGAAAGTTAATGAAAAACATATGTTTTTTTTAGTGAGACAAACTCATCAAGAATCAGAACATAATTTAAGAGGAATATTATGTCACGGCGCACATGCACAGGTAAGGAATGATAATGATAGATAATACCCAGAAAACAAAAATAGAAGAATATTACACCTACAGGGATAAGATTATGTCAATAGAAATAGAAACATACATAACATATTCATGATGCCATGGCTTAACTGAGGCGCGAACAGCATGAATATGTGATTTTAGTTAATATAACATTAATTACAAATAGCAACTTCAATAATTTTGAAACTAGTATACACATTTGCAGGGATCCTGTCCATTATGAGTTCATGTATTATCGATATTTTTCAGATCAGGAAATTAACACGAACTACGCTGAAGTAATGTTTGATGTTAGACCTTCATCACGTCCTTTCGTCATACACGGTAATGATGAGAGAACATGTTATTCTGAAATTGATCATGCAATTAGAGCAGAACCTTTACCGTCGTCAAGCAGTGAAAGTGAAGAAGACTGAATGTATGTTCGAGGCATTGCGAAGTTCCATACAAATGTTCTACCTAGACTACATGAATGCATACAAATCAAGCAACATTCAATCCTTACAAAACTTTTTTAAATATTTTATTATTTTGTTACTTACTGTGATTCATTTAAATGATAAGTTTTGGAAAATATGCCTGTTTAAATTCCCAAGGTTCTTATTTGATCCGTTAAAATGCACAAAAGAAGACATTTTGGAAGAACAAACGAAAAATATCAAGAGCGAACATTTATATACAATATTATTTGAAATAAAAAAATTATGATTTTGAAATAGACACGATTGAATATAAAAAGAAGATGTGTTATGATTGCCAGTTAGTCAACTCTCCACAGGAAACCACATGACACAGAAATTAACAACTATAGGTCAACGTACGTCCTTCAACAATGAACAAAGGCTACAACGTATAGTCAGCTATAAAAAGTCCCGAAATGACAAATGTAAAACAATTCAAACGAGAAAACTAACAGCCTAATTTATGTACAAAAATGAACGAAAAACAAATATGTAACACATCAACAAACCACTCAATTACAGGCTCCTGACTTGGGACAGGCACATACATACAGAATGTGGCGGGGTTAAACACGTTAGCGGGATCCATATCCTCCCTAAACATGTGACAGTGGTGTAACAGTACAACATAAGAACGAACTATAAAAATCAGTTGAAAAGGCTTAACTCAATGGATGGAATTCATTATATACCAAAATCGTTCAAGGACAGACTAAAAGATGTGAACCTACACCACCTCTCCCGAAGAAATGGTTATAAAATTAATAAAACATATTGCATTTTACGATAAACGGAATGACTTACGAATGGCAAGTGCAATATATTTGAAATAAATCAATTTTCTTCAAACTTAAATATTATTCTCACTGTACCAAATGGAATATTCAGTATAAATCGGAATAACCTTGACAAAAGATATGGAAACATTTCAATAAAAGTATGTCCTTTAGGAAATCATATCAAATTCGCTGGAAATTGTTCAGAATATAAACTATACGTAGCAAAACTGTTTATAATGGACACATCCACTAGAGGTAAATGTCATTTGGTTAAACAAAAAAGAAACCCTCACACATATTTTTCACAGAGGTATCACCATCCAATTAGCCAGTATTTCGGTTTCTCGAATGAAATACGGTTTTCGTATTATTAAAATTAAAGAATGTATCTCCGCATGCAAAGCTCTGATTCCTTGCTCAGCTTTGGCTATAATTTTGTGTCCTTTTTGGTTTATAGCTCTTCATCCTTTTAATAAGCTTGAATGTACAAATATTTTGGCCTCGAGCATCACTTAAGAGACATTGATTGTCGAAATGCGCCTCTGGTGCAGAAAAATGGTACCAGTTTAATATATTATAATAAAGGCTTTGTGGGAACGTATTTTGATGCTTTATGAATGTATGATGTGGTGAATGATGCAGCATATATCTCAAAAGGGAAGAACTAATCATACTAGGATTAATATTGTACGATAACAGTAAAACATAGGTAATGTCATAACCAATTTCATTGTGATTACAGTTAAAAGGGTTATTTGGAAATGTAGGAATATAATCAAATATCAGTCTAAATGCTTTACTTGCAGCCAATTGTATAAATCATAGGTATATGGATTCAATATCCACCCGTGTATGGTATGGATCACATTTCCAACCTTACATTGAATACGTGCTATGTGTACAATGTTTTGAGTTCTTTCGAGGTAACTCTCTTCAGAGGTCGTCCTTATTGTTTTGTTTTCTTTATATGTTTATTATCGTAAATTTTATTAATTAGTGAACGTTTTATTAAAGTATGGATAACTTATTTGTGTAAATAGATTTAGTTTGAAATACGTTTTAGTATGCATTTTTATTGTCAGCGCACCTTCTTTTTGTTTTAGTGTGACTGTATAATTAATTGCTATTGTATGACATTGATTTATTTTAAGTGTTTCTTAACGATTTCGCCAATGTTTCTGATTCTTTTGAATGCTATTGTAGGTTTTCTATCAAAGAGATTTTTGAACTGTGGGTTGTCTTCAATTATATGCCAATGTTTTCTTATAATGGTTTTAAATTTCCCGCATTAGTGTGGTATTGTGTTATGACAGATATATTATAGTTATCTGTGTTTTGTTGATGCGTGTTTCTTTTTTGTTAAATTGTTTAATCTTTCTGTATTGGAAATAGTTCTTAATATTTAACTCGCAAAAGCGTTTATTCATTCATTAAACTTCTCTGGATCAGAGGTATTTCTAAGAATTCGTATTCCTTCACCTTAAAAAGGATTTAAAACAACTATAAGGGTGAGTTGAATTTTGTTGTAGATAAATTTTTCAGTCGGAATATACTTTATATGTTTCTAAATCTAGAAATCTTAACTTTGTCATTTTCAAAGTAAACTGCAGTAGGTTATGGTTTGTGTTTGCTATTTCGAAAAAAGTTTTACTTCTTCTTCAGTGCCTTGCAATAAAATATACCCATCATCTTTCATACGTAAACAAAATAGTATTTTGTATGTGTTTGGAAAAATATTTTAATTGTATTTATATGTTGGTGTATGGCTATATCTGAGATTTGAGGACTTACTAAATGTCCTTGGCAAGCTGCTATAATTTGCCTATAATATTTCTGATTGAAGGTAAATTAATTATTTAGGAGGATCAAGTGTGTTATTTGCAGTAAATGGTAAGAACTAGGTTTAATTATATTGTATTCTAGGTTTTCACATATCTCCGTAAACCTGTTTAGAGCGTCCATAATTTCACTAAATCTTGATTCCTGAAAAGGAAGTGATATCATAAGTTACCAGTAGAGTATGGGTTTCTATCTTTGTTTTTGAGTGGACTAATAAAGCTGCCTGTATCAGATATGTAAGTCGTTTGTGTTTTAACTAAAGGTAATAGGAAGCAAAATTCAAATATCTTCCGATTCTTTCTAAAGGACCGTTGCATTGTGAAATGATAGGCCTTACTGGTACTTGGATTTTAATTTATTTTGTTTTTCATCAATGTCTTTCAGTATTTTGTTATCCAGTTAACGGATTTTAGGCAGAGAGAAGGCAAAGGATGTTTTAACAAAAGAAATGATACACAAGTTTCAACTCAAATTTATCATAAAACACAATACGATTTTATTCATGGTATTTTTATGTTGATTTCTGGTATACGTATTCCAACATAGTGTTTTCGTCATTTAATTGACGTTCACCCGCGAGCTCATCGGCGTAATCGTTTGTTTTAACTACTGTTATGTTGTTTTAACTGCTTAATGGATAGTAATTGTTTCAATGTGTCGTAAAGGACGTAGACATGGCTATTCTTCTTTCGTTATGTTTTGGTTTTATTTGGTTTATAATTTGAAAGTTCCATTTTGTGTGGAATATGTACTGTTCTAAAGGATTGTTAATAGAACACTAAATTTAGACTTTTCTTTAAATGGATGATTTTGTTGTGGAATAGATTTGTATTTCTGAAAGAAATGACCTAATCTTTATTTTCTTTCAAATCTTAAAAATCTTTTAGGATATTTGTCTTAGTGATTTTTCCGTAGTTATGAAGTTCAAGCCTTTACCAAACGTCATAATTTCTGTGTTTGTTAAATTATATGTATATTGATCTAATATCCACACGTTTATAGTATGAATCTCTGGATATATCATTATTTTCACAAAACGAAAAAGTGCTGCCGAGATAAAACTTATTATGAATCTTATACCTTGAATTAATTACTTATCATTGTGTACTTACCTTTTCTTTCCTATTTGGAACATTATACATAAAAAGAAATATAATGTTGATGAATGAACATGTGACCGTTGCAAATCACTGACCGACACATTAATACATCAAATAAGATAATTACAAATATTATCTCGATCTATATCCAATTCATAGAAATTAACCTGTGACGTCACTTTTATGGCGTTGATACACTCGTGTGACGCATAGTTCGTAATTCTATTATGCTGTTTTTGTGTAATGTCGTAAATTAATTTTAGGTATTCGTTGTTATTTTGGGTTAACATGTCGAAATGTACTATTATATCATTTATTTATGTATGTCTCTGTCCTGTGTGTTCTTGTATTTGTTTGTACTATATTCCTGTCATGTAATGTTGTCATTTTAGCGGTATATTTAACATTTCTACAAAGAGCAAGGTTTGGCTAGCCACAAAACCAGGTTCAAACCAAAATTTGTTCTTTAAATGTCCTGTGCCAAATCAGGAATACGGCAGTTGTTATCTAATAGTTCGTATCTATGTATGTTGCATTGTCGTTTGTTATTGTTGAACTTCAGTGTTTCTGTTGTTTCATTGTTTTCCTCTTTTAGTCGATGTGTTTCCTTCGTTTTTAGTTTGTAACTCGGATTTGTTGAAGACTGAAGTGGGTGTATTTTGATGAATTTTATTTTATTTAGAATGTTATACTGTTTCATCGCTTTTGTTTTGTGTCTGTGTGATACGTTATGATGTAACTTATGTGCTTAACATAGAACAGAACTGATTTTATAAACAGTTCACCGTTTATCCCTTGATGATAGAACATTTTAAGCACAGGGCCCTTGTTTATACTTCCTGGGTACAAAGTTAATATTTACATGGGTTTTATAAAGGTATTTCGAAAGGTCATAAAAAAATGCACAATTGAAAACAAAATTTAAAATCCAACGAAATATTTCTGACCCCGGTAAAACTTGATTCTCACGATGTTCAAGAAACCAGCAGTATAACTTCATTCTATTATGAGCTTTTCCGCAAAAAAAAATAAATAAATATTTTGATGTTAAAATTGCGTTACATAATATATCGAATTCGTTGTAAGAAGAGCATTTGGGAGCTAAACAGATAGTTTGACTAATGAATCAAACAATTTATATAATATATATACAAACAAATTATGTTATACATGTACATTTTATATTTACAACACCGGAACGATCAGATTGAATTTGCTTTCTTGAAAACTTTTAACGGATACTGAAAGTAAGTTTTCACCAATCAAGTATTCGGCAAACTGTCTCAAACCCTATTTGTCGCTCTTTTTGTAGTTACTGCGGCCATTGGTTTGTCGTCTCTTTCCAAATCGTCTGTACTGGAATCTTTGTAACAACATCACAATTTAAAGATAGCATCTCCAAATTTATAAGCGCACTCTTCCTTTCAGCCATCAATATCAGTCCTTTAATGGGATATATCCATACAAAGCAGCTTCAGCATTTTGGAGAGCTGACGATCTGTACCTTTTTAACTAGATATATGGTTTACCTTTAATATATTTCATTGATTGTATCCTTGTTATTCAGATATGTACCTAGCGTATGGGATACAATATTAAACTGGCAGAAATAATAATTTTGTTTCTTTTCCCGTTCCAATCCATTGAAATATTTTAAACTTAACTTCTACAAGTATTGCTTTCTTTTTCTACTCAGCGATTGTTACTAATTTATCGGCATCCGTTGCTATTTCAAATGTTTAAAATAGAATTAAAAAGGTTGTTCTATCACTTTCTTGCAATACAGCACCTGACTTCTATTAAAAATGATGTGGAATAGAGCTAATCAGATTGTTTAATAAAATACATAACTGGCGCGCCATTTAAACTTCGAAACATCGCTTGTCATTACGGAGAGTAAACAATGATTCGTTCTATCAGAAACGTTTTGCTGTAATCGAATTTATATGTCCGGACAAATTGCAATATACTCTTCATAGATATGATACGAGTTGATTGAAACACTCTTTATCATCGTAAATATGTTATCATCGAGTTTTAGAATACTTATATCTGTGAACGACTTTCCGTACACAAATCCCTGAAAACATATGCATGATCAAGACTACAGAATTCGACTTTGTTCTGATAATTCCCAGTCTGTATTTTTCTTAACACTCGATTATGTCAAAGGCGAAATTTTGTAAAATGTGAAACTCTCTTTGTTGAATTGACAAAGCGGTTAGAGTGTTGCAATCATTCCAGAATATTTTTTTTCAAATACAAGTAGTAGACTTCTAAGTACAAGTCGAAATCAAAATGTGTAACTCAAACTACAAATTGTGTATTAGGTTTTATATCTCAAATAAGATACTAGATATTTCAATGAATCATATGTTTCTGTTATCTAATTTTACCTGTATATACAACAAGTGCAAAATTCTAGTTTCTTAAAGAACTGTACTTGTCTCACCCGAGATTACATTAACTTTAACATTTACACGAGGATTATTCAACTGGAAATAATTATAAACGAAACAATGTTTATTACACAGATAGTTTGAAATAATTATGACAGACTACTCTGACTGTTTTCACAATTGCAAAATAAAGGTTTGATATGTAACCTGACTTTGCGTGTCACCTTCGCACAAAAATGACAGATAATCGCTATTAATTGCACTTAACCGATATATTGAATAAGTTACACAAATATGTGGATGCCATCACAATATACAATAGACAATAGACAAAAGACAATAGACAATCTTATTTACACAAACGCATGTCTTCAGTCATAAAAATAAAAGTCAATCAAAACCTAGGCTATATTGAATCATAAAATTTTACTTTGAACTTATAATCTCATCAGGTGACAGTAAAGCAAATTGTATGTATGTTCTGCTGTTACCGTTAAAACAGATGTTTAAATGTTATGCGTGTTTGCATACGTGTATCTAATTTACATTAAGTTTTTGTTTTAATGCAAATGATATTCACAATCTAGAACGGAGGGGTCTTTATTTAGTGGACGTGTTTTCAACAGACTGTCGGTATTCCTATGAGAAACAATTGTGCCCTCTTCTTGCCGACGTGTTCTTTTATCATGTTTATTATTATGAGGCATATGTTCTTTCACTAGATAATTCAAAATTTGGTGACTATGTTGAACGCATTTATCCTGTCGAACTAAAGATAAAGGATACAACAGATACAGCTAAGTCTGCCTCATATCTTCACTTACATCTAGAAATTCACAATGAGGGTCGGTTGAAAATAAAACTTTACAACAAAGAGATGATTTCAGCTTTCCAATTGTGAACTTTCGATTTCTATGTAGAACATTCAAGCAGCGCCTGTATACGCAGTATTTATCTCCCAATTGATACGATATTCCCGGACTTGAATTTCTTATATGATTTCCTTGATAGAGGATTGCTGCTCACAGGAAGCTAATAAAACCAAGAGTTCCAAATGGTGAAGTTGAAATCATCCTTCGTAAATTTTACGAACGCCATCACGAGTTGGTTGACCGTTATGGAATAACCGTTTCACAGATGATATCGGATATGTTCCTTATGTCGTAACTACAATCCCTTCTCTTTTAAGAATGTGACCTACCGAATTAGACTATTTACCGGGTTGGTAATAACATGAGCAACACGATAGGTTCCAAGTTGAGCAGGATTTGCTTACCCTTCCGGAGCACCTGATATCACCCCAGTTTTTGTGGGAGTCGTGTTGCTTGGTCTTTAGTTTTCTATGTTGTGTCTTGTGTACTATTATTTGTCTGTTTGTCTTTCTTTTTAGCCATGACGTTGTCAGTTTATTTCAATCTATAAGTTTAACTGTCCCTCTGGTTTCTTTCACCCCTCTTTTAGAAAAAATATCCCCCAAAAAAAATGATAGTCGTCCAGTCGACAACAATACGATCTTCAAGATTTTTAGTGGTTTAGGGTTTTTTTTTTTTTTGACATGCATCCTTTTTATAACCATAAAAGAGTAATTAGGAGATTCAATGTAACTTATTTGTATTTTAAGCTTGGCTCCGTAAAACGTAGATTTGACTGTCGCAAATTGAGTTTACCTACTCAAAATGCCAAACAAGTACAAAGTTGAAGTGCATTAATGACCCAAAATTCCAAAAGTTGTGCCAAATACGGCTAAGGTTATCTATGCCTGGGAAGAGAAAATCCTTAGTATTTCAAATAATTCATACTTTTGCAAACAGCAAATTTATAGTAATGACCATATAATTGATATTCATGTCAACACCGAAGTGCTGACTACTGGACTGGTGATACCCTCGGGGACGAAACGTAAACCATTTGGCCATTGACACCATTACGTCAGCATGTATCAGGAAATTATTATAAATCTTCAAAATGTTATGTCTGCACATATCCTTCCTCAAAGTATTTGAAAGTGTTAAAGCCCTCGTTCCGTCTTTATGAAACATTTTGTTGCGGTTGTCTGTAAGGTAGTTTCATGTTTCCTTCAAACTTCTTTCTTTATATTCTGCCTTTAATTTCGAACACTCGGGGTCTCGAAATCTATACAATGTGTTTTGCATTACTAACATAAACAGTAGACACTCAACGGCTTCACAGGTATATAGACACCATTATAGTGTATTAACTTGAAATATCAACGATATAAGGATGGGGCTTACAAACGGGGAAACGAGAGGTTCAGCCCCGTTTCTCCGTTTCGGGCCGAATCCTTATATCGTTGATATGTCAAGTCAATACACTATTATTATCTTTATACTGCAATCGACAAAAATCATTTTCAATTGTTGTTTATTGTGTTGTTGCTATTTATTTGATTTAAATATTGGAAAAATCCCCTTTAAAAGGCCTGATATCTGGCGGAGAAAATACAACACAATGAAATGTTACATGTTGAAACCAATCGATGGTGAACAAATTCGTGTGAATATGGACTAAAATATCAACGATAAGAATAAAACATAATGATTTATAGGTTTAAAAAAAAACAGGTGAAATATGTTTTCCAACAATTGTCAAAGAAATAATTTGGAATCGTTCCACGCTTTGTTGTATATATTGGAAACAAGGACAGGTTGAAGAGGTCGTCAAGAATAATTAAATTCCGGCAACTACTTTTTATATATTCATGAGGAAAAGTGGAATCAGAGACTATATATGACATAGACATATACAGTCAACGCATATTGACTGCTGTAATAGAACGAGTGCAGTATAAATGGGAAATATTTTAACATCGAATATTGATTTGGACCATTTATTTTGCCCCAGTTCTTTATATCTTGCATAATCTCGCATGATTTTCTTTTAAACGCTTGACCCCCTAATAACTCTAGGTCATGAATAAGCTTTCTCGAACTTAGAGTATGCAAACATAACCACATGACCATATTCATGATATTTTCTATGGAATAAAATTGAGAATGGAAATTGGGAATATGTCAGAGACAACAATCCGACCAAAGAGCAGACAACAGCCGAAGGCCACCAATGGGTCGTCAATGCAGCGAGAAAATCCCGCACCCGGAGGTGGTCCTCAGCTGGCCCCTAACTAAAATTGTGTGCTAGTTCAGTGAAAATGGATGTCACACTAAACTCCAAAACATATAAATGAACTAAAATTAAAAACATACTAGACTAACAAAGGCCAGAAGCTCCTGGCTTAGGACAGGCGCTAAAATGCGGCGGGGTTAAACATGTTTTGTGAGATCTCAACCTCCCCTATACCTCTAGGCAATGTAGAATAAAGAAACACATAGCAATACGCACAGTAAAACTCAGTTTAAAAGAAGTCCGAGTCCGATGTCAGAATAGGTAACAAAAGAAATTAAGCAATGATACATAAATGAACAAAGGACTGCTAGCAGTTACTGACATGCCAGCTCCAGACCTCAATTAAACTGATTGAAAGATTATGTCTTCATCATATGAAAATCAAGTACAATCCCTCCCGTTAGGGTTTAGTATCATACCATCATAAAATATATGAGAAGAACATAACCCGTATCATGCCAACAACTGGTTTTAGAATACATGTGTTTATTTTCGACGCAAATACCCTATGAGTGAATCAATATTAATACCAAAATATGCAATCCTTAATGACTTGACAACAGTATCGTAACTGTATCCTTACCGAATAAGTCTGTTTAAAGGTTTGGTTAGTTTTGAGGTGAATGCCGACATTTTTGTGCTTCGTAAAGAATATTACCATAAAATATTGGATGGGAAATACCTGAACGTATAAGATGTCTGCATGTTGATTTATATTTACGAATGATGTCCTTGTACCGATGATAAAATTTAGTTAATGTTTTGACTAGTTTGTGATATCGAAAACCCTGGTGTAATAATTTTCAGTAATACAGAGATTTCTTTCGTTGAAATCAAATACGTTGTTACATACACGAGCGAATCGAACAAGTTGAGATATATAAACACCATAAGATGGCGACAAGGAACGTCACCATCTAAAATGGATAATTAACAATAGGAATTGAAAATCATCTCTTTTATCATAAATTTTGGTATTAAGCTTCCGTTTAAGATAAAGATATCAGTATCCAGGAAAGGGCCGTGTTCATTGTTAGTATTAGCTTTATTTAAAGTCAGTTCGGCAGGATGAATCTCTTTAGTGTACATACTGAAGTCGTCATTATTGAGAGCCAATATATCATCTAAATATCTAAAAGTGTTATTAAATTTTTGAAGCATGAAATGATATTTTGAATAAATAAAGTAATGAAATAGACGGAAAATCAGACAAAATATATACTAGCATATTTTGACAGCTAGACCATATATAAATTGTACTACACAAGAAAATGATAGATTTCGATTAATTCCCTTCTATTTTATAGGTTAGCTCATCATTCATTTTGAGGCTTTTTTTAAGTACTTGAATGTACTACAGTTAATCTGAAATGGTCATACTGATCTGACAGGTTTAAAGACTGAACTAATTATTCAGACATTTTCAGTCTTTCGATCAATATTAAAACCAATCATCTACGGTAAAATAGTACTCCTAGAATATTCGTTTGCAATTAACTGCGATTAGTCTATGAATATGCTGTTCAGTAGATGTGCTAATTAACATTATACTGAAGTGTCTGAACAGTTCCGAAATGACTACGGGAGAGCGGCTTTAATAGAGTTGAATTAAAATATAGAGCAACATTGAGCAATTTTGATTGTGTCTTTTAAATTTGTGATATTCTCTACTGAGCTTTCACGGTCATACTTAGAGTTTATTAAAGCATGGGATGACAAACACCGTTCAAATTAATCTGTCAATCTTAATTAATTAACTGTTGGAGAGTTCATTCAGGCTATTGCTTTGAAATTACTCAATAAAGACTTTAGTTAGTAGTACGAATGACAAAATTGCTAAATTAAAATACAAGAACATACAGCGGTTGGTAAGCAACCCATAATTTCTGAAACAGCTTATTGCGTATTTTCACATTGATGCAAAGAGAAAAATTAGAATTAAAGGCAGTTGTTAGAATATGTTATTAGAATTATTGTGTATTTATTTATATTATATTTTATTTGTCTTTTGACACCATTATTGAAAGGCAGACGAGGGCTGAAAAAAGTTCAGTTAGAAATATCGACAAACAGAAAAAAACCAAAGATATATTAATGTAAGTAACCATTTACCGTTTTCATTTAAAAATACCTAATATGCAAAATGTGAAGCTCTAAAAGTCTGACAATGTGTAGAAAAGAAAACATATTAACAAATATTTGAAAACAGAGTTCGTAATGAAATGTAATTAAATCATACCAGGCTACGCTTGTATATACATTCCTCATCACAATTTTAAATGTATTCCTTTGAAATCTTTTGTAAAAATACACTAACATAGAATTTGATGCTATATATATTTCTAAGTAGGAACCTACTAACAATTTCTATCAATTGTGCAATACAGCTCTGAATTTGAAATATGATTACATATTTGACACAGCATAGGTTTTGACACAACATAATGCAAAAGAAGAATAATGAAAACGCCGAACTCAAGGAAATTCAGAACGAAAAGTCCCATAACAAATGGCAAAATCAAAAGCTCAAACACATCAAACGAATTGCAGTCAACTGTCATGTTCCTGACTTGGTGCAGGCATTTCCTTCAGTCGAAATTGTAATCGTTCTAGAATAAGCAATCGTGATAATAATAATAATAATAATAATAATAATAATAAAAAATAATAACAATATTGCTTGTAACAAATGGAAAAATAAATAAAAGCTAATATCTCACACGAAAAAGTGCCGACTGATTAGGCTTACATCATAGACATGTCGTGAAACAATCTTTTGCAAAACTGGAATACATTCTATCACTCAGTCAGTTAAAGTTGAATTCATCTTATAACAGTATTTGAAGTTTCAATAGATATTTAAGGACACACACAATCTGTGTTGTTTACTGTTTAAATCACAATAGAAACGAAAATACCTGTATTTATACACAAACAATATTTAAATAATCTTTTTCATTTATGGGTTAAGGTAAACCGCTCAAATTTGTTTGATAACAAAAAGAATGGACTACAGGTAGGTGATTCACCCTCATAGTCAAGACATTATAAATCAATGGTTACCTATTTTTCAATCTCATTAATTAATAAATAAGATCAAATAGAGGTGCAAAATAAATCAACAACTAAAACAATACAAACGGATTCTAATGAAGTCAAAAGGAAAACACAGTGTTTGTTGACAAGACAAAATCATACTGCTATGCACTCATCACTTACCAAAACGCCAAAAAAAGACAACCATCAGACTTCAATTCATGATGAAACAGATCCGTGTCCTGAAAAAGTTAAAAAAAATCATCATCAAGTTGTTTTAATTTCCTTCACAAGGTTACAGAGCACGCACTTTTTGGTATACATAATTATTGTAAGGATGATAAATTATCTCAAATTGTAAGTATGTACTTTGAAAATTAGAAGGCAAGTTTAAGCAATTCGATTGGACAAAAATTGTAAATATATTCTTAAGGTTGCATTTCTGTAAATATCAACTATGCAATTTCCATAGGAACTCCTCTCACGGCTTAAACTGTACCACTTTTTCAATGAAGTTTTGAAATAAAATATATCCTAGAATGGAAAGTCCATATGCACTACTATTTTTTCAAAGGTCAAAATATGGGGCTGTGCGGAATATTTTCAACGTTTATATGCCCCGAACTTCTAAGAGTTTAAACTTACATTAAATTTCTATACTACCCCAACCTTGACTTAAGGATTTCCACAGACTTCAACTTGATCACTATGAATATGTATATTTACTGGTAACATTCCCAAGTTATGTCGCTATGATGTGAAACATAGAGATCATATCCGGGAACCAGTACGTAAACAAAATTAATTGTCTATGAATATTATAAATCTCCCCAAAGAGGCGTGGTTTGAAAAACAGCTGTATTTATAAAGTGCAATCTTAAGGATGGTTTTACAAGTTTGATTATCGTCATGGTTCTAATATTTGTAATCGACAATCTTTTAGCGGTATACCTGACTTAGCCATTTTTACATCTCAACATTTGACCGAGATTTAAACGATAGTCCGGAAAGGAAGAGTGTTGTTTTAAAGAATTGGTTTAGAATACAAAATATCTTGCTTTTTCTTTGTCCTTAAAAATGTTTTACTAGACAGGAACTTTCAATAAACTGATTGAAGATGAATCCGTGTTCCATGAAGTCAAATGTTAAGATGGGTTTATATTTTGGAATTGCATAAGTAATGTCTTCTATGTCTGTCCATGACGTAAAAATACTAAATCACTGGTATGTGTTTTAATTGATTTCAGTCTCCCATGCACGATTTGTTAGTGGCTTTAAACTAGCTTTCAGTAACTGCGAGTACTCTCCAATCGTACGTTCGTGTTAATTTGACCTGTTGATACAATTTTAATGTTTTTTGTTTGTTTGTCATTTAATGTTTACTTATTTAAAGTTATATCTCTTCTTTCTATTTGTTATATAATTATACCAGCTTTGATAGTTGTTTGGTATGACTATTAATTGTCACTCCTGCACTCGTACTACATGTACTATGACAATGTATGAACAACACAATTATTTATTTTGTAAAAATATTTCCGATGCTTGTATTACTCTATAAAACTACTTTCATTTACTTGTGTATATAACATGTATTCTATTTGGCGGCATTTTGTTCAAGGTTAACATGGGTATATCATGTATATCGCAGCATTTTGGTCAAGGATATGGTTTACTTTCTGAAGTTGTTTATTATCTCACCCTTATTTTATTGGTTTTGTATTTACATTGTGTCATAGACCAAATGTATTCGTTCAGTGTATATTCACTTGTTTGTTTTCATATGTCTTTTGATTGAGTCAAGCCATTTCAATTGATATCTTAAAGTGTGTCTCTATGTTGTGATGTTACACTATTGGTTCAGGTAAGGTTGCAGGTTGGTTGGTACCTATTAAAACGTTTAAACCCGCTGCATTTGTTTGCACCTGTCCTGAGTCAGGAACCTGATATTCTATGATTGTCGTTTGTTGATTTGGTTCATCAATGTTTCTCGTTTCTCGTTTTTATATAGATTAGACCGTTGGTTTTCCCGTTTGAATGCTTCTACACTTGTCATTTTGGGGCCCTTTATAGCTTCCTGTTCTGTGTGAGCCAAGGCTCCGTGTTGAAGACCGTACTTGACCTCTAATGGTTTTCTTTTACAAATTAAGACTTAGATGGAGAGTTGTCTCATTGTCATTCATACCATATCACTTAGATGGAGAGTTGTCTAATTGTCACTCATACCATATCGATTACCTTAGTTGTATTTGGCAAAACTTTTAGGAATTTTGGTCCTCAGTGCTCTTTTTGGATTCGAGCGTCAACGATGAGTCTTGTGTAGACGAAACGCGCGTCTGGCGTAAATACAAAATTTAATCCTGGTATCTATGATGATTTTATTTTCTTATAACTATCATAAATTATTATAAGAAATTATAATATAATTAAGTGTTCAATTGTTAGACTGTAGATGATGAAATAGATCATATAGATATATAGATTTATAATAAAAGTCAAATCACAAAATACTGAACTCCGAGGAAAATTCAAAACGGAAAGTCCCTAATCAAATGGCAAAATCAAAAGCTCAAACACATCAAACGAATTGATAACATCTGTCATATTCCTGACTTGGTACCGGTATTTTCTGATGTAGAAAATGGTGGATTGAACCTGGTTTTATAGCTAGCTAAACCTCTCACTTGTATAACAGTCGCATCAAACTCGATCATATTGACAACGAGACAATAAATGTGACAACGTGGCTTCAAACTAATTCCTTTTAGACATAGGAAACAATTACTGAACAAGAAAACAGTTATGATTATTGGCGAAAAGAAACTGAGACATGCGACAACATAATGTTTGTCGAATGAGGCTGCAAAAATAAAAGGAAATGAAACCCTGAAGTCTGGTATTCATAAATCTGCATAACTTTGTCTATGCATGGTTAAGGAATGATGAAACATGTTGAATATACATACAATTTATTTTTCCGTTCGATAGAGAAATTATATGAAGTCAGTTTTCGATATTAATTATAGCATGTATAAACCGTTTTATTTGTTTTAATGAGGTTAGTATGTGTATATCGCAATAACGGCTTAAAATTTATCATGGTATCATCTGAAGTCAAAAGTTAAAATGTGTTATAAAACTTTAAAATTCCTTTACAATTCTCTATTACTTGCTAAAGATATTTAACTGAACTTGTTTTCTTCATTCTAAAGGTTGTTGATAACGGTTAATAAAATATATACATATATATATATTATAACATGGCATTTGTCCTATCAGATCCCTTTTCAGCCCTAGGTCATGATATCAGCCCGAGAGCGGACAGACTCGAGGTATGATTTTGACCATGGGCTGATAAGGGTCTGATATGAAAAATGACATGCTATATTCTTTATCATATATTTTAGCAGAAGACATACAGGCTCAAACTATTTTTAAAACTTTGAAAAATACATTAGTTGTAATATCTGTTTTGCATTTTGAATAAAATATTTTCCTGATACATAAATTTTCTTATCCAACTTTGTTATGTTTTACACTAAAAATAAACGTACCATTGAGGAGTATTTTCCGGAATTTGCCGAATGACGTCGAAATGTCATGCGATAACGTTATATATTACATATGGTGTAGCATTCTACTGTTTTCATTGGATATGACAATCACGTGTTTCAAGGTTATTTTACATATCAGAAGCCTTGTTTCTATTTTTACGTATATTGACGCTATGTTCCTTTTATATAGATATAAGAAGATGTGGTATGAGTGCCAATGAGACAACTCTCCATGCAAGTCAAAATTTATAAAAGTAAACCATTATAGGTCAAAGTACGGTCTTCAACACGGAGCCTTAGGTATATTAATGGTCAATATAAAGAAAAATCTTGCTAAATTTAGATTTATGACGTCATTACGTCACACATAACAACCATTGAGGAAGCGCCGCAGCAGAAAAGAAAATTTGCAAGTATTTCAGGAGAATTTTTGTTAAATGCAGACGCACCGAATACAAGAAAGCTTATCCAACAAGCTATGAAGTTGTTCAAAGAATATTTATGTTCAATAACATGATAACATTTTGGCAAAATACTATCAAAACATACACAGAAAGAACATTGAATGCCATTTTCCTAATATATTACTTACATATGTAATATATTAATTAAGGACTTTCACTAGGTCAATACGTTATATATAGACCTGTTAGATTATATTGACACTCGGACTTCGTCCTCGGTCAATATAATATGAACAGGTCCATATATAACGTATTGACCTCGTCAAAAGTCCATAATTGATAAATAAAAGCATGCGATAATAGACGGAAGCAGTTGGTATAAAACGGAACCAGTTGATATAAACTGGAAGCAGTTGATAACAAAGTCATAGCACACGGCTAAAGTAATTCTTCATTTTAATGAATAAATATATGTACAAATAAGTTTATCTTTGGGTACAATAATACCTTTTTTTCCAAAGTATATGATAAATATATTTATATATGTAAGGCGTTTCGTGTATAACAATAGCGCTAAGAAAGAAGTACTACGAAAGACAATCAAATAAGAGCCAGTTGTTATAAACCTCGCTAAAACAGGTGAGCTCCATATTTCAGGAAGACTAAGCAGTTCATGCTACAAATGTTGCACCAGTCGTGAATAACATATCAGTATAAAAAGTCAGTTTTGAGGTTTCTACACATAGAGGTGTTGTAAGAAACACCACAAGAATATACTCTCATTGAGACGAACATCCTCAACGTTTTAAAATGATGACCTTAATAGTTAAAAGCACTGTTGATTTTTTCTAAAGCAGAACCGTTTTCAATGTATACTAATCTAAATAATGTTTTATAGAAAATATTTATACGAAAATCAAAGGTTTATGCGGAACGCTCATTTGTTCAAATGAAAAATAGTATACGCTATCTTTCATTCAAATTAAGGAATGTTTTCATAACATTTGATACAAATAGAAATACTTTGTTTATTATACAGATGATGCAGATATGATTTATTCTAGGTGTTTGGTTTGGTTTATTTCCGAGATGTTTTTGCGTTTAGTGCAATCATCGTTTCCGTATGGTAAGTACCTTATGATTCTGAAGGGTGATTATCATATTTTCTCGTACATACGTGATTATCGTTTGCATTTTCTGTTTTTTTTTTCTGTTTTTTTTTCCTCAAGTTTGTTGTATCCATAACAAATGTATCAGTGATATGGAACGAGAAAAAATAAACTTTATCAAATTAAATTTTGTAAACAATAAGTGTTTAGTTACAACCGTTTATGAAAATCATCAAAACTGTAAATAGCGCTTGATAAGGAGTAAAGAATTTGAATAAGTTGATACAGTCATTTCTCAAATCATTGTGATGAAATTAATTATAGTTATGCCTAGTTTTAATCTGACATTGAACTGTTTGACGGATATAACTATCATAATTAGATATCTAGTAGAGCACTCAGCATCAGTTATGGGACAGAACTGTCCAAATCTGTTCTGTTGGTACACTGTTTAATTAGCAAGTAGATAGAAATATCAGGAGCTAGTCTTTGGTCAAATTTTTCAAATTTGATCTCCAATTTAGCTGTGATTTAGTGTGTATCTGTTACTTATGACGCAAGTTGTTACATTTCTCTGAAAGTAATTTAGAAAAGAGGCAGTTATCTGGATTTTATTGTACAATCAATTCAAATTATTAGATGTTGCAGTCTGGGGTGTATGTTTTAGTTATGTTATTTCTCAATGTTGATATTAAGTTCTTAATCAAATGTATTTAAATTATCTCATATAAACCTGGTCCACATATAAGTTATTATCATTACAAGGCCTCCTCTATCGTGGTCGTAAACTTTTTCCAATATCTCTGAAAGGAAAGGCAAAAGATACCAAATGGATATTCAAACTCAAAAGTCGAAAACAAACTAACAATGCCACTGAAAAGACCGAAAAATGACGAAAGTGCAGGAATAGTGCACATAACATAGCACAGAAATCTAAAAACTGGGCAATAAGAACCCGGCAAAAACCTAGGGTGCGCTAAGGTACCCTTGAAGAGTAGATCCTACTCCACATATGGCATCCGTCGTGTTGCGTAGAAATTACAACCACGGAGATAAGACTGATTCGGTAGGTCAAATTCGAGGAAATGTGAATGTGACCTACCGTATCAGTCTATAAAGTCGTAATAAAAAATAATTTCAACCAAATTTTGGATGAACAGTCCATATAATATCTGGTATGATTTAAGTGTGTTTTGTTCCAGTCAGTCAACACGTTTGGTCGCCATAGTTGAAAATAAAACATGGGGATAACATGCAGGTATGTACTTAGATCTTAAAACTATAACCAATAGAACGATACTGACTCATTTGCCGTTCTAGAGTATTTTAACTTAGACAATTCCTATCCGCTGACCCATTCCTTTATTTCTGTATTTTGTTGTTTCCAAACATTTGTTATCATTCGTTTTAAAGTTTTTCCTGAATTTTTTACAACGTGCAATATCACGCAAAATTTAAGTGCGTTAAACATGTTAAAAAATATCAAATTAATAAGTATCCAATTTATAACTTTTTACTTTCAGTTAATTTTGTTCAGTTCCAAATTATTATTAAACTTAAGACAGTTTTTTTTTTTTTTTTTTTTTTTGTGTGAACTGATGACATGATTTAAAAGTTAGAAGTTTTAATACTGAATTTTGAACATTCAGCTTTACAGAAATTTAAGTAATATTAATATTAATATATCATATTGATAATACCACAATATACCCTTACGGGAATCTACCAAATTTACTCAGGTTATCTTAAGTTTGATGACTGTCTATTTACACTCGAAATATACTTCGGATATCTAAAATGTAATTTTCTTAAAAGATACCAAACAAAATAAATAAATAAATAAAAGATGATAAACATCATTGCTATAAACTATTGTAATAAATATTCCTTTTAATCCTTGCATTCTGAAGAGCTTTTTCACTGCCAAATATTTTAAAAGTTTTGTTCATGTAAGGTCGTAATTGAGTTGAAATACTTGAAATTAAAAATTGAAAAATATTTTGAAATCTAAATACAGCTTTTGGTGATTTTTGTATATATATTTCCATGATATGTAAATTTTATTATAATTAATATTTGTAACTATCATGACTTTCAACACATATACCTACTTAATATTTATGACTATTAACACATATTCTAATATATTTTCCCGGAGGAGAAATACTCTTTAAAAATTTACCAGGTTGGGTAAAAATATTAACTTTGCTTTTGATATATTGACCTCAGAAGACCGTAGCATTGATTTTTAACTCACCCACCTAACATCCGGATAAATTATATATAATTCGAAAGCTGATTACCTCTTGCTTTCGGTTTTCCCGGTAGTACAATATTCGCGTGGTGAAATTTACGTTAAATCGAGACCAAAGGTCAAGACCGAACACTTTCATATTTATAAGATGTCAGCATTCTTGCACATTCTGCTTTTTCTATATTGAAATGATGTGGAAATAGGAAAGTTGTTTAAAAACATATTAAGTGTCACTTAACATGCGAAATATGCAAAATATGCGAAATTCTAGTAAAATGATAAAACTGAGTGAAAACCGCCAAAAATCTGTGGTAATCACCTTTAACCAAACAAGATAATTTATTTAGTGCAAAGAAGATTTGCCCATAACAATCTAGTACAAGTCATTTAATGCTCATTTGAAACTCAATCATAACAATCAAGGTATTTACCCAAACCACCACCAAAAGCGAAATCAAAGCTGTTTACCACTAACACGTTAAAACAGTGTATATTGTCAATATAAGGTTGTTTATAAATAAATTTCTCAAACAATTGGAAAAAGTAAAATCACAAAATACTGAACTCCGAGGAAAATTCAAAACGGAAAGTCCCTAATCAAATGGCAAAATCAAATAATAAAACACATCAAACGAATGGACAACAACTGTCATATTCCTGACTTGGTACAGGCATTTTCAAATGTAGAAAATTGTGGATTGAACCTGGTTCTATAGCGCTTAACCTCTCACTTGTATGACAGTCGCATCAAATTCCATTATGTTTACAACGATGAGTGAACAAAACAGACATAATAGGTAAAATTGTCAAAATAGGGTACAGTAGTCATCACCGTGTCACATTCTCAATAAGAACAAAAACAAACAAATATTTAGCAAAGAAGCACAATAAAGCATCTATCAAATTCAATAACCACATTCATTGGTTACTTATATATGTATTTTAAATCAGGCTTAATACTGCTTAACAATTGCTAAGGCAATTTGTTAAAATTTCGAAAGCAAATAACACATTCGGGTATCGTGTTATATTGTGGTAATTTTAGAAGGGACTTAAAGTTGATAATTGTTAATATGGATCATAACTGCAACTCTGTTATAAATAAAAACTCTGTCGATATTACTTATTATTTGATTTGTTAAATAATAATCAATGTTGAATGATAACTTTCCAAGCCTTATTTTTATATTAATTTGCCATACAAAGAACTAGAAATGTATACATAAATAAAACAGTTTATGAACTCCCGGGTGGGGACTACATATATGTACGGATATTTCCACTACCTGTAATTTGATTCTTGAAAGAATGAATAAGCAAAAGAAGGGCGCAAGATACCAGAGGGATATTCAAACTTATAGATCGAAAATAAATGGACAACACCATGGAATTTTAAAAGAAGAAGTAATTAGATACTCATTTCTTTTGTAGTAACATGGGAAGAAGAAACCAGAATTATACGTCTGGGTGAGACAGTTGTCCTCACATGTACTGTTCATGAAATTGATGAAATTAATCTTAAAGAGGCTAGACAGTGGTTTAGAGAATCAAAACTTGTTTGTTACAATGGTCAACCAACAAATCCATTGAAGTATATGGAATCTCTGAACAGAAACAAATTTAAATTGTTTATCTATAATGTCACAGAGGCTGATTTGAATTGTGATTACCAGTGTCTGTACTCTTTTGAAACATATTCTAAAATGCTAGAGATTACGACAGAAAATTTTGAATGTAAGTTAAAATGTATCAGTAAATCATATATGCTGTTTATCTGTTCGATTCGAGCATCACTGAAGAGTCTTCTGTTTACGAAACATGAGTTTGCCTTAGCAATTGTTAAGCCTGATCTTTATAGTGAGTTTATATTTATACGACCCCAAAAAGATATGAAAGAGAAATTGTGTTCACATTATGTAAGAGCAAGGTACATATAATTTTTGTTCAACTCTTCATGTGATTTCCTCTCCATTTCAAAAATTTAAGTGTGTGAACAACATTTAAAATTTCATCATTCAAAATAATATTATACACTGGTATAATTTGTGTTCGATTTTACATTGATAAGTTATCGTATCATTAATATTATCGTCTACCATTTCAAGAATATGTCTTTCCACCTTTCTGACACTTTTATTTCTTGTGGGGACATCCGTGTTTTGCAAGATATCGTTAAGGTATTTGGTCTATATATTATAGAACAGTTTATTGAATTTTGAAAATGACAATGTTTTGCATAAATTTTCCTCTGAAATTTTGTTCGTATTATCTCTACTCCTTGATAACTGTCAATGATAACGACAAACTCCTCACGATGTTTCTTTATTATGTACAGCTATTTGTAAGATCCCGGAGGGTGATTCATGTATGTTTCAGAGCTTCTTCATTCTTTTATATAATAGACAGCTAAGATTGAAATAAAGATTGCAAGCTTATTTTTTAATTTTGTTGAACGGTTGCTATGGAAACATGCAGCCATTTTTTCAGGAATTTATGATGAAATCCTACATCAAAATCGGAAAATGCCTGCTTTTTGGTTGCAGCAATTTTATGATAATGAGAATTGCAAGAAAAAATATTTTCAACACATAATTAAACATTATTTGAAGTTTATATTTTAATGTTCAGGTTGTGAATTATTTTTTATATAAGGCTAAAATGGTATTTCAAAAGTTGCAAAAATCTGTATTTTCACATTTTCTGAAAATAGCTTAAATATTATATCTTAAATCAAGTTAAATTGAGATTGGGCAGATGATTTTCTTTTAAACTACGATTGCAGCTTAAAGTTCATATATTGAATTATTGAAAACAGAAATAAACATCTCTGTATTACTGAAAATTATTACACCAGGGTTTTCGATATCACAAACTAGTCAAAACATTTACTAAATTTTATCATCGGTACAAGGACATCATTCGTAAATATAAATCAACATGCAGACATCTTATACGTTCAGGTATTTCACATTCAATATTTTATGGTAATATTCTTTACAAAGCACAAAATGTCGACATTCACCTCTAAAGCTAACTAAACCTTTAAACAGACTTATTCGGAAAGGATATAGTTACGATACTGTTGTCAAGTCATTAAAGATTGCATATTTTGGTATTAATATTGATTCACTCATAGGGTCTTTGCATCGAAATAAACACATTTATTCTAAAACCAGTTGTTGGCATGATACGGGTTATGTTCTTCTCATATATTTTATGATGGTATGATACTAAACCCTAACGGGAGGGATAGTACTTGATTTACATATGATGAAGACATAATCTTTCAATCAGTTGAATTGAGGTTTGGAGCTGGCATGTCAGTAACTGCTAGTAGTCCTTTGTTTATTTATGTATCATTGTCATTTTGCTTAGTTTCTTTTGTTACCTATTTTGACATCGGACTCGGACTTCTTTTAAACTGAGTTTTACTGTGCGAATTGCTATGTGTTTCTTTTTCATTTACATTGGCTAGAGGTATAGGGGAGGTTGAGATCTCACAAAACATGTTTAACCCGCCGCATTTTTGCGCCTGTCCCAAGTCAGGAGCCTCTGGCCTTTGTTAGTCTTGTATGTTGTTAATATAAGTTCATTTATATGTTTTGGAGTTTAGTGTGACGTCCATTTCACTGAACTAGTACACACTTTTATTTAGAGGCCAGCTGAGGACCACCTCCGTGTGCGGGATTTTATCGCTGCATTGAAGACCCATTGGTGGCCTTCGGCTGTTGTCTGCTCTTTGGTCGGGTTGTTGTCTCTTTGAAATATTCCCATTTCCATTCTCAATTTTATCTGGGTATTTTTGTATTTTTTGTTACCATGGCAACAAATATTTGTAAAAATTTAAAAGACAATAAAACCTATAAATAGTTTAAAATAATAAACAAAAAATATATGTTTAATCAAAATGGCTAAAGACCATAGCAACATAACAAAAAGCCGTAGCAACCGACCTGATATTGCTGAAATAATTCAGAATCAGCATCAAACACATGGAAATCAATGTATTGAATACATATTAAAAGTGGAGTTTGAATTCTATACTCAACAAATACTTTTTTATACTTATAAATTTTGACATGGATGGACAGTTGTCTCATTGGCACTCATACCACATCTTCTTATATCTATCAACAGTTAGGTAGTTCACTCTGCTTTCGGTAACCATGGAAACAAAAAGTTCAGATTTGATACAAACCATTACCTTATAATATCTGTTTTGCAGCACTGTAAATGTACTTCTTTCAACCATAATCAACAAGCTATTATATTACTCTATATTTACAACTCATATCTCTTAATTTCATGAAAGGGTCATTTGGTTATTGTAATAATAATGTATGGCATAGAACTTTTAGATGGAGGGACAGAGTTAATAATGTAGGACTGCTGAATTTGGTGGTTCCTCAAAATTTGTATTCCTTATAACATGGATTTTCTCAATATCGCAAAATCAAAATTCCATTTTGGTCTCGAATCGCAATAGTAAATGCATCCAATAAATTCTGAATTTACAGTATCATCCAGAAACAATTTTCCAGTGACACATCTATTGATAGACATTGTGATTTTACTGTTCAAGTTTCATCTCAATAATTAGAGGAAACCTCATGACCAATTGAAATATATGGATTCTTTCAGCTAACATTAGTTGTAATAATGTAATGAATGACAATGTTCAGTGCACTTGTCAAATGTATATTCCTTTCTTCCATTCAAGTATATGACCATTGTGAGAAACACAGGGTGTCTGAAAAGAAGCAAGACATTCTTACTTTCTAGAGTATCTGAGGTTGCCTAATTCAAACTATGAAAACCTTGAAAGTCAATGACCCATTACTGAATATGTAAGGCCTTTTAATTCAATGGATACTATAAATCAACTACATACCAAATATCATTGACTTGACATTACACTAACTATACAAATTTTAACCATGTCAATAAACCATAAATGTCTAAAGGTTTAGGCAAATCTTTTTAAAACATAAAATCAACATAGAATATATAAGATGTACCTTATCAAATGACATATGAAAATAATTTATAACTGAAAATACTCCATAAGCAACATTTGATATGCAGTAGGTCAAGTTTACGAGCTTATTCCATCTACGTACACCAGTGACTTATAACCTTACGACTTTTCACGGTGCGCCAGAGGCTGCATCCTGTTCTGCAAATTATGTTGTGTATCCATAATGAATTTGTTTCATCAAAAGTTAAAAGCTATTAAAATAATTTTTATAGAGTTACATAAATGCTGGTTTTAGAATTTTCCTTTTCATCTGTCATTTGAAAAGATATAATTTTATTCTAAAAATATTGCTTCATATCATACATGTTATAAACAGTCTAGTTAATTCCTTTAATGCGGTGACTTGTTATGGTCTGTTTTGTTGAGTCAACCTCTATAACTGCAAGCTTTGACTCCAGTTCCATCCATTATTGCTGCCTGCATTTCAAAAGGACTGGTGATGTTTCTCCTGATAATACATATATGCACACTTTCAATCGCATATGGGCTATCTTTGCATCACAGATACTCTTTCTTGACTGTGCTTCACTAAAGTCGTAACGTGTAACTCTTTACCTGAAACATTAAAAATATTGTCTTTTATCACTCTTAGAATCTATCACGAACATTGTATCAGAAAAGTGTACAAAAACAGTAACTCTGATAACTAGAACATTTCTTACTATATCCTTGTTTCACATCAAATTGTTCGACACCTGCAAGTTATTGTACCATTTTTTTTGTATTATATACAGCAAACACCAGCTTTATTCGAAAACTGACCATCATGCTTCAAACTTTGAACTCCTGATTTTGATGATTTATCAGCAGATCACAATTCAAACAAAAAAGATAGTCAATCCAAGTCAATAAAGATTTTAATCTTGTGCACCTACGCCAGCTTTTTTTGAACTCTTAACCTAAGTGTTGAGTGGCTAGTTATAACAGAAAACGAACAACTTATACCACTTTGCCACTGAGGCCCACATTTTTATGGTTATATTGTGATGTTTTCAAAAAAATTCTGAAATGGTCTTTTCTTAAGACGAGCATTCTCCAGATTGACAAATAAAGTTTAATTTTGAATGAGATTAACAAAGGATAACATTAAAGCAATTTATACAAGAAAAGTCTTATGTTTGCTCTTTTATTTATTGACCTCTTTTTTCTGTTTTAATAAAAGGGCCGAGTTTCAATTTCACCCGTATTGCAAAGATATTATATTTCAAGGGCATAACTCTTTAAAAAGTCGATCATCCACCATTACAGAACTTGTTCGAGATATTGCTGATATTTACCTACAGTATAAGTTTTATAAAAATCAGGCAAGACAATTTACCGGTGAGAGCGCTAAAAGGAGGTCATTTTCCATAAATTTATTATTTCCAAAGGGCATTACTCTTTTAAAAAAGTCGATCGACCACAATTATAGAACTTGTTCGAAATTTGTCTGAAATTTACCTATAGTATATGTTTAATAAAAATCTGGCAAGAATTGTACCCATGAGAGCGCTGACTAGGCCATTTTCCATAAGTTTAATATTTATAAGGGACATAACTCTTTTATGAAAGTTGAACGGCCACATTAAAGAACTTAGATCTCAACCTGATGAACATTTTAACCCCATGTCAAATTTGCTGTAAATGCTTTAGTTTCAGAGATAAAAGCTAAAACTGCATTTTATCCCTATGTTCTATTTTTAGTTGTTTGGCAGGCGTGGTCGTGGGACACATTTTTAAACTAGATACCCCAATGATGATTTTAGCCAAGTTTTGGTTAAATTTGGTCCAGTAGTTTCAGAGGAGAAGTTTTTTGTAAAGTTAACGGACGACGACGTACGACAAGTGATGAGAAAAGCTCACCTGGCCTTTATGCCAGATGAGCTAATAAAGGAAATAACATATTCCCCGACTTATGGGGTATTATATTTACCTGTGATGATACTTCATTTAGTCCAAGTGTATAAAACAACTAACATTTTTCTGCGTGGTCTTTTTGTTACAGGCTCTTCCATTTAATGTTTTGATTCCATTCACTAAATTAAGAACATCCCTAAAATATAACATAGGAGCCAGTAATGTTAATGGTTGTCACTTGTTGTTGTGTCTCATGTGTTTTTTTTTTTTTTTTTTTTTTTGTGGATATAAAACTGGTTGTTGGTTTTCTCTTCAGAATTTTTTCACATTGGTCATTTTGGGGCCCTTTATTTTATAGCTAACTTCGCAGTGTGAATCAAGGTTCAATGTTGAAGGCTGTACTGTGATATACAATTGCTTATATTTAGGACATTTGGTCCTGGAAGGAAAATTGTCTCATTAGTGTTGTCACTTGCTGTAATTTCTATTTGTTTGATTTTCCTTTGTAAATAAATCCGGCTGTTAGCTTTTAAATTGAATTGTTTTATATATAATTAACACTGGTCCTTTACAATGTATCCCTTCATAGTTTAAAATGTGATGTGAGTCAAGGTTCGCCATAGAAGACGATACTGTAATTAACCCATAATTGCTTACTTCAACATTTGTTCCTAGATGGATAGTTGTCTAATCGGCTATCATACCATTTTTCTTATTATCATTAACTAATTTTGGGAATGACATGTTTACTGACAGACGACCAAGGGTAAACCATAATGCTATCTTTGCCTAGCAAGTGTGGCAAAAAAAACAACAAAACAATGATAGAAATATCAGTATATGACATTTCCTTGTGGGTAAGGAACTTTAAATACATTGTAACTTTGATGGAGAGTTGTCTCATTGGCAATCATACCACATCTTCTTGTTTATATGAACAGAAGACACTCAATATATTCATAGCGATACTAAATGTATATTCTTCTGGGACTTTGACAACCTTAATGAGGTAGAGGAGCTTACAGGATGGACAACAAGCTAACCAGGAGCCTAACCCTTTACAATTAGTGATGTTTTTTTTTTGAAAATTTAGATTTAATAAATATAACGGTAAAAAGTGTCTCCAAGGATGAAATTAATTGGAAAAATTGTATTTTTGTGTTATTTTTTTATTCTTCAAAAGTTTCAAATGAAGTTTATTTGTCGAACAGTAAGGTACATGTATTACACATTTTACTCAAAATAGTTCATTGAACTTGAATAGCCCAATTTTATACTTAGTGCATTAAATTTGGGTATACATTCAACAAGATATTTACCTCAAGGCCTGTAGCTTCTTATAAATGATCAGCCCTACTTGGTACATTACATATCTGAAATATAGAGGTTTTTTTAAGCCCTGCAATCATATAAAATAATTATATAAAGTAACCCTACAAATCTCAAACAGTAAAAAAAAAATGCATATATGTCATGCAATTTCTTTCCATAACAAGGTTATCTTATTAATCAATATTACCATCTAGAGTACTCCAATTATCAAAAGAATAGAAGCAATAAATTCACTTGGTTTATTTTACCAATGGCATAGTAAAAATTCAAAATCTAAACAGTGCATGACTTATAAGATTGTCTGTTACTATTATACAATTTAAGGTATATACCAAATTACAGCAGTTTAAATAGTTTTAAAAAATAGCCGGTATTCACATTTTTATATGCTATTTAATTGATTTAAACTGCCTAGTTCAAAAAGTTGAATTTAATTCTAAGTAGGTTTTTTTTTATGTTTCAAGACCTTCAGGCCTGTCAATTGAGGGACAGTTTTGTTGAGGCCAATACAGTATTTTGATTGTCTTTTATATTCATATATTCATTGTATAATATACAATATGCATGCTATTCAATTAAAATTTTACCTCACAATTTGGCCATTACATTTCTTCCATTTCTTTGCCAATCATCTGCCTACATTTTCTGCACAAACCTATATGAAAGAAAGAATCTATATAACTGTATATGTACATGTACATTAGACATTATTTATTTTACCAATCATAGGCCCTTGTCGGCAAGATACATATACATTATAATACAATGATTATTATAAGAGAGAAGACGTTATTAAAGTCAAAATATATTTTATTGGCGAAGTAAGATCATGGCTTCTGTCGGTTACCAACCCATAAATAAAGGGTCTTTGGGCAACCGTAAATTAGATGCAAATTCAAAATGCAAATCAAATCATTAAAATAAAATAGATAAATAAAATTCAAAATTCAAATAAAAACTAAAATGAAATGAAATTTTGAAATAATGGGGTGCTGAATTGAACCCTGGCAACAGATGTCCAAAATCAACATGAGAAACTACGTTTGAGGTGGAAATGAAGATTACATGGATTAATGTTCTAAATTAAATAATAATATAGTGATAAATCAAGTTCATCGGTACTGGTGCAGCCTATAAAGTCCGCCACTAAACAAGTTCAAAACATTCATTTCATAAAGAATGTTTTGGAACTTGTTACCGCCAACCAGTACCATAAATTGAGAGTCGATATAACTCGGATTGTAATATTCTGTAACAACAAGAATCTGACCGCAGTAACTACTAGCTAACAGATTCCCGAAGCCAATGACCAACTTCGCCGTTTGATGGACAATAAATGGATGATAATAACATAACTAGATAATAAATGGTGAAAATTTATAAAAGCATAACTAAAATTGTGAAGTCTTGTATAAAATTAGATAAATTCCAATATCTGACTAATAAACTATAAATTATTTCTTCTCACTGTAGTTTGGTTCAATCACTTATTTGGAATCTTGTTCTTGTATTGCAATCTTGGTAACATTGGGACCAAGCAAATTTGACTACGGTAACAAATCTTGGAGAAAATCAATACCGCTTATAAGTTAAGTCCTATCGTATAGAACGGTTAATCCGATGTCATGTCAATTTTAGTGGATTACTTAACATTGCGGGTTCTTCGAGAATGAGCATACGATTAGTTTATCTCTTTAATTAAAGTACCTCATAACACATTGACCTTGCTAACAAATTGAAATACAAAATGTATAAGAGAACACAAGCATAAGCAACTACAAACTTCCGAGCACAAACGAAGTCATGTTTTGTGATTGAAAATCCCACTATCATATCACGCTTTTGAAAACATGAAAGATCTTAAAATTGACAATCAATCAATAATCAGCTCCAGATTGATAATTTACAATATAGACAAATAATTAAAATTGATATCATAACAGATAAAGATATTTGACTTGCCAACTGTTCTGTTGGTAATCTGGTGTATGATTAATACTTTTATATTACCAATGACTGAATTTGACTTTTACCATCAGAAAAGATAAAAACAAGAAGATCTGACATGAATGTCAATGAGGCAAAACGTAATGGCGGGGTCGTAAAACAACTATAGGCCACCGTATAGCTTTCAGCATTGAACATAGTACATACAGTATAATAGCAATAAAAGGCCCGGCAACAATCCAAACAAGAAAACAAGGCCATATTTAAGTATAGATCAATTGAATGTAAACAAGTATAAAAGACTGAGAAACAACAAGTTTGTGAGAACTACGCCCTCCCGTAGCCGGGGACAGTGGTTAACAACACAACATAAAACAAAGTTGAGGTAGGTTTGACTCATCAGAACGACACAAAGCACAATGAAGAACTAACAAATAGACTAAAGACACCAATTTCCTTCCAAGAGTACTCGCAGTTACTGAAAGCTAGTTCAGAGCCAATTAAAACTAGTAAACGAATCATGTTGCCTAGACAAAACTTTTAATCTAAGGTGCAGTTAAGACCCCCCTTTCCCCAAAAAAAACCAAATAGCCGATGGAATATTTTCCGCCTTCAGCGCGCTCGTCAATACATTAAAACTGAAATCGTGTAAAATTTTGTTGTTTTTTTTGTTTTTTTGTTTTTTGTTTTTTGTTTTTGTTTTTTTGTTTTTTGGTATTTCTTTGTTTTTTGTTTTATTGCATATCATGTGAATGGCGTTCGGCGACAACTGTTATCCCAAATCATTAATGACTGCTTACAAAAACGAATATTCTCTAAAATACGTAAATACATAACATTCAGTGTGTAACAGTTCACAGTATTTAACCCAATTTCGTTGTTTCTCTTCAGATAACAAAATCGTATTAATTAGCAGTTTAACAGTCTGAGATATACGCTACTATTAAATCTAAATCAAAAGGCAATAAAATCAATTGATCAATTATATGTAGCTATAATGCAGACTACTATCTGAACTTGTCTTGACCTCTGTAATGATATGAATAAGATTAAAGAAAACCATTAACCCAGACAATTAACTCGCTGAGGTTGTAAATTTGTATCAACAATTTTCAGACGAAATTTTATCAATGATATAAACATCTGGTGATAATGTTTGTAAACGTAACTTGCAATTCAGAATAGTGTATACTATTTCTTCTCTATTCGTTATTAATGCTAATTAAAAGATTATAAATTTTCTAACAAAACAACTAAACTTAAATTCTCTAATATAAAATTAAGGAGATGTGGTATGATTGCCAGTGAGACAACTATCCATTAAAGTTCGAATGAAGTGAATGTAATCAATTATATGCAACCATACGGCCTTCGACAATGAGAAAAACCAATACCGTATAGTCGGCTTTAAGAGGCCCCGACATGAAAAATATAAAACAATTCAATTGAGAAAACTAACGGCCTAATTTAGAAAGAAACAGTTTACGAAAAACAAATATGACGGACATGAACCACCGATTACTTTTTCTAAGTATAGTAGTAAAACTATCTTGCCTTGGTGATCAGTTTTCTAAAATTTGAGACAAATGGAAACATTGTTTTCTGTAAAACTAATATTATTTGAACTTTAAAGTTGATAATGCGCAAGTGGATTAATTGCTACTAGTTACACTATATGAAAATCCAAAAAGCTAGACTAAACAAACCCCAAAAACAATAAAGATTCGTTACTTGAACTACAAACAGATGACAATAATATTTTCAGCTTATGTAAATGTTTGACAGTTATAGAAATCTTGGAAATCAACATTTGATTATCTTGTCCATTACATGTAGCATTTATTTTCTGAGTACGATTAAAACGTGTGCAAAAAAAGCTGTGCTAGTAACGACGGTTTATCCTAGTGCAAAAGCCATAGTTTTGATCACATTATTTATACATAATACAGACAGGGTATGAATGATTTGTTGTGATCATGGTACATGAATAATAGCCATAGATCTAAATCAACTGGTCCCCAATTACAAGACTGTGAAATTGCTTTCTTTAACCTAAACTGCTCGTTTCCAACTTATGACCTGAACCCTGCTAGCTCCAAGTCTTATTTGCTCATATACTGGATGAGCTCTCTTGCCTAATTCAAATTGGTTGTTAGATAAATATCAAATATAAAAATGCATCAGTGTACTTGCTGATATCATTGATATTTACCGGTGATGAATTTTTGTATAGCTGCGAGATACCATTTTTTTTTATATATACATGTATATACTTCGTACAAATAGGGCAGAAATAGTTTCTGAAATTAGTGAAATAGTTCTCTCTAATATAAAGATGACAGATGAAAATAAAATCAAATATAGGTATACTTGTAGTGAGAATGATATCATTAGAATAATTGTAAAAAATCCTTCGTGATATGTACACATACTAAAATGCTTTGAATATAAAATGAATGCGGGACTATACCTCCTTAGTGTGATTATAAAATAAATCAATGTTGAAATGTTTTCAGTTTATCTTAATCTGTATGAGATATATAGATAATAAACCAATAAATAAATCAATCTTAATCTTATTCTTATTCGTGGTACGGTCTTTCATAGTAAAAGCAATCCGGATCAATATAATATTCGCCATTTAAAATCGTTTTCCTTATTATGATCGAAATGTTACAACTCAAATCATTGTTAAAGCTAAAGATGTCATGTACTTAATTAGCTACATTCAAATTAAAGAATAAAAATGTACCTGTTTCATTAATGTATTTAGATAACTTAAAGGCATACTGTCGCTTCTCCGACTGACATACATGTAGATGGTCCTGCTGATGAATGAAATTTTCAGTTTCTGTTTTAGATGCGTAGCTATTTTGACATTTCGGATGGCTAAAGCAGTTTTCTTTACCCCAATTGTAACACCTCTTTGAACGCCTTTTCTACTCAGGCATCGTAAACCTTCCAATAAATGAACAAATATAATTAAATAATATACATTTTGTACTTTCAAATAAGAATAAAATATGTGCAAAGACATTACTACGAAATATAAATGAACATATATATATATATTATATGATTTGAAATAAATATTAATATATATGCAACGCAAAATTACTTGACTGACCGAAAACAATCGGTTATAAAATAACACTGTAGCTGCCATTTCAAAAGTTTTATCAACTAATTTCTTTTAACGAAGGTTCAACTTTGAAATATAAATATGATTTACTGCGGTCCTAAACACGCTAAAGAACAATAAATGGTACCATAATTAATTGCATTTGATGGTGTTAATGTCTCACAAGGCAACCCCATTATTAAATATAATAGTTAACATACCTGATAATGGAACAGTACCATTATAATCTGCATAAAATGTAAATTGAATACAAATACCTGGAATCCAGTTTTCATTATTTAATACCTCGATAAAGATACAAAAATATTAATGTAACTGGAATTATAAACTATGTTAATCAAACATTTATCATACAATCCAACATAAACTAAAATAAATTCGCTCGTATTATAATAACTTTAGTAAAGGATTTGTATACAATATACAAATCCTTGCTTTAGTAAATTGTCCGCTAATGTATAAATTATCAATGTGACCGATTTTAATTAACCAATCAATAATATGTTGCAAATTGAAAATGAATAAGATAAGTATTTACATTAATTATGCGTACAATAAACTCAACAATCTGACCTTAGATATATTCAGTTACTTCCTAGCAGACCGTGCATTCAGAATATTATGAAGAGTGCTATAGCTGTTATGCCGTGTAATCGAATTAGGACATGCGCGTTACATTGACCTGTGCATGAACTGTCACAAGTCTTGCCTTCCTCTGATAACGCGATTTAACGGTCAAGCCCTTTAAATCGATTTATAAAACAAGTTTTAGTGAAATACACAATACATTATACACATCAGTAATAAAGTGATAATATGAGCAATGTAGGATAGTATTATAGTATGAAGCATTGAGTGCATTGAGGTTGGTTTTATTAAAAATTTAAAAGAATATGATATAAAATTTATTGACAGGAAATAATAGAACCAGAAATGTACATTTATGCATTATCTGAAATAGATATAAATAAAAAATCACATAGATATTATTACTTTACAAAACAAGTACAATTTTGTTCAATTGTAACTTTCTATACATGTATATATAGGAATCAAAATAATGGTTATTGTTGTCTGTTCAATATCAGAACAAATCATCCTTAGTTTCTCATATATTTATAGACTTGTACAAATTGCTGAAAAAATGGAAGGTTTCACATAAACGATACAGTTATTTGAGAAAGAACCGAACCATGTGCTGGTTCAGACTGAAAACTGAAAATTAAGATTTAATCATTCTACCCCGCCCCCTCCCTTTCCCCTCTTTCTGAAAAAATGCCAGAACACTACAAGTTAAAAGCTTGGGTGCTGAAATATAACCAAATTATCAAACAGCATGCTTATTTATCTTTAAATGTAAGATTATTACCTATTGGTAGCTCAACTTTTCAGGTCCCGAAAAGGTGGTGGGTCATTTGAGATGTGACAGTCCTGTCGGATTCTAGTCTGTATTTACCAGGTGATCAGGATGTCCACATAAAATGGTACTCCTCCTCCACTTCATACCAAGAAAATACCTGTGATTAGGACACACAGAATATTCCCCATTTGATAGAAAATATACCAGCCCAATAACAAATCAAATGGCCCTCATTTAAGCATATAAATTTTCCAAGTTTGTAGGAAATCAAATGGTTTCGTATGTCCTTTGTACATTCCTTGATCAAAAGCACAGCAGTTTCAGAGGGATAGAAGTTAGAAATGGCACATTTAACATTACTAAAGCATGAAAAACAACATTTCATCTCAACGTCTGCTGCCATAGTTGTTGATATGGAATATAAACAATACACCTTTTATGGTTTTTTAAGATAGAGAGCTCCATAATTGTACGGGAAAAGGGAGATAATTTCAGGCAAACTAACAGATTTTTAAATTTAGTTTTCTACACTTTTAGTATGAAAACCCAACTTTCTTATACATGATAAACATAGAGGAGTTATAAAACTTCAATTTGGTGCATAGTTATACATGGTTCTTACTTGTTCAACCAAATAAGCATCTTTTAATAATGTGCCATTTACAAAGGAATAATAGGAACAACTAGCGATTTAATATCATTAATTTTTTTGTATCA
Source organism: Mytilus coruscus (assembly GCA_017311375.1). Lineage (NCBI taxonomy): Eukaryota > Metazoa > Mollusca > Bivalvia > Mytilida > Mytilidae > Mytilus > Mytilus coruscus. The sequence continues at coordinate 37,134,324 of CM029608.1, forward strand.
CTATTAGTGACATTTTGTTGTATATTCATATCTTTAATACTATAGTGAAGATATTTATACAAAATAAACTGATAATTGGTATATTGGATGAATCACTTTTTTAGTTCTGCCTGGTTCTTACAAATAGCTGTACTTAACATTTTAACCTAAGCGATTTAGAGTGTTCATATGAAGTCTGTATTTGATATAAGATAAATTTACATATATTTGTAAACGGCAAATCACAAGTGCTGGATCTTTTGATATCAGGTCTCTGCTTCGTGACCATGATATTGAAGTCAAAGTCAATGTTAAATTTGATGTTCTCGAATTTGACCTTTGTTTACCTTTTTCTTTGGTACATGATTTGCATATGGTTGCAGGCATATGAACTGGAAAAAAATGAAAACCGGAAGAGATGTTTTGTTACAAGAAGTTGTAACGTTTATATTCTTTTCATGTATAAACTAGAACTTTATAATTTTAAAATCAGGTCAAAGTAACGTTCAAATGAAACCATAAAGGGCAATTTTTAGACTCCAAGTACGTAAATGTCTTCTTCGTTTGTTGCCAGAGTATTGAAAAGCAATATATGATTCTGGAATAAAGTGTTAACGTAGTTTAAGCTGCTAAGTTATATCAAAATATGTTGGGATGGAAAGACCATCAATTGTTCAGAGGTTTACTTATCTCTAAACTTAGTTCACATCAAACTGGATTCATAAACTCATTTTCAAATAAAAGTGGCGGTAGATACTTGTTATCACACTTTTGAATTAGGAAAAGGTTACAAATTTAAGTTATGAAGTTATGGTACACAGATCTGAGGAATAGACACACATTTAAGACCGTACATATATTCGACGCTTGCAAATGTTTGAATTATCACTGGGAAATCTTCGAATTCATCATCTTTACGATAAGATTTATTCTTCATGTTGCAACCGAAGTGAAACAACTACAGAGACCATTGGACTAAACTAAGTAATTGAAACAAAAGTTTAAACCTTTACAATCAACCATTCAAATGCTTATGTAATATAATCAATCAATCTATCTTTCAGATCCACCGACTGTGAACACCGAGGATATTGAATACAATTACACAAGCAATAGCATGTTGAATGTGAAACTGCACATAAAAAAGTATTTCCACTTCCCAATTGCACAATTATATTTGAGGTAAAATTGTACTTTGATCATACAAAATGTCTCACTTAATCGAAAGAAATAAAATATGGTAATGCGACGTTTGATTTGTATTGTTTAAGTCATTAGATTGTCCACGCTCTTATACCCTACATTACGGGAGGCAGATTATGCATATCCACAAATTATAATTATCAAACCTGTCTATGTGAAACTTGTGTACAAATTTTGAACTAGGTTAAGATACTTATTAAAAACTCGTCTTGAGATCTGAATTCATGATATGTTTTGAAAAACGATTCTTCACATTGTTTGGGAGAGAGCTGAAATATATCAAACGGACATTCAAAATCATTTCCTCAAAAACATACTGATAATGTCATTGCCAAAAGATCAATAGACAAACAATATTGAAAACCAAATACTTAGCAACACAAACATCTAAAGCCGAGAGTGATGGCAGATGCTTCAGAAGGGTTATCAGATCGACAAATGACACCCGTCTTATAGATGTGTATAATCATGATGAAGTTAGTGTTGGATATAACAAAAAATATTTTGCATACACCAGACGACCCTTTGATAGTTCTTCTACTTTTGAGCAGCGAGTCAAAATTCCTGTAGAATGCTGTTGGATAGTCTTGCTCTAGTACAAATCATTTCGAAGAAACTAATTAAGGAATAAACATACCTAACACGTAGCGGTTTAAAACGAAATCATAAGAAAATTATACATATATTCTTGTGTTTGCTTTTCTTTCTGTACGGAAACAGAATGGCAGTGCAGAATACCATTTTGAAATACACTACTGTATTACCAAACTCATGTTTATTTCACTAGTTTCTTTCAATTTCCGACATTGACATACAACATGTTGCTTCATATATTATGTATAAGTGACAGAAGATTTAAATCATACCACTATTATAAAATTCTCTTTTCCAGGTTGAAAATATGTCGTTTACAGAAAGAACATACACGCAGAAAGGATTATATTTTGATGTGAAACTGGTCCACCAGTCACATATTGTATTTAATGAAAGTACAGATTTCAATGTTTCATGTCTACTGCTGGAAGACTATGTTATCACAACTGGACGCATAATAGTCGACGAAGGTAAATGATATTTTAACAATGTATATATGTAGAAGACTTAACACATATTGCATCCTCACATCAGACTCCTCAGTATTCCGTACATGAAATTGTATACAACTAACCTAAAACCGACAACACAACAACATGAACAACGAATTTTAAATAAAAACAAGTATTGTAGTTGGTACTTGAATGGTATCATTAAGAAAATCGAATATGAAACCAATTACTAATCCTATTGTACTTGTACTTAATAATGTATAGAATACACATACATATGATCATGTCTATACTTGAAACTAGAACAAATTGACACAGACTACTAGTATTGAGGTTAAAGTACTCTACAGAAACCACATTAGTCAGCTTCTCATTCTCATATCTACTCATGTTGCCAAGATACCTTTGAACAAAAACTTACGATCATTAACACAGTTATATTGTTAAGAATCGGATAACAAGTGTCTCATTCATTTGTAGGATTTCGTGAGGTATTTGATTTTCTGTAAATAGAATTATGTTTTACGGTGATAATATTTGTAAACAATGATAAATATTGTGATTTAGAGCTGGTATCTACTATACTGTATGCACAGGTCATCTGGTTACTCTTGTGTGACATTTTACAAGCATATACGTTGTTCATACAATAATTTGTTTTCCTCAAAGACCAACAGGCAAACAAACATGGGGAGTACTTCCTATTATTGGGTATACGGGATGTGCCAAAACTATGGAAAATAAATTTGAGAGATTTTATATAAAATGACTTTTAATGACATTCTATAATGAAATGCATTTACGTTTCATAGCTGCATATAACTGATTTTGGGTATGATACACATATCATATATAAATACGCTATTGAGAATCTTGCATTTTTTAAATATATATATATATATATAACTTTAGGTACTGAATTTCAGTGAATGTTATATTAAAATGAATGCGTTTCTTTAGGCAAAATGACACACCCGATCAAAAATTTTCGAAGTAATCCTAATGTAAATAATTACAATCAAATTAGCCATGACTTACACCGGATTTCAATTCTTTGCAAGAACGAACTAATCTTTAAATTATGAACTAACTTATACAACGTAAAATTCAGCTAATACTCTTTTCAGTCACATAATTTTGATCATATCAAATTTCTCAAAAGACTTAAAATAGCATTCAAAATATTCACTATTAAATTACAATCTTACTTAATTTTCCGGAAAGTCGTGTCAGGTACGGCTGATCTAATATTATTAACCTTATTGATTTTGAACTTCGAGCGCACCATATGTTCGATTAATATATAGCAATCATTACTTGATATTACTAGTATTTGTTCAAGGTTCTTGGTTTCTTAGTTATTTGTTTGTTGTTTGTTCTATTTTGAGGCTGTGTTGATAAGGTTTTAATAATTTAAGAGGAAAATAATTTTTAAGTTGTAAGTTATTTTAGAAATTGAGATCTGGCCAAACCCCAAAAGATGGCACAACAGGGAAGTCCGTTGAAACTTGGCCTAGTACTGCAAAGTGGCTGAAACCGAGTTTAATCTTAGAAAATGTGTAATTTGCCAGAAAAGTAGTAATGAAACAGTTGTTTTATTTACTAATAACTGTAAATCGCGGTTTTTGCTGCAGTTGGTAAGCGTAAAGATGATATTTACTTGAAATTGACAAGTGAGTATGATTCATTCCGTGATATACCGAATGAAAGTTTGGAAATGGTATATCATAAAAGTTGCAACAAATCTTTTACAAGTGAACACAATATTGCGGTGTTTACTAAGAGACAAGATGATAAATGAGCGGACTGTTCAAAACAGGACAGTCCAGTCACGAGTATCTTAACTTGATCTATGTCTTCTCTTACCAATTGGAGTGCTTGTATATTTTGCAATAATAAACACTACAAGCAAGACAAAAATTCTTTGAAAATTGAATCAGGTGAAAGGGTTACTCGTATTACAAACGCTGCAAACCATAACGGTGATTCAAACTTGCTACATAAAATTAATTAAGACAATTTTAAAGAACAAGCTTTTACCATAACCAGTGCATAACAAAATATCTAAAGTATTTAAAAAGATATTGAGGTCATTGGTAACTCAACTTCAGAATGTGAATCCATAAATACAGCTGCTTTTTCCAAATTAATCTCTAGCATAAATGATGATTTATTAAGGAATAAAAAGCATTTATTTTATCCTCTTTAATTGAGAAGTTTGTTTCTTACCTACCCGAAAATATGCCTACAAGCTTTACAACAAGGAAACTGCAGCGATATTTCGAAAAACCATTACGGTAATTATGTTGTCATTCAATCACAACAAGGTCAGGGTAAGTCCACTATTATTATGAGTAGTAATGTAACACTAGGGGATGCAATCAAGGCAGCCAGTAATTTGAAAGCAAAGTTAAAATGTTCAAATAAAAACAAAGAGTTGTATGAATAGCGAACAAACGAATGACCAACTCCTTTATTCAGTAGCAAGTATAATTCGGAGAGACATTGACAAAGTAAGATTTTTAAAGAACACTACCCAACTGCAACGGATGTATCATTCGAAAATTCTTTACAGTAATTGCTATTAATAAATGTAATGTCAGTATTACAAATCTAATCTTGAATCAATCCTAAGCCTATTTTATTTTTGGGAAATATTTTACAAATTCAAATGTGACGTCACTTTGTGTGTTTTTAGAATTTCAAATGTGACGTCACTTTGTGCGTTAAGGCTTTGGCTAACTCGGCTGTGTATTTTATGTGTTGGATTAAGTTGTTTTACGTAATGTATCCGTTTTTATTCTGTAGTTAGTCCCCACTTCGGTTTTATCATGTATATCTATTATATAGTCATTTTATAAAATTTACTGTTTGCAAAATTATAGATTATTCTAAATAATAAGGATGTTCTTGTCCCAGGCAGAAAACCCTGGCCGTGTTAGGCGCAACTTTTGGAAGTTTTGGTCCTCGGTGCTCTTCAGCTTTGTACTTGTTTTGGCTTTCAAACTTTTTCATCTGAGCGTCACTGGTTGGTCTTGTGTTGACGAGACGCACGTCTGGCGTATTGAATTGTAAGCCTAGTACCTTTTGTTAGCTTTTATTCGTGTGTTTATTTGTCTTATATGTTCTCCCATTTATTTGTATTGTGGTCCTGTCATGTGATGTTGTCGTTTTGGTGTTGTGTTTGACGTTGCCATGAAAGCGGGAGGTTTGGCATGCCACAAAACCAGGTTCAACCCACCATTTTTTCTTAAAATGTCCTGTACCAAGTCAGGAAAATGGCCATTGTTATATTATAGTTCGTTTCTGTGTGTGTTACATTTTAATGCTGTGTTTTGTTGTGTCGTTGTTCTCCTCTTATATTTGATGTCTTAGTTTGTAACCCGGATTTGTTTTTATCTCTATCGATTTAGGAGTTTCGAACAGCGGTATACTACTGTTGCCTTTATTTACAGTCAATGCCCGATTCTTTGGTCAGACTATTTACAGGTAGTTGGATTACGGACGAAAAGGCGTTTAGCACTTGCACTGTTCCTTCTAATATCAAAACAGAAAGTGTGAGGAAAAGTTTGGCTTTAACGGAATGTATTGTTGCAACTAGTCGTAGTATCCTTACACCTTTTCATCCTGGTCTTGCAATTCAAGTTTACCACGAGTTTGGGTCGAAGAGCCTTTAACAATTCTGATCGCGCATGGGTTTTGCGTTACATATACTGAATTGCGGAGATACCTTACCAGTGTGGCAAACCATGAGATCAGTCGTATCAGTGGCGATCGATACATCCCAGGAGTTATTCGACCCATTTCAGAAGGAGGTCGATTGATTCAAGAAGGTTCCGATAATATTGACATAAACGCCGAGACAATAGATGAAAAACACCTTCCATTCTCTTGCTAGGGCTGTATTTCAAACTTAATCAGCTGGCGTTTATGACTATGGTTCAGAACGAATCAAGCGAGGAATTGAGAGATCTTTGGCTATAGATGATACAACAACATCATTGACCGATGCTATTCATTATCTTAAACCAAAGGTAGATCAGAACCCCACGACGATCGGATGCTTTCGATAAACTTCAATTATGTGATCATAATAAGAGTAATGATGTTGATCAGATATGGGTTTTCTCAAGACTTTGTCAAGGGATGTTATTGTGTTCCCAATGGAAATAAAAGCGAATGAACAAAAGATTCCTTTTGGACAGGGTACAATTGTCTTTTGTCTAAAAAGGGCATTGATGTTACAGTTGTAGCATATCCTCCAATTATAGATTCTAAACCGAATGATATGGCCACAGTGAATACTGCCATGAAGAAATGTCTTGACATGTCTAAAGATGCTGGACAGGATTACGCTATTCAAACATTTGACCAGCAACTCTATGCAATCGCACAACAAGTCAAATGGTCGAAGTCTGACATTTTATCGCCATATTCTCAGGCTTTGTGGTTTCCACAGTTTGTCGTGTTTCTTAGCCTCTATCGGGAAACTTTTGGCCGATGGCGGTCTTCGCGATTTGTTGGTAGATTCTGGTGTGTATGCTGAAAATACAGCTGAACTTATGTTGAATGGTAAAGAGTTTAACAGGGCTGTCAGAGGGTTCACACTTGTGTTTGAAATCCTACAAGTTCTTTTTTCTCAGCATTTATACACTGGTGTAAGACCTTTGATTACTTCGATCAGATACCATCTGCGTTCTGGAATATGTTGTTAGAGTTCCAAACAAGTATATGTGTTCAAACGGACCAAGCCTCAGACATTAAAAGTAGACTGAAAATTGTTTGAAGACCATGTACAGCCTCTTATCGGTATGTTTAAAGAATGGGGACACGCTACATCACCTACTTTCAAATATTGGGACATGTTTCTGGTTGCCGTCTAAATTATGTTGTCAAATGTTCGAGCAGAACGAGAATGTAATTGGTCGGCTAAACAAATTTTGCGATAAGGTATTTTAGTTGTTATCTAATATCCGTTGCAATTTTGTTTGGAAAATGGTGGTTAACCTTTGATCTTGATTTCTGAAAACTGCACCATATTTAGTTTGGACGACCTAATTAATTTTAAAGTACACATGTTTTCAAATGGAATGATATATGATACAGCCGTATACCATTTTTGACGATTAAATTTTCAAAATGTTCACTCTGGTCACCGTACTATGAAGTGAAACAAGGAAAGTCATGAGAATCTTTGAATTTTGATTGCTTTGAAACAAGCAGGATTTGGTGAATAAAATGTATTGCTGTTAGAAAAAAATGTCTTTATTTTAAGGATAACGTACTAAAGCATCTATATTACTTAATGAATAGAGTTGAAATTGGGTGTCGCGTTTTCTTCTTTCACATAAAATCTACGAATATTGTTTTATACCACAAAGGGGTAATGACCAGCGTAGTTTATTATGTGTTCATTTCAAGATCCTTTGGGGGTATTTGAGGGTTAAAATCGAAAAAAACCAGTTCGGATCGACAGTCCTTCACGACGTTCGGATCTGAAATTTACGTGCCGTCTTCATTTCCGTTAAAAATCCCAGTCAGTTTCACTCTATGCGTCACCAATTAAAGGTATTTATAAACACATATTATTTTGATCGGTGCAATGCATCCAGGGTATAACAATGACATATCCTATGATTAGATTACAAACGCAATAGTTTCTGTCGGAAGAATATTCTTTGGGTGTCATATTGAGTGGTGGTATTTCGTCTGTGACACGCTTCAAAAGATTTAAGATCTTAATATCGCCTTACACCAAAACTATATATCTTCAAATCATGAACCAAAGCATATTTCGCGGGTATTTTCTAGTAATAAATAATGCATCACACCAAACATTACAGATATCTGATTTTCTGCTTATCGAGTTCAAACAATTTTCAATAAATGTTCCCGCTTTTATTTTAGGTGACATGCATTCAACTGATTCAGATGAACCTTCAAATTTACCTGGTGATGTGTATCTTGCTATTGCTCTTCCTATGGTTGGGATACTGGTAGTAATAGTAGTTTGTATCTTAGTTAAAAGATATTACATGAACTATGAACTACGATATTCTGAAGGTAAAATAGTGATATAACAACTACGATGTTAAATGAAATTGACATTTGAAAAGGATAATTGTGTTTGTTGTTCAACTTGTGATTAAACTAATCATATGATTAATTTTAACGAGTCGTTAAAAGTTAATCGCATGATTAGTAAATACAATGATTAAATTGCGTTGTTCAACTTATTTTAATCATTGTATTTAAATCACTGTATTAATTTTTAATCATATGATTAAGTTTGGGTAGTTAGCAAGTGTTTCCCACAATGCATTGTAAATCAGGGCCTATATAACTTCCCTTTCTGCTTTAAATTATAACATTCTTCTTTTAACCAGTTTTTGGGTGCCAATAATGATTGAATAAATATCTTATAACATGTTCATATTTTTATGGAAACATATTCATATTTTAGATTTGTTTCCAGTTCAAAATGAAATGTGCTTGAATGGAAAAATAATTTCAGTGAATGCAGAAAGTAATATGCATTGGTTTAGGGTACATTTGTAATAATCAACATTTGCATTTCACTTGAAATTTTGACTAGGGCTAGAGTTTGTCATTTGTTTGTTCATAAATCTTGGTATCTGGAATGATGAGGTCATGCAGTTGGTCGAAAAAGAAACACATTCAATGAGTAGCATAACATATTATAACTTGGAATTTTGTTTCTATAAAACAAAATTTCAATCATTAATGAAATAGTTTTAGCATGCAGCATGTGACTGTTCTAACTCGGAAACAATGTCAGTGTCTTCGGTCCTCAATAAAATGCATCATTCATGGCCATGATTTTCATGGAATTTGATGTCCAACAGTGTCAGTGATAGCAATGAGAATTTGAAGTCTTTGTTTTACATATCCACATCATAATGATTCCTTCAAAACCTGTAATTTCTGTTGTTAATTTAGTACAACCTTCTACACTCATGCTAAATAGTTATCAAAGGTACCAGGATTATAATTTAATACGCCAGACGCGCGTTAAGATATGCTTTTGTTTTATAAATGATCATAAATGACGCAAATCATTGGGAATAAAATCTCCACTGACGCGTAGGTGAAGAGTGCTTTCTTTCACGTCCGCATTTCATCATGTATGGCATGCCAAAATAAACATTTAAAATAATTATTACGGATGGTGTAGATATATAACAAAACTGTGATCGATTGTAGTTCATACGTCATAAGAAGATACAGTGTGACAATTTTAAATATTCAATTGTGTAAGTGTAATGGCATAATGCACAGTCCGTCACAGTGGTTTAATTCAGTCAGAAAAGCTTTTCAATGATTTTTAAAACTGAAATAACGACTTCGGAATATTACTTATGTGTCGACAGCTATCACAAAAAGTAAACTCAATCAACATCATTGTCTTTGAAAATATACGTGTACTGTTTACTAATGATTAGGAAGTAACGCAATATTTATATACCGGAAACTTTAAAGGTATAGAATGTATAGATATCAATCTTTGAAATATTTGGGCGTTTTTTTTTTCATTCTTTTTAAACTTTATATCATTTTTTCAAATTTGTTAAAACATAAGATAATGGTAATTTTCAGAAACTTTTGGACGATATATGAGGTTAATTGACCATAATTGGGCATACTAAGTCTTGTTATTCAAATTTATATTTTCATTTGTTTGCAAAGCTTTAATATTTTGACAATATTAACACAATGTATACACAAAAGACAGTTGGAAACCCAAAATAAGAAGGATACACACAGTATGCCTAAGAAGTATGAAAGCAAAACTGTTTTCAGAGACAATATAAATCATCAAGTAAAGATATGTATATTTTATATGGAAGGTGTACCGCAATGTAAGTATGCATTCAAATTAAGTGCAAAACATGTTGATAGATTGCTCGTCCGAAGAAAAAGAAACACAAGCCTGTATTTATCACGAGTATCATTTTGGCATTTCAAGTAAGGTCTTTTCACATTTCTGTAAAAGTCCTTTTGATTTTTGAAAATATTCCTATTTTCTTCTATCGCTGCTTTATTTTCTGAAACGTCGCTTTTGTTTTCCTATCATGTCGATAAGATATTTGGTTCATGATGTCGAACAGTTATAGCGTTTTGAATCTCACCCTGTTCAATGAAAACTTCTACATGTAACCAAAGGAGATATCTTCCCGCACACTTTTATGCTTTCGCTTTTCCACAAAGAGCGTATACGTATTACTAATCTCTTATTTTTCTCTAAAATAAACACATCTTGAACGAGACATTCCTAGACTTCCGGTAAACTTAAGAAGTTGATAAAATGTGAAACTCATTGGTCTATTTTTTCTGGTTACTGGTATCTAGTATAAATTAAATAAACAGGAACACAGATAAATTTGACCAATCAGATTGCACATGCAGTTATTTTAACTTGCTAAGTTTACCGGGTGTCTAGTAATTAGAAATTCAATGGTCTGGGAAAAGGTCAATAATTTTCGTCACAAGTGCGTTATTCTGTTTGAGGGTATTCTCAAGGTACGTGACACTTGTTTTATTGTAAAGATATATCAATTACCGACAGATTGATGTAGTTCTATTCTTGAGAAATGCAAGGAAACTAAAACAATATCGGTGGAACCGAACACAATGAAAATTTTCGTAACTGCCTTGTGTTTTCCGTACGAGAGTGGATAGTAAACCCCATAGGATTAAGTACGAGGTCAACGTTCAGGATTTGAGAGAATAAAATTCCGAAGTAGCAATTTCTGAATATTTTGTGCAAAAGAACCTAGAACTCATATATTCTCAAATTGGCATAGTGTTAACAATCATATAACACCGGAAATGACAATGTATTAACGAGAGAAACAACTAATCTCCTTCTCTCAAGTAAAGAAAATGAAGACGATATAGATTTGTAGTCGACGTAATGTTAAAGTTAATTTATCTTTCATGTGACACTCATTAAGTCACTTTTTGATACCGAGGGTAGCTGATTATCTTTTTTCTATTAATGTAAATCCTGAAATATACAAAAACTCAAACAATTTTATCATATGTGTAACATAAGGTTTCATTTGGCGTCAAAAGTGACACTAACACTGCAAGTTATTTTTATTTTCTCTATTTGAAAACAAATCATTCTTTTTGCATGTATGTGTTCATGCTTATTTTTAATTAACATACATGATCATACAATCAAGAGTGGGTTTGTAGGTGGAATTATCTTCTATAGGTTTCAATGTGTTGAAATTAAAATCGACCCTCTCTCCTTTTAGATCAAACTTGTAGAATGTCTCCACAAAACCAGATACACCGGAAAGTCTTAAGAATAGACAAAGCCCTGCATGTGAAGTAAGAAATCGATCCATAGACATTGCAGATGCAGGTAACTAAATATATTCAAACATGAGAAAGTGTATCTTAATATGAAAATATATAACAACATACATATACAAATTTGAAAACAGAAAAATACTATGTGAACATAAAATTTAGGAAAAACAAAAGAAAAAGAACATGGCCTTAATCTGTTATGCTGTTCTTCGTGTTATCTCTTTTGAAAAGAAGTGTTTTCACCAAACCTCAATATAGAGGGTTCTTGTTCACTTCTTTTTCTTTATTTGAATTGGCAGTCGTTCCATATGGATTTAGAGACATATTTGTGAATAATTGTCAATTCTAGATTACAAATCAACAAGTTGTTCTGAAATACTTATCTTTGTTGACCAAAATTTCATTAGTGTAGTGGTTGTGCAAAAACGGTACCGGTATCAAATTTAAATGGCTAGCTTTCTTTTTAGCTCACCTGGCCAAAGGGCCAAGTGAGCTTTCTCATCACTTGGCGTCCGTCGTCCGTCGTCGTCGTCCACGTCGTTAACTCTTACACAAATATTCTCCTCTGAATATACTGCGCCAAAGTTAACCAAACTTGGCCACAATCATCATTGGGGTATCTAGTTTGAAAATGTGTCCGATGACCCGGCCAACCAACCAAGATGGCCGCCATGGCTAAAAATAGAACATACGGGTAAAATGTAGATGTTGGCGTATATCTCTGTGACCAAAGCATTAAGAGCAAATCTGACTAGAAAAAATGTTATACAGGTCAAGATCTATCTGCCCTGAAATTTTCAGACTAATCGAACAACCAGTTGTTGGGTTGCTGCCCTTGATTGGTAATTTTAGGAATTTTGCAGTTTTGGTTATTATCTTGAATATTATTATAGATGAGATAAACTGAAACAGCAATAATGTTCAGCAAAGTAAGATCTACAAATAAGTCAACATGATCAAAATGGTCAATTGACCCCTTAAGGAGTTATTGTCCTTTATAGTAAATTTTTAACAAATTTTTGTAATTTTTGTAATCTTACAAAAATCTTCTCCTCTGAAACTACTGAGACAAATTTAACCAAACTTGGTCACAATCATTATTAGGGTATCTAGTTTTAAAATGTGTCCGATGACCCGGCTTGCCAAACACCATGACCGCCATGGCTAAAAATAGAACATAGGGTAAAATGCAGTTTTGACTTATATCTCTGAAACTATAGCATTAAGAGAAAATTTGACAATCTGTCTTGAAATTTTCAGACGAATCAGACAAACCATTGTTGGGTTGCTGCCCTGATTTAGTAATTTTAAGGAAATTTTGCAGTTTTGGTTATTATCTTGAATATTATTATAGATAGAGATAAACTGTAAACAGCAATAATGTTAAGCAAAGTAAGAGCTACAAATAGGCCAATATGACCAAAATGGTAAATTGACATCATAATGAGTTATTGCCCTTTAAAGTCAAATTTTACATTTTAACGTAAATTTTGTAATCTTTTACAACGTCTTCTCCTGAAACAACTGAGACAAATTCAACCAAACTTTGCCACAATCAGCATTAGGATATCTAGTTTAAAGAATGTGTCTCATGATCCTGCCTTCCAACCAATATGGCAGACATGGCTAAAATAGAACATAGGAGGAAAATGCAGTTTGACTTATATCTCTGAAACTAAAGCAAAAGTATAAGGATTGCATTATTTCATGCATCAATTGTAACTAAAAAAATATCAGGTGAGCGACACAGGCTCCTTGGAGCCTCTAGTTTTACGATATTTTAAAACGAATACATCATGAATTTGTGATATTCGGGATATTTTATTTAAAAAGACTTAACTTGAAAAGGAAAGAACACGCTTATCGAAACTAAATCTCTGTATGTTTTTAATATACTCATGAGTATGTGTGGTATTATGAGATCGAAATGTTTTTAAACGAGCTCATCAACAATTGTGTAATATTTTTTGATTTTAACAAGTTTTGCCTTGGGTATATCACTAAATAGACATTTTAAAATTGTCGATAAAATCATTAAGTGCAATACGAGTATTACCATTCAATGTTATTATTATGGGAATTGTCTGATGTAAATCAAGTTGCATAAAGTTTCGACAATGTCTTTTGGCATTCACTCTACAATATTTTGTCTTTCCAGAGACAGAGAGTATACAAGAGAGCCTTCTGTAGAGATAAAGTATACAAGCCTTGCAAAGTTATTTACGTGCCTTTATACAGGCGCAACAATTCAGTGCGGACATTTGTATATGTGTTGTAGTTATATTGTCGGTGATATAGTATATAAATTTGCTTAAGTTGACACGAAAAACCTCTGTTTTATTAGGATTTAACAGGATCTCAACAATTCAATCAATTAGATAACTGTAAATTGGTTTTAAATATGTTCAAAACTAGTCAATATTTTTGAATATACATACTTGAAAAAATAAGGAATTAATTTAGCTTAGTGTTCAATTGTGTCGTCGTGAGAATTTAAAACTATTCAAACATGATAAATTGAAAATTACTATACTGTTATGCGATAAGAAAACGGAAATCTATTTTTTTTTTTTTTTTTTGCATACGGATATGATAAAAAATGTACTTTCAATAATGATATTGTAAATGGCATGAATAAAACTAAAGTTAGTACATACAAAATAAGTTATTTAACTATCAATTTATATTTTTCAAATTATAGAATGTCAATACCATAAGATTTCATTTTCATAATAGAAAGTGAAGTATCGATTTTAATCTTTTTATTTGTACCCTGACATGCCAGTTACATAAATGTCAATAACGTGTTCCATAGATAAAACAATAGTGCTGTTACACCACTGTTCCTGGTTAGGTGAGGTTGAGCACTGAAAAAATGTTGAACTCCGCAAGATTCTTTCTGTGCCTGTTCCAAGTCTGGAGCCTGTACTTCAGTGGTTGTAGTTGGTTCATGTCTACCATATTTGTTTTCGTTCATTGTTTTGTTATAATTTAGGCCCTAAGTTTTCTCAATTGAATTGTTTCATATTTTCATGTCTGGGCCTTTTAACGCCGACTATACGGTATGGGTTTTTCATCTGTGAGGGCCGTACGATTGCCTATAATTACTAACATCCACTTTATTTGAACTTTGGTGGATAGTTCAACTTGTTTCATTGGCAATCATACCTCATCTGCTTATTTTAAAGAGGTCAGTTACAAGTCTCTTAATCACGTACCCAACGTGTTCCAAAGATATAACTGTCAATCACGTACCCGTTGTGTTACAAAGATATAAATGTATCTGTAAATAATGTACTCATAGTAATTCAAAGATATAAATGTTAATAACATACCCATAGTTTTCAAAAGATATAACTGTTATCAAGTACCCATAGTGTTACATCGATTTAACTGTCAGTCACGTACCAATTATGTTCCAAAAATATAACTGTTAATCACGCACCCAAAGTGTTCCATTGATATAACTGTAAATAATGTACCAATAGTGTTCCAAAGATATAAATCGTAATCTCGTACCCATAGTGATCCAAAGATATTACTGTTAATCACGTACCCATTGTGTTCCAAAGATATTACTGTTAATTACGTACCCGTTGTGTTTCATAGATAATCTTAATCACGCACCCATAGTGTTCCAAGGATAAAACTGTTCATCACGTACCCATTGTGTTCTAAATAAATAGCTCTTAAGCATGTACACAAAGTGTTCTAAAGATATACATGTCAAATAACTACCCTTTCTGTTCCAAAGATATAACTGTTAATCTCGTACCAATTGTGTTCCGAAATATAATCATTAATCACATATCCATTGTGTTCTAAAGATATGACTGTAAATCACGTACTCATTGTGTTCTAAAATGTATCTATTGAATAAGTATCCTTTGTGTTCCACAGATATAACTGTTAATCAAGTAACAACTTTGTTCCAAAATATATAGTTTTAAGGATGTACACCTCTGAGGAGCCAAACATTTCTAGAATTAAATTTTTTTCTTAACCTGATTTTGGGTTTCTATGACTGTAAAAAATAATTGGCGAAGAAAAATCATATGGTGGTGCACTTCTTTTTTGCTACGGCCCTTTGAAAGTACCCAATTATGATGATTTTCCATTTTCGTGAAATTTTACCTATTTTGGGGCTATTTTCGTGAAAAAATCACAGTTCCACAATTAAACTTTTTCATACTTTCAATAAAGATGAAGTTGACCAATCTGAATAAATTTAACTTAAAAAACTATAGGTAGGTGTTAATATAAGAAAGTTTTATCATGTTTTGATGCTTTTTGTGTCAAATTTACCTTCTGTCAATTTTGTAAATTTGTGATTTTTTCTGTTTAAAGAACAAAATGCATATTATTTCAACTTCTTTGTTATAAATGATTGAAAAATACATATCTAAGAAATTTGAAAAGAAAAAAAGTGATATGGGATGTACATGTTTCTGGTAAAATCATTTCTTGTATCCCTCACCCATTTTCTCAAAATTTTGGCTAAAAAGACTGACTTGATTGGTAATAAAATTTGAAAATTGATTACTCAAAAACTATTCATTGTAAATACACAATTTTTCACAGAGTTAAGTTTGATTATAACATTTTTAAATTCATTGATATTTTCCACTTATATCACATGTTTAGGAAATAATTCCAGAACGAGATTTCAACAAGACTGAAACGTCAGAAGAATACATCCTTAATGACATATCCATTGTGTTCCAAAGATATAACCAATAAGCATGTGCCAATTGTGTTCCAAAGATATAACTATTAATCACGTACCAATTTTGTTCTATAAATATAACTGTCTATAACCTTCCAATAGTGTTCCACCTATCTGACTGTTAAACACGTTCCCCTTGTGATCAATATATATCACTGTTAATCTCATACCAATAAAGTTCCAAAATATAACTGTTAATCACGTAGCCATAGTGTTCCACTGATTTAACTTTTAATTACTTATCAATTGTGTCTACAACCGTCCCATAGTGTTCCACCGATCTTACTGTTAATCACGTTCCCATTGTGTTCAATTGATATTACTGTTAATCTCATACCCATAAAGTTCCAAAATTATAACTGTTAATCACGTAGCCGTAGTGTTCCACTGATTTAACTTTTAATAACATATCCAGAGAGTTCGCCGAAATAACTGTTAATAACGTACCGAATGTGTTCAAAAGATATAATTGTTAATCAAATACCCATTCTGTTCAAAAGATATAACTGTTAATCAAATACCCATTGTGTTCCAAAATTATAAATGTTAATCTCTTATCCATGTAATTCAAAAATATAACCGTTAATCACGTAGCCATAGTGTTCCACCGATATAACTGTAAAGATCGTACCGAATGTGTTCAAAAGATATAACTGTTAATCAAATACCCATTGTGTTCCAAAAATATAAATCTTATTCACGCACCCATAGTGTTCCAAGGATAAAACTGTTCATCACATACCCATTGTGTTCTACATAAATAGCTTTTAATCATGTACATATAGTGTTCTAAAGATATACATGTTAAATAACTACCCTTTGTGTTCCAAAATATAGCAATTAATCACATATCCATTGTGTTCTAAAGATATAACTGTTAATCAAGTACTCATTGTGTTCTTTAAGTATCCTTTGTGTTCCACAGATATAACTGTTAATCAAGTAACAATTTTGTTCCAAAATATAACTTTTAATGACAAATCCATTGTTTTCCAAAGATATAACCAATAAGCATGTGCCAATTGTGTTCCAAAGATATAACTATTAATCACGTACCAATTTTGTTCCATAAACATAACTATCTATAACCTTTCCATAGTGTTCCACCCTCTGACTGTTAATCACGTTCCCATTGTGTTCAATAGATATAACTGTTAATCTCATACCATTGTGTTCCAAAAATATAAATGTTAATCACATACCCATATAATTCAAAAATAGAACTGTTAATCACGTAGCCATAGTGTTCCGCCGATATAACTGTTAATAACGTACAATTGTGTTCAAAGATATAACTTTTAATTACATATCCATTGTATTCCAAAGATATAACTGCTAATCATGTTCCCATAGTGTTCCAAAATATAACCATTAATCACGTACCAATTATGTTCCAAAATATAACTGTCTATAACCTTCTCATAGTTTTCCACCGACATGACTGTTAATGGCGTACCCATTGTGTTAACAGTCATATAACTGTTAATCACATACCAATAGTGTTCCAAAGATAGAACTGTAAATCACTTACCAATAGTGTTCCAAAATATAACTGTTAATCACGTTCCAATAGTGTTCCACCGATAAACCTGTTAATCACGTACTCGTTGTGTTCCAAATATAAAACTGTTAATCACGTACTCATTGTGTTCTAAAGATGTAACTGTTAATCACGTACCCATAGTGTTCTAAAGATATAACTGTTAATCACATACTCATAGTGTTTAACAAAAGGACATTAGGACACGTATTTTTATATTATTTGTTGCATACTTACAAAACTTGATATTTTACTTAAATAGCGTCAAAACACTGCCTAGCACAAGTTCATTAAATCTAGTTGTGATATCTTTGAATGGCATTATCATACAATGTGATAACAAAATTCTTCGTTACCTATTATTATAAACGAAACCACAAAGACTTGATTCATTTTTATATAGGAGCTGTTCACCTTTATATATAACCATTTTAGCATGTAATATTACAATTCTATGTGCATGACCTTGCCTTTTTATATTTTGTTTTACATTTATAGGATAAGCCTCTGGCATGTCAGGTTTATTTGCAGCAGTTATCTTCATAGTTAAATATCTGTACTTTTGTTTTGTAAATTTTGAATTTGTCCAAAATATTATTATTCTGGACAAGTATGTTATTCTTATATTTTGCTAAAAACGCACACAACTTAATATTTTCCTTACATGTACAATTGCGTTCTATGACGCCAGTGCAAATTCAAGATTGGATATCATGTTGAAACTGATTTTTTTACCTACGATACTATTTAGTGAGTTTCTAATATTTCCATTTTTTATCAAATTGTTTATCGAGATCGTTTTACCTGAAATAAAATTGTTTTCAACAGACAAAAGGCAAAGTAGTAAAATCTTAAAAGAATATCGAAAGTGCTATATAAATGTAATTCATTTTATATCTAATGATCAGGAACTTTTAATGGTATTTTTAGACGAGTGTATAGGAGGTGTTTGACGGCTTTTTTCATGAGATACCAACCATTTCATGAGTCTTACATTCTGAAAGAAACAGTAAAAGTATTCAAAGACTTTTAGAAAGGAACAATAAATTATTATGTAACTGACCTTACATTCTTATATTTAAGCATTCACATACCATCCGTCTGCCAAGATATTAACTGGTTGTCACCTAACTCTGCATTTGTTAAAGGTTGCTAACTTTTTATACATATTTGTTGATGACTTGGTTTTTTTTACATTGATTTCCTATAGTTATATTTAAATACTGCCAAGTTAGACTAACAATCATTTTGGCTATAGGTTGCTGTTCAGAGTATGATGTTCATAATTTGCTAGTGTCTTTTGTGTTTCACTTTACACAATAAAAGAAAGTAATGTCTTTATAACAGTGCATGTAAAATATTGTGCTTTCGTTTGTTCTATTTTTGATATATAATTGTTGTTTTATTTTTATATTGAAATCACTGCTAATTCAAATAATGTCACAGAGTCAATTTTGACCTCCATAAAATAAATGTGAAAATTTAGTTTTCAGCAAAATAACAGTCTGTTTTATACTTAAATTGCGTTTACTAAATAATCAGCACTTAAAATTTGTAATGCTGTTTAGCATATACTTTATGCTCATAAAGGTTAAACTATTAAGTACCTCATTATTCTCAAATACTTAAGATTGTGTTCGCAATATGCTAATAAACTAAAGAATGTGTTCGCAATATGCTCATATATTTAATATTGGGTTTGCAACATGCTCATATACCAAATATTGGGTTCGCAATATGCCCATATACTAAAAATTATGTTCGCAATGTGCTCATATATACTACAGGTTGTGATCGCATTATGAATATATACGTAAGATTGCATTCGCAATATGCTCAAAAGACATATATACCAAAGGTTGTGTTCGCAATATGCTCATTTACTAAAGATTGTGTTCGCAATATGCTCATATACTAAATATTATGGTCGCAATATGCTCATTTACTAAATATTGTGATCGCAATATGCTCATATTCTGAATATTGTATTCGCATCTTGCTCACATATTTGAATACTATTATTGATAACAATTATGATATGCAGACATGTTTATTGGTAATATGCAAAACTTAAAGTTTGTTTAATGCTAAAAATACTGATTAATAATTCAATTTGTGAAATTATATGAAATTTGTCTCTATTATTTGTATTTTATAATATACTACTGTGTCTGCGTTTGGTTATAATATCATTAACTAAATATGACTTCTGTATTCGCTTTTGAAGATAAAAGTCCATAAAATAATACCACTGTTTCATTTACTTCTGTTTTCATGCCTTTGCCAACCCTTTTAGACAGGAAGAAGTACTGTTGGTTAAGTCTAAGCATGACAGTATATATAACAGAACATATTACCCAGAAATTCAATTCCGACATAAACCATGTTAACCACTCAAATTATTGTGAGTTATACTAAGAAATGTGTAACTGCCAAGGGTTTTATTGATTCTGTATTTCTTTGTTATCTTAGTTCATGGATGATGTAAAGAAAACATTTGCTGAAATAAACATTGACACTGTCAGTAAATGAAGGCAATCAAGAAAATTCTATAAAGTGTAAACTTTTCAAATCTTTTCTATTCACCTATCTAAACTCAATGACCTCCCGACATTTTTGATAGCAAAGTTAAAAAAAAAAAAAAAAAATACTCAAATATAAATTAACAAATTAAAAAAAATATTGTTGCAAACAAACATATCAGGTTATGATAGCAATTATGCGATTCTCACTAAAATGAAAATTAATGCAAATTGTGTATACAGCGTGTTTTACTTGTTTATTTGGTTGCATCACTTTTAGTATATCATAGATGTTTTAAACACAATTACAAATCCATGTCCTCCTTATGGAATGACGACTTTCGATCGCCACTTTTTTATTGACAGCGGTTCTATAGATCTAAATTCCACCATGTTTCGAAAGAAACCTGTCAAAACCTTGAATTGGATAGACAAATTATCTCCTAATTTGAAGCTAACGTACCCATCAGTGGTCTCGTGGTAGCATGCTGGCCTCGATTACAGGTGGAAATGAGTTTAACCCCGGCTAGATAAAATCAAACTCTTGACATCGGCATGTGTGGCTTCTCCGCTGGTTGGGTACGAGTCGAAATATTGTGTTATATTACATATGGTGTAGAATTTTTTTTTTCATTGGTTATTACGATCACGTGATTCAAAGAAGTCAGGCAATTTCCATAAAACACTTTTTACATACATCTATTCAATATATCAATTAAAGACTTTCACTTAGTCAATGGGGCTAGGATGAAATTTGAAAAAATAGGCAGGACAGGAGTTTTGAGTAATAGGCAGTATGAGACACTTTGCAAAAACAAAAGTCAAGATGACAATCTATGTAAAAAAAAGTCAGGATAAACTTTCAAAAAGGCAGGACCGAATAGATTGAAAAATAAAAAGGCAGGACAGAAATTACAACTAAAAAAGCAGGACAAAATTTTCCATCCTAGCCCCAATAAAAATCAAATGGTAGCTCCCTTACCTTAACTCAACATAATTAAGAAGATGCAAATGCTCTAAATCAATCAAAAAGATGCAAGACTTACAAAATAATAAGACTTCATTTTAACTTCACAATTTTGCAAGTGTTTATACCTAAAGTGTGTACATGTATTCACGTGTTTGCTCGATTAAGCAGCATATCATTTTAAGATAAGCATGTCAATTTTGTAAATAATGATTTTCGATAAATAATGAGTTCATTATCTACATAAATAAGAGACACAGAGTGTCAACCCAAAGATTCAAACAATGAAAACGACAATAAGTCATTAACAATGTTGTACTATCACCCCATACTCTCCTTTCTTGCTGTACGATAATAAATACGAATAGTAACACACAGAATGTAAGAAATTCCAACAGATATTGCAAACAGAATTAGATATATTATACATTGTTTTATTAATTAATCTGACGCAACAAATGAACAAATATGAAAATGGTAGCCTATAATTGCTTACTATCACTTCATGTTAAGTGGCATACAATTGCTTTCTTCCACTTCATTTTAAAGGGTTTGTAATGCTTCTATCCACTTAAATTAAACTTTGATGGATAATTGTCAATCATACCACATTTCTTGTTATTAGGCCACACCAATTTGATTTTTAGTTCTTCGGACAAAAGCTCCAAAAAATATGGGGCGAGCGAGCGAAATTTTTTTGATTGTATTTATTTCTTGAAAATGAGTTTTGTTGAGGCGGGTGCTCTACAAGTGGAGCGAGCGGTATAATTTTTTTTTTAAATTGTGCGATTTAGAATATTTGTACATGTTAAAACTGGGTTACTTCAAAGAAAAAGGAGGATAAACATGCTCTTATGCATATAATTTGATGTATTTGTGCCTGTAGTACAGTCTGTACCATACCCAACTTTTTGGTTCGCTTTGGTTTAGTATAATTTTGATTATTTTCGTCAAATAAGCTTTGACTGCGTGAATTTTCATTTAAATTCATACATGTGTATATATTAAGGAAGCATATCAGATGCAGTTTAGCAAGAGGAATTATGTTAGTTAAGTAAATGAAATGAAATGTGTTGAATACAATTAAAATATATGTATGTATTCCAAAAAATGCCCTTGAAAAATATTAAATATCTTTTGATATAGTTGTTTTCATTATATGGTAATGATTGTTTTTGGCTGCTTGACATCCAGTTGGAACTATTTATCCATAATAGGATCAACATAATGAGTGAGTGAAAATTTCAACAACATCCTGAGTAAGATAATTATATTGCTATGCATGTAGATCTCAATGTATTAAAACATTTAATTCCGCTGCAAATGTTTGCACCTGTCCTAAGTCAGGAATCTGATGTACAGTAGTTGTCGTCTGTTTATGTAGTTCATACGTGTTTCTCGTTTCTCGTTTTATATAAACCGCTGGTTTTCCCGTTTGAATGGTTTTACACTAGTAATTTTGTGACCCTTTATAGCTTGCTGTTCGGTGTGAGCCAAGGCTCCGTGTTGAAGGCCGTACCTTGACCTATAATGGTTTACTTTTATAAATTGTTACTTGGATGGAGAGTCGTCTCATTGACACTCATACCACATCTTCCTATATCTATTCCTTAAAATACATTTAACCACATTCACATGCATTATTCTGACTTAGCAAAATACTTTTCCTTTTATCCTGAAACCTGCAATGTATTTCAAACTGGAAGTGGTTACACCAATAACACATCCCTAATTATTATTAGCATGCCAATCCCAATACCACCACTTTGGTCTCGAATGTTGGAACTCTTAAATTTTCCTTACAAAGAGTTCTGATTGCATGTCAATAGACTAACAAGGGATATGGGGTTTTCATTAAAATAAGATAAATCTGTCATTTTCAAAAATTCATGTGAATTTGATATTAATTTCATCAAAGACAGATAGCTCTAGATATCTATGTCTGTTGTAGTCCGAGATTACTCTGACGTCCAACGGCTGTTTTGTCAGACAAGTTGGGCCGTGGGACAACAGCCCCCATCTTGTCTGGCAATCAGCTGTTGGACGTCGGAGTAATCTCGGACTATGTCTGTTGAAACAATGATCGGGGATGACAATGGTTCTAACAAGTACTGATGTGATCGTGGTCATCTAACGAAAGATTTTTTATTTTGTCTCCTAGAACAGGTAAAACGAAATGCATTTCAAATAACTGTGTGTTTAATAACTACGTGTCCTCGGCAATGATCTGACACAACTTCATGTTGGCATTCCGATTTTTGACCTTTTATTTACAAATCGATTTATCTCACGTGCTTTTGAATCGCTCGGAGCAATATATGCCAGTGGCGGATCCAGGGGTTCCGGTAGTTGGAACCCCTTTTTGACTATCAATGCATTTGAATGGGGACATATAGTTGGAACCCCCCTTTTATCCTGGGTTTGGACCCCCTTTTATAAATGGCTGGATCCGCCCCTGTATGCACGAGAAAAACGTCTAAGAGAAAAAAAAATATCAAGGATAAACTAATTTTGGAGCGGCATGCGGCCCAAAAATTGGCGGAAGCGGTAATATTTTTTTTATTGAAAAGTCAATTTCTCCAAAACAGGAGCAGGAAAATCCAAAGAACTATTAATCAAATTGGTGTGGCCTTATATTACATACAAGTTTAACCTAGTTCTAATTTGCTTGTAGGATTACTTGTATGATGTCTCTTTAAACCTCCATTGGTCTTTGCAATGAATTGAATAGAAAAGAAAGGATATGCGGTATCCATCAACGACGCAAAATCTGTACATTCACAGCTTAAAAACCCACACAAAGCAAAGTGATGAGGCTTGTATAGCTGTTCCTTATCTCAAAGTCACAGTCAGGCCTTCAACACGGAGCAAAAATACCCTAACCTCACCGCAAGTTTACGACGGCCCTAACACCGGTTTTGGCGGATTTTTTTGGCAAATTGACGATCACGCCACAACTGCGAATTGACGAACAAAGCCATGAAGTATTTGCAATAAAATAAATCTGCCAAAAAAAAAAAAACATTAACTGTCATAATTTTGCCCGACAATCTCACTGAAGTGTGTAAAAACAATAAACACATTTAAACAACCACGGGACACATTGAAATAAATGTTAGATAATTTGGCAGGAAATATCGTAAGCATTCTTTAGGGCATATACTTTGGGTATAGACTTTGCAAGATGTAAGTCTATTCCTCATCAGTCGAAATTAAATAAAAGGGTTTATTTTTGCATTGTAATATGGATGATGTGAAAGGGTGACCGTAGTTTTGGCAGCTGTTCATGCTTGACAAAAGATCACGTATAATGTGAGTTAACAAATAATTCATAATAAAAGGAGGTTGAAAGTGCAATCATGCAGGTAAGCCTAATAAGAAATTAGAACTTGGTTAGTTCACGTATTGGCGTTTTCACTTTGACGTGGTTTGAACCCCAATATTAGACTTGGTTATAAAAAATGGTCGACCCGGGACCTCTCCCGTCCGGTATTTAAACCCTTGCGAAAATGAGTTGTCTCCATTGCTGCATGTGCGGGATATATAAATACGCAACAACGTCTATTCGAAACTAGCCCAAAACTCTCTGTACGTCAAAGGCTCTTGCAACTCCTCGACTTACGTTGCATGGTCTACCTATAGTATAAATTGTCATCCTGAATATGTATGAAATAGTTTTCACTGGACGTTGCATGAGTCAGCAATTAAACTATGTACATTTTATTTTGCTCTCATGTGGTATAAAATCAAAAATAACAAATTAAAGTACAAATATAAATGAATTTGAAAAGGTTTTCATGATATCATATAATTATCTAAAATGAACCAAATCAAGTGATTGGAATAAACTCTCAGTGTGCATGTATTCTAGACAGTTGTAAAAGCAGACTATCAAAGTTAATCGCATACATGTATGTAAAAAAAATACATTCAAATATGTTAACAAAGCTTAATAAACTATAAAGATCTCGGTAAACAAATGTAATGTTATCCAAATTATGGGAGACAACTCTGGTGGACTTATGATAGATGTGTCAGATAATGAAATTTTGTGCACCAGTAAAGATAACTCTTCAATTCTTTATTTCTTTATTTCTTTATAGGTTCAACAAAAGAATATTTCAGATCATATTTAATGATAACAAAAGATTCACATTGATATCAACAAAAAACAAGAAGTGGTAGTTACATGTGTAAAATTTAACATCTGCGTTAACTGTTTACATAATTATGATAATTAACCTTTATAAGAAGAATATAAAATAATCTGACTAGATTAAAACTAGAGGCTCTCAAGAGCATGTGTCGCTCACATAATCTACTGTGGTTTTGGAAATCTTGTAAAATAAGGTCAACATCATAATAAATAGTATAAGATACCTAATAATGATTGAGGTCAAGTTTGATTTAATTCGGCCTAGTAGTTAAATTTAAAAAAGATTACAAAAATTTCAGAAAAATTGTGAAAAATGGACTTTAAAGGGCAATAACTCCTGAAGGGGTCAATTGACAATTTTGATTATTTGACTTATTTGTAGAGCTTACTTTGCTGAACATTATTGCTGTTTACAGTTTATCTCTATCTATAATAATATTCAAGATGATAACCAAAAACTGCAAAATTTCCTTACAACTACCAATTCAGGGACAGCAACCCAACAACGGGTTGTCTAATGCGTCTGAAAATTTCAGGACAGAAGGATCTTGTCCTGATAAACATTTTTACTACTATAAGATTTTCTCTCAACGCTTTAGTTTCAGAGATATAAGCCAAAAATCGATTTTACCCCCATGTTCTATTTTCAGCCATGGCGGCCATCTTGGTTGATTGGCGGGGTCATCGGATACATTTTTTAACGGACGACGACAACGGACGACGGACGCCAAGTGATGAGAAAAGCTAACTTGGCTCTTTTGGGCCAGGTGAGCTAATAAAACAACAACCTATCGACACTAAAAACGGTTTATGTTGTTTTGAACTTTCGATTGTTTTGCTATATTGTAGTTACATGCTTGGTTTATATTATATTCTTTTAATGTTGTCCAATGCAAAATCAATTTTACTACAATACAGACATTTTTGTTAAAAGTTTTAATTATCACAATGCTTTCTTGTCTACACCATGTTCACTTTCTTCATAACAATAACGCATGTCCGATGGTTTTATTAATTGTTTGTCAGATAACCAGTATTTAAATATCAAACTGTATACTTTTGGTTATTCGGTTAGGATTAAAGCAAAGGCCACATGTGGTTAAACGTGAAGGAAGGAGGCGTTCTTTTTAGATCGGCGTCTCTCTGTATTAATAAATCACAGTCTCGAAAAAAGAAAAAAAAAATCGTCACCGTCATTAAAGGCATAAGAACTCTGTCGCCATTCCTGGAAGCGGTTGGTCAATAGTATGGGTGCCAGTCGATTCACTTCACTTCAATAATCTATAATAGAGTCAGAAAGATTGATAGGTTGATTGGTGCTCGCTTAACGTAACATGCACAATAGTTCATGCATAACGCAAACAAATAACAAGGCAACGTTTGCTTTATAAACTGTTTCCAGTCACTAGTCTTTCAAATATCAAATCGTTAGAATGTAAATAATATCTTTACTTCTCAATATAATCTCAACCTAAAATGTGTTCTGACGCAGCGATGTTAAGGCAGCAACCATTTGATTTTCTGGGGGCTATGGATTTTTTTTCTGGACAAACTTTTTTTTTTGCCTTTGGCGAAAAGCAATCTATTTTTTTGGCGACAAGTCGAAAACAATTTTTTTCTTTCAATTTTAGCATTACATATAGTGGCAGCTGAGGGTGAAACAAACATTTTTTTTCTCAGGGTCAAAACAAATTATTTTTTCTCCAAAACTGGAAACAAACTTTTTTCCAAAAATCCATAGCCCCGAAAATCAAATGGTTGCTGCCTAAGGCGATTAAGATAAGATATTTTGTCAGGGTAGATAACCCCGGTTGACCTCATTATGTATTCATATATTCATTAATGGCGGAGGCTGCGTCTATCGATGAAACTGTATGAAATCAAATTAAATACATGCCTGTTAACTAAAAACGGGTATTCATATGATGTCATTTATTTATCGAAACACGAATACTGTATGTTTGTGCGGAGTACTTCTACTTTAGCGGACCCCATAAAAAGTATGGGAAACTATAGTAAATACTAGTATATTATAGGGATTGATCGCGCCAAAAAGTTAAAAACGAAAATAGCCCAAAAATCAGAAAAATAAGGTCAAAATCGAATTCCCCAGGTGAAGTTACAATATCTAACAGAAAGACGTCTGGGTAAGTGTACAAAATGTCCGTTACTCAGGTAGGTATATCACGTGACAAAAATTACATTATCGGTGACCTCTACGTCATGAATATTCATGAAATAAGTTACGTCATTGTCAACCGTAACGTAAAATCAGCTGGGTTTGTTTACAAACATTACAATGTAAATACGGAAATGTCGATAAAGTTAAAAGATTTGTTTATTATATGTGAAAGTATTGAGAAAATTATTCAGTGGTGTATTTCTATAGGATTAATTCTAGATTTAACTGGAGAGGTATGTAAAAGTGTAGCCACGGACATTTTGGATTAAGAAAAGACAGTTCTTTTCAAACGACATTTTTATTGGAAGTGCAGCAACAAAAATGCAGTAAAAAGTTTCTATCAGAAACGGATCCTGGTTTCAAGGACATAATTTAAGTTTGGAAAAAATATTATTCATTACGTATTTCTGGATTTACAAAATAGACCAAGAATTTGTAAAGCATGAACTTTCCATTTGTAACCAAACAATCGTAGATTGGTACAATTATTGCCGTGAAGTCTGTATAGAAATTTTGAAAACAGATAGTGAAAAAATAGGAGGAGATAGCGTAATTGTTGAAATTGATGAAAGTAAATTTGGGAAAAGAAAATACCATAAAGGGCGTCAAGTAGAAGGTCAGTGGGTGTTTGGAGGTATTGAAAGAGATAGCAAAAAAAGTTTTTTTGCCACAGTGGAAAATCGAACAAAAGAAACATTACTAAAATTAATAAAAGACAATATAAAACCAGGAACAACAATAATTAGTGACTGCTGGAAAGCATATGATTGTCTAGGTTCAGAGGGATTTGAGCATTTGAAAGTCAATCATTCCGTGAATTTTGTAGACCCAGAAACAGGAGCGCATACAAACACCATTGAAAGTACCTGCATGGCGTGCACTTAAAAAATCACTACCAAAATACGGCACGGTAAAATCACTTTATGATACTTATTTCAGTCAATATTGTGTACGAAAGAAATATATAATCGGCTCTGAAGACCCTTTCATAGCATTTATAACCCTCATTAAAAAAGTGTATAACCCAGAAAAACAAAAACAAACATTGATTACGACAGAAATTATCACCATCAGTGAACCGCAACCTGCAACTAAAAAATCCAGAGTACTACAAGAAATAACAAACACATTAAATTCTAGTCTGGATGATTTTCAAGCTTAAATGGGTAAGTGCTTTAGATTTATTTTAAATTGTTCAGTTACACTAGTTAAAAGCAATCTTTAAAAATCATTTGCATCTTCGTCTTTTGAAGTGGTAACAAAAATGGCCGCTGTTTAGATAAGATAAGATAAGATAAGATAAATTTTATTTTCCAAATTAGGTCCCCAGGGGCATATACACATAACATATATAATTGATACAACATACAGTATTTTACATAACATTATAAAATAGACTATTGAAATAAAGTCATACAGGTATTATTTGTTAAATAAAAAGTATTCAAGAGTTGCTACTCCAGAGATGTGCCAAACTTATTATTATTTTTTTTTTATTTTTAATTTTTTTTTTCTCACTTGATTTTATAATATTTTGCTGGAAATGTATAAATATAAATGATTGTTTAGCTGCACCAAGGACGATGCTCTAGGATTGTGAGTTTAAAAGCTCTAACAATCCTCCTCGTATCTGATGCAGAAAAACAAACACAAATGTAAAAAATCATGTGTATTCACAGCAAATAAAATATACTGCAGTAATAGGTATTGAGAATAGTGTAGGTTTCCTACTGCAACAGACACCAAGGGTGGTACTCAAGGAGCTGTGGTATTTACACAGTCCTCCTCGTGTCTGAAGCAGACAAGAAAGCCACGTAATTAAGAATTTTTCAAATAAATTTACATGCAGCAGTGAGAATAGACTTATCTTCTGTGTTCATAAGCCATATCAGTTTATCTCTTACGTTAAGAGTTAAAAAGTTGGGGCAACTTTTAGTTATCTCTTGAAATAGATGAATGCGGTCATCATCAAATTTAACACATTGGAATAGAAAATGATATTCATCCTCCACATCTCCGGAGTTACAACGAGTACAAGTTCTGTCATTTAGGAGAGTACCCTGATACCTTCCGGACTCAATTCTTAAGTGGTGTGATGAAATTCTGAGCTTTGTTAAGCTTCGTCTCTGTTCAAAATTCCTATAATGGAAAGATATCTTTTCTTCCAAAACTGATTTAAATGTAACATAAGTTCTAAGTTTACCATCTGAATGCTTTACCAATTCAGTGTTTCACAAGTCTATAAAATATGATTTTAATTTTTTTCATATTAGCTTTGAAGCTATTAATTTTTGTAATGGTAAAGATAGATGATTGATGTCTGGGATCATTTCAAGAATTGACTTCATAGAGCCATACCAAGATGGTTTTTGAATGAGAAAGATTCTGTGATGTTATATAAGCATCTTTAAGAAGAGAAAATTTGGAATCAAGATTTTCCAAGCGATACCAGTAATTTAACATGGATTTAATCATATGATAATATAATGGAATCGCCTAGCTCGGATAAAATTCCAAAATTCATGGATTTTTTATGAACACCTAAAACAAGTTTACAAAATTTGATATGTAGTCGCTCACATTTTAAACTGGAATAGATTTTTTCAAATGGTAAAGTTCCATTTCTGAATCTTGCTGAGAATGGGTTAAAAGTTCCCCATATTTCAGACCCATATAGGAGTATTGGTTTTATGGTATGATCAAATACATGTAAGCTTGTACTTATGCTTGGATTAAGTGATAATAAATTCTTGTACAATTTATAATAAGCCTTCAAGGACTTTTTATACAGTTCATTCTGAGCATATGAAAATGACCCTGATGCACTAAAGTGCAAACCAAGATATTTATAGTTATTAACACTATCAATCAACATATTTTCATAAGTAAATTTTTCACAAATGTGTCTGCCTGCTTTGTTGAATATCATAACCTTTGTTTTGGTGTGATTTACACTTATCACCAATCTTTACAATATTTTTCTAGAATGTTAAGTCTTGTTTGCAATCCTTTAGCAGATGTTGATAAAGGACCAAATCATCTGCATATAATAAGCAATTAACTGGTTTCTCATTAAGTATAACAGGGTCTTCACTTTCTTTTAAATACTCTGGCAAGTCATTTATAAATAACTTGAATAGATTGGGACTTAAATTGTCCCCTTGTTTAACTCAAGTTTTATCTGGAAAAATCTGTTACTCTGGATTGAATTTTAACACAAGATTTACTTGATTCATACATGTGTTTAATAACATTATAAAATGAAGTACCCACGCCTGCAGATAGTAATTTCAACTTAATACCAGTATGAATGACTGTGTCGAAAGCTTTCTGAAAATCCACAAAGCAGGCATAAACCCTTCCATCCTTTGAATTACAATATTTATCAAAATACATTTAATAATAAACATGTGATCTGAAGTTCTAGCTTTTTGTAAAACCTAATTGACATTCATGAATTAAGTTATGTTTCAATAAAAATCATCAAACCTACTATTTAGTACACTATTAAACACTTTTCCAATGGCACTGGTCACTGTGATTCCTCTATAATTGTTAGGATTTGTAATGTCACTAGATTTGTGAATTGTTGAGATATAACCATCACTCCAACACTTGGGATAAATTCCAGAAGAAAGACATGTGTTAAAAATTTTTTTAAGAATAGGTAATAGAATTGATTGTTTATATTCTAGCATAGCAACGTAAATTGGGGTTATCGGTCATGCGCATAAATTGTGCATCTTCCAACTTCCGGGGTCCGCTAAAACAGATTCTACCCGTTTGTGCTTTAATTATTATGGCAAACAGTTGCAATAACTGTTTTTCTTGACGAGATTGTCGGCTTGTGGACCCCGCCTTCTTTTGTGGATAAACCAATCAGAAGACGATCGACGTCAAATAGATGTTTGCAGTTTGCAGAATGGAAAGAAACTTGCAGCGAAAATTATTTTCACTTCTACCTGAAAATCTAACCAGAAAAGTAAGTGTGAGCCACAAAACATGTATAAATTATGAAACATACGTTGCTTGTTTTGTTTATCATTCGCTCCAGAGAGCGAAAAACTGTATACTATTAGATAAAAACGAGTTCAATGATGGCAAGTATGATATACACGTGGTCAAAACAAAACAAGACTGCAACAAATATCTGAAATTTAAATAATTTATCGAGTCTCGTCAATAACTGAACATAATATCGAATGAAACAAGTTCCCTGCATTATACCAAGAGACCATTCTCATCATTTACCCTTAAATTTGTTTAAAATATTCGTTTCGCAGGTGTCCTGCCATTCCTCACAGGCACTTGTTTTCTATCCATGGCAAGATCAACTATCCCTATATAGGGATAGTAGATCTTGCTATATGTGGATAGTAGATCTTGCCATGGATAGAAAACAAGTGCCTGTGCATTTCTGGTTAGGAACATTTGCTCCAACGTTCACTTCTCCCCAGAGCGCACGTTGCTGGGGCCAGGGTAGTCCAAATAATTATGACATCTTGAAAGGCTATTATATTTTTTTTTCTTTGACACCTTACGTTGCAGAAAGGCGTCAAAGCAAAAATTTAAAATAGCCTTCCAAGACGTCATAATTATTTGGACTAGGGCTAGGGCACAGACACTTGCTTAAAAAAGGAACCCTGAGGAACCCTTAACACGTAATCTGGAGTTCAACCACAAATGATGTACTCTCGATCCCCCTCCCCAAAACTTTACTCCCACCATTAAATCAAGGCACTGGCTACGGTTACATGGAAAAATTAAGCAACACAACTTTAGAAGGTCCAAGTTTAATTAATCTAGCGTACATTGACATGATTGAAGTGCATTAATGTAACAATAACGCAATGTAACCGTAGACTCAATTATAATTGTTACATTCGTAATTAATAGGATTCTTACCCAACCCTGTATTCCAGGGCTCACACTACTTCAGAATCATAGGGAGAAGTGACTTCTCTTTTTGAAACTGGTAGGGAGAAGTGGTGAGATTTGAAAGAGAAGTGCTCCTTCGCGCGCTGCGCTACAATGTTTTGATTTTACTATAGTATAAAGGGTCATATGTAAAAAATGTTCTTTTTATATTGTTCAATTCATATCTCGGTATACAATTAAATTAACAGTTCAAATTCAAAGTTGTTTAAGTTTAGGTTCTTGTGAGAAACTACCAACTAAATATCTAGCACTAAAAGAATTTTTTTATGTCAAAAGGTAAAGAAATTATAATATATGAATAACAATTCAATTAAAACTATCTTGTTTATCATGTTATGAAATTCAGTGTTTCTCATCAAAAGACATACAAAGTTAAGCTGGGCCATAATATATTGATATTAGTAGTTAAGCAACTTTAATCAATATTTTGAAACAATCCATATAAATTATGTGGAATTATATACATTAATCAATTAGATCTAACCAAAAGTCTGTTAATGCGTAATTTTCCTTTTGGGATCAATATTCTTCTGTCAGCTTTTCCATTCATGCGTCCGTAGTTATTATTGTAAAAATACGGATTTCGGTCATAGTTGGTCCGGTACCGATCCGTAGTTAGAAAACTATTAATGGCGGACGAAGAAAATTTACAAAAATAAACGATGTTTGACAAGCTATTTGGAAAGGAATATGACGTTTTTAATGCAATAAATGGATTAAACATTCACTGGAGGCAACTTTTATCACTTTCAAATGAAGTAACAAACTTATTTTGCCGCCGAAAGTTAGATTGGTGTACGCTCTCTGAGTAAAAAGTACCGGAAGTGCATGCAGTGATAAAAAGTTGTCTTTTTATTAAAT
Organism: Mytilus coruscus; assembly: GCA_017311375.1. Classification (NCBI taxonomy): domain Eukaryota; kingdom Metazoa; phylum Mollusca; class Bivalvia; order Mytilida; family Mytilidae; genus Mytilus; species Mytilus coruscus. Next base: position 37,167,786 of record CM029608.1, read on the forward strand.
AACCTGCTACACACTGTAAAGTCAATGCTTAAACCTCTTTTCTTAAGAAAATGAATCGTTTATGTCTGAATTTCTTTAATAATCAATAAAAAAATGATGTTTTATCAACTTGGTCAAAATTGAAAACGTCCGATGACGAAAGCGACTGAAAGCGAGTATCGTAAACAACAGGGCGACTTGTTTTCGCTTTTGAGGGTCGGGCAAAGCGAAGTGACGGACGGGAAAGCGACTTCTTCACCCTAGTCGCCTGGTAGCGTGAGCCCTGGTATTCCCGCAATTAGTCTCCAATGTAACAATAATATTTTTATTATTGTTACATTTCCATGTAACCGTAGCCAGTGCCTTCAATCAATGTGAAGTCCATATTATATTATCTTCTGCTTAGTGCTGTTGGTATTTGGTCTACTTAAATTTTAGGGTCAGTTTTGTGCAATGTTTTCCTTTTTTTAGCTCACCTGGCCCAAAGGGCCAAGTGAGCTTTTCTCATCACTTGGCGTCCGTCGGCGTCCGTCGTCGTTAACTTTTACAAAAATCTTCTCCTCTGAAACTACTGGGCCAAATTTAACCAAACTTGGCCACAATCATCATTAGGGTATCTAGTTTAAAAATTGTGTCCGGTGACCTGCCAAACCAACCAAGATGGCCGCCATGGCTAAAAATAGAACATAGGGGTAAAATGTATATTTTGGCTTATAACTCTGAAACCAAAGCATTTAGAGCAAATCTGACATGGGGTAAAATTGTTGATCAAGTCAAGATCTATCTGCCCTGAAATTTTCAGATGAATCGGACAATGGGTTGTTGGGTTGCTGCCCTGAATTAGTAATTTTAAGGATTTTTTCCCTTTTCGGTTATTATCTTGAAAATTATTATAGATAGAGATAAACTGTAAACAGCAATAGTGTTCAGCAAAGTAAGATCTACAAATAAGTCAACATGATCAAATTGGTCAGTTGACCCTTAAGGAGTTATTGCCCTTTAAAGTAATTTTTACCAGTTTTGTAAATTTTGTAATCTTTTACAAAATCTTCTCCTCTGAAACTACTGGACCAAATTCAACCAAACTTAGCCACAATCATTATTAGGGTACTTAGTTTAAAAATGTGCGGTGACCCAGCCAACCAACCAAGATGGCTGCCATGGCTAAAAATAGAACATAGGGGTAAAATGTAGATTTTGGCTTGTAACTCTGAAACCAAAGCATTTAAAGCAAATCTTACAGGGATTAACTTGTTTATCAAGTAAATATCTATCTGCCCTCAAATTTTCAGATGAATTGGACAACTGGTTGTTGGATTGCTGCCCTGAATTGGTAATTTTAAGGAAATTTTGCGTTTTGGTTATTATCTTGAAAATTATTACAGATAGAGATAAACTGTAAACAGCAATAATGTTCAGCAAAGTAAGATCTTCAAATAAGTCAAACATGACCAAAATGGTCAGTTGACCCCTTAAGGAGTTATTGCCCTTTATAGTCAATTTTTAACAATTTTCATTAATTTGGTAAATTTTGGTAAGTTTTTACAAAATGTTTTCCTTTGTAATCTTCTTTTCTGAAACTGCAGTAGAAAATCAATATAGAAAACAATCTACTAATGAACTGGACATAAAAATAATTGATAATTCTATAACATGAAAAAAAAACACATTAATACCTGATGATGGTGTTTCTTTCTTTACATTGAAAATGATGTCACAACTATAATCCCGAACAATAGGTCGAATGTCAGATATGTTTCAGTACTTTGGCTTCATTTTCTACAGATTCAAGTTCAAATGATGCTTGAATTCCTACACTAATTTGTACAGACTTCATCCCCTTTCACAGGTAATGCCTGCCTCATATTATATTTAAAACTTTAATAGAATATCAGAAATTTTGAGAGAAAATTAATCAACCATGCAAGATCTAAAACTTAATTAATATTGTTCAAATTATCAATTAACTATTAAAAAAAAATTCTCATTAAAAATATAGTTCTTCATTTTATATTTTATCAGAAGTTTAGGGAAAAAATTGAATTTAATTGTGTCCCTTGTTCTCATTTCCTGGGATAAATCCAATACAAATTAAAGTATTGGTATTGAATTAATATTTAAGAAATATTTCAAACCTTACCATTTTCTTCACAAGAATGAAGACCATATTTTCAGTGTCATGAGTATCAGTCATCATATTTGTTGTACTTTGTTGTTTAAAAGTTGAATACAAAAAGATCAACAAAGCAATTCAAAACCACTTGAATTTTGCAACAACAAATGCGAGTTTTAACGACCTCAGCTGGCTATACAACCCTTGCACAATCAACTGAATTTTGCAGAAATCATTAATAGGAAAGATTGCCCTTAAATGATAATTTTTTATTACCTATTTGTTTTGTTTTTTTTGGGGGTGTTGCGCAACAACAAAACTTCACAACAAACTTTCTCATCACTTCGCATTTCTCGTTAGATAAATTTTACAAAAATTCTCCCCTGAAACTACTGTCAAATTAAACCAAACTTGGTTTAAATCACCACTAGGATATCCAGGGACCACTGTGTATGATGACCCTGCCTGCCAACATGGCACACATGGCTGAAATAAAACATAGGTTTCAAATGCACTTTTTAGTCTTATATATCTGAAACTAAACGACAGTACAACAGTTGCATTTATCATGCATCAATTGATAATATAAAAATATCAGGTGAGCGACACAGGGTCCTTGGAGCCTCTAGTTATTTTTCTTAAAATTGAGAATGGATATGGGAAATGTGTCAAACATGTCAAAGAGACAACAACCCAACCATAGAACAGACAACAGCAGAAGGTCACCAACTTGTTTTCGTGTTTAGACGTTATATCTCTCTATGTCTCGTGTTTGGTACGATGTGTGCTTCATGTTTCCCCTTATTTATTTTCCATGTTTCCTGTCATACTCTTTATTTCTCGTGCTTGTCAAAAAAGTTTTGCATTTCTATTTAATATTTATTATGGTTCATGTACATGATGTGTTATATACATATTTTTGTTATAAATAAGTGTTGCTAGTTCACAGTCTGGTGCATGTATCTGTATCATTCTGGAACTGGAAAGGGTTATTCCATATCCGGCATGATATAACTTCTCTCTCTTTTCTTGTCGATGTGGGTAGTGCTCAGTCGTTATTTTATATTGAGAACAAAATATTAGAACAAAAGCTATATTTGTGTTTATTTGTGTCCTTTGAATAAAGTCCCCCAAGGATACAGAGGTATCTTATGTGGTTATAAGGACCTTCAAATAACTATAGTATACATGTATATCAATTTTTAAATCCGATGCAATTCAAGGAAGTTTAAAGGTGACAGCAAAGTCTTTATGTCCATTAAAAATGACTGCAGTTGCTTTTTAATTTCTGTTTTTTTTCTAGTGTTTCCCTGTTTTTAACACAAAGTCCAAATTATATTATAATTTCTTGAAAGGCTTTGTTAATGATTAACTGGGACGCCTTCCTCATGTTCCCATCTATGAGTAATATTAGTCTAATGTTATTGCTTCTTTCAATTTTTTGCTGCCATTCCTTTCTAATAATGACATTCATACATGTAGTATGAACGTCATTATTATAAAGGAATTGCAGCAAAAACTGAAAGAAGCAATAATCTGAGACTAATTAATATGTAGTTTGCTCATCACGACTGCCTACTTTGACATATTATTTTTATATATATATAATAATTATCAGTATTTAAATTGAAAAGTCACTGCATGCACTTTCCTTCTGAAAATAGACTACATACATGTATGACATCAAATATCTGAACTGTGTCCCTGTTCAGTGTTGGCAGGAATTAAATCCATTACTCCCCAGTAAACCGAATGGACCCATAATGGCATTTGTAAAATTTTCGTTGTGAGACCACTTGTCCAAGAGGCAGAAAAAAGCCCCACTTGTAATAAAGCTGTTTATTCTGTTACAACAGACAAGTGTGCACAAGCATGAAAGTATGCAAATCATATCATTTTATAAACGGAAAAGGTCACAGCTGTTAAGAAACGGTCAAACCGATAGATGAGAGGGGAGGGGTCTCATATTCTTATTGCTGTGAATGTAAGTCTACCTCAACCTCTACTGATGATACAAAAAATAACAACACATACAAGTGTTTTTCATGACACTTAGCTGAAATGTAACGTAAGCTCCCTTATCATGCTTATGATTTTTATTTATTTTAGAATTACTTATTCTAGTTGTCAGGATTTTGTTAAAAAAAAACTATCAATTAATTGTGCCACTGTGAACATTTTTTTTTATCCTTTTACCAAAACTTTTAATCTTTAAAAAAGTGTGGGTACAATAGTCCATTTGCCAATTACCGATTTGATTCTGTTATTACACACTTTTTAAACAAATTACTTCCCTTTGTCAATCGTAGACTGGTTCCATACCGGACAAAATGAGCTTTTGCCAATGCAAACAAAGCATGATGAATTGAAAGTAATGTATCGGCATTTAACTTATATTTCATGAAAAATAATTTCTGATGTCAAAAGTATTTACATGTAGCTAAACAACAAATTAATGTATTTAAAAGTTTTTAAAACCTTATAGATTACTCACATTACACACAAGTAAATTTGCTGTTTCTGCTAGCTCTCCATTGTAAATGAAAATTAATGTCCCTCATAAGGGAGACAACCAAAATAGGGATCTCTAATTACAGGGTCAATTACAGGAATTAGCAAATAGCCTATTGCAAATGTACAATGTATACTGTTTTACTTCTTTCTATACATCTTTAAAACAGACAGACATTTTGTCTCATTGGCACTCATACCACATCTTCCTATATCTAGACAGACTGACTTTATTAAAAGTCAGTCTGTTTGTCTGTTCCATGAATATTTTTCCTTGCATCTTTCTCAGAAAAATTAAAAGGATTTCTAAAATTTGGTTTCAGGGTTTATATGAGTCAGCAATACCGTGTGATGCTTTTTCATATTCATCACTCAACAACTTCCTGTGTACCTTAAAATTCTTAAAGTGTATTGGGGTATCTTAAGTGATCAGTAGCTCACAGATTCACTTGTTTGTTTTAGATTATTTTATATTTTTTGGGGAGGGAGGGGCTGGCTATTTTGATCAGTGCTCTCAGCACTTCTAGTTAATCATAAAAATTAATTTAAGACATTAAGACGAGCAAAATTAGCAACATGGGTATCATGGGTTCATTAATTTGCATAAGATGAAGCAAAGTTGTCACAAACTTGTGTGGCAAAAGTAATTTATTTTAAAAAATATATGATTCATTATACATGTTATACACAGGTTCATGCTCCTTATTTTAAAACAAAAGTATATAATTCCATTCTCTTTTTTTAGCTCACCTGACAATTACAGGTTACAGTATGCCATTCAAGCTTTGATGAAATATAAAGTAATGGTTTGAATTTGGAGAGCTTTATTACATGTATTATAGACAGGTAAATTGTTTTATCCTGCAATTATCTAACTATTGTACAATGAGATGACTCTCCTCAAGAGTCCAAGTGACACAGAAATAAAAAAACTGTAGGTCACTATTATGGCCTTCAACAATGAGAAAAACACATTCTGCCGCATAGACCGCTATAAAAGGCCCCAAATCATAAATGTTAATAAACATGTTAAAGGAGAAAACTAATGGCCTAATTTATGTGAAAAAAAATGAATGAACAAACAAACAAACAAACAGCAACAAACAACAAGTACTTAATTACAGACACATACATACAGAATGTGGCAGGGTAAAAGTTGATTGTTTAACCGTTTAATATGTTTTAATTAGCAAGCCAGGCTTTTCTTCCTGTTTTTATACGACTGCAAAAAAAATTTGCGGTTGTATATTGGTATGACGTTGGCGTCATTGTCGTCGTCCGAAGACACATTGGTTTTCGCACTCTAACTTTAGTTTAAGTGAATGGATCTCTATGAAATTTTACCATAAGGTTCAATACCACAAAAGGAAGGTTGGGATTGATTTTGGGGGTTATGGTACCAACAGTTAAGGAATTAGGGGCCAAAAATAAGCATTATTGTAACTTCCAGACATAACTTGTGTGTTAGTGTATGGATTTCTCTGACATTGTACTACAAGGTTCCATATCACAAAGGGAATGCTGGGATTGATTTTGGGGTAATTGCCTCCAAATTTTAGGAATTAGGGGCCAAAAGGGCAAAAACAAGCATTTTTCTAGTTTCATGACAATAACTTGTGTGTAAGTGTATGGATCTTTCTGAAATTGTACTACAAGGTTCCATATCACAAAGGAAAAGCTGGAATTGAGTTTGGGGTAATTGCCCAAAACGTTTAGGAATAAGGGCCAAAATAAGTATTTTCTAGTTTCCAGACAATAACTTGTGTTCAAGTGTATGGATCTCTCTGAAATTGTACTGCAAGGTACCATACCACAAAGGGAAGGCTGGGATTGATTTTGGGGGTAATAACCATAATTGCCTCAAAATTTTAGGAATGAGGTGCCAAAAAGGGGCAAAAAACAAGCATTTTTCTAGTTTCAGGACAATAACTTGTGTGTAAGTGTATGGATCTTTATGAAATTGTACCACAAGGTTCCATGTCACAAAGGGAAAGCTGGGTTTGAGTTTGGGGGTAATTGCCCTAAACGTTTAGGTATTTGGGGCCAAAAATAAGCATTTTTCTTGTTTCCAGACAATAACTTGTGTTCAAGTGTATGTATCTCTCTGAAATTGTACTGCAAGGTACCATACCTCAAAGGGAAGGCTGGGATTGAGTTTGGGGGTGATGAATCATAAGGGGGTTCCAAAAATTTGGGGGGGATTTTTTTTTTTCCTTTTTTTTCCTTTTTTTCCTTTTTTTCCTTTTTTGTCTCGCCTTGACGAAGTCAAAAAGCGAGACTTAGGTATGCTGTTTGCGGCGACTGCGGCGTCAACAATGTATTAGTTTGTGATTAGGTCTAGTTCATGGTGAACCACTAGTAGTAGGTCAATGATATTTGGTATGCAGTTGTACTAGCATTGGCACATCTCATTACCATGGAGATTATTTGGCCCCGCCCCCTCAGTCAAGGTCTATTGACTTTGAAACTTTCCATAGTTTACATGTATTAGTTTGTGATTAGGTCAATTTATGGGGAACCACTAGTGGTAGGTCAATGATATTTGGTATGCAGTTGTATAAGCATTGGCATATCTCATTTCCATGGAAATTATTTGGCTCCGCCCCCTTAGTCATGGTCTATAGACTTTGAAAATTTTGCTAAGTTAACATGTATTAGTTTGTGATTAGGTCAGTTCAAGGGGAACCATTAGTGGTAGGCCAATGTTAATTGGTGTTAAGTTGTATAAGCATTAGCACATCTCCTTTCCATGTAGAATATTTGGCCCTGCCCCCTCAGTCATGGTCTATTGACTTTGAAACTTTTGCTTAGTTTACATGTATTACATGTATTAGTTTGTGATTAGATCAGTTTAAGATGAACTGCTAATGTTAAGTCAATGATATTTGGTATGCAAATGTATCGGATTCCATGGAGATTATATAGCCCCACCCCTGATCATGGTTCATTGACTTTGAAACTTTTACATAGTTTACAAGTTAATGTTTGTGTTTAGGTTTGTTTAAAGGGAACGACTTATAATAAGTGAATGGTATTTGGTATGCAGTTGTATTAGCATTGGCACATCTCATTCCATGGAGATTGTTTAGCCATGTACCTTCAGTCATGGTTCATCGACTTTGAATATTTGCATAACTTACATGTTAAAGTATTGCTGTTTTAATTTCAACATTTGCATTATCAAAATTACAAGAAGGCGAGACATATCTCTGTGATAACAGTTTATTTTTTCTTTAAAATTTTCCATTTTAAGTTGGTTATTTCTGATTTATATTTAAAAGCAAATAATAATGATATGGCAGGAGATACACACCAAACAGGATGTGTAAATTATTATATAATAAGTATTGTGCAATAGCAAGAAATTTTCAATTGCACAGTATTGCGCAATAGCAAGAAATCTTCAATTGCACAGTATTGTGCAATAGCAAGAAATATCCAATAGCACAATATTGCGCAATAGCAAGAAATATTCAATTTCACATGTACAGTATTGTGCAAAAGAAGATACTTTGTATAAATTGCTTATTTCTTGACCAATTTCAATGAGGTTTTATTCTTGAATTCTTGGTGTTCTTTAATATGCTGAATCTAACTGTGTATTAAGTTTTTGGATTTTGGGCCCCGTTTCTAAATTGGTCCACATTGAGGTCAAAAGGGTCCAAAATTAAACTTTGTTTGATTTCATCAAAAATTGAACTCTTGGGGTTCTTTGATATGTTGAATCTAACCATGTATTTAGATTTTGGATATTGGACCATAAAAGTTGAATGTCCAATTTAAAATTTTTAAGTTCTTAGACCACATTCATTCTGTGTCAGAAACCTATGCTGTGTCAAATATTTAATCACAATCCAAATTCAGAGCTGTACATGTATCAAGCTTGAATGTTTTGTCCATACTTGCCTCAACTGTTCAGGGTTCAACCTCTGCGGTCGTATCAAGCTGCGCCCTGCGGAGCATTTTATTATAATATGTGCAAATAAATTTCTGTTTTCTTACATCGTGAGAATATTGTATGATGTAAATTTAGAACTTTATATATAAGGCAACTTTGAATATCTCATTTTTATAAGAACTGACATTCTGAAATCTATACATGCATGACACATAAGTAACTGTACAAGTATGTTGATTTTTTCTGAAATAGCAATTATTAATCTCACTTTTTTTTTCCATTCTTCAAAATTGCAATATACAAGGATATAATAATAAATGTACCCAATGTAAATCATGATAATTTCTTAATTAAAATGAAGTATCTGTACCATGTGTACCAGCAATAAAATTTATTTACACAGACATGACAGATACACATATAATAATATACTGAACTCGCTAGCTAAAATTTCTTGTGGATTACTGATATTGATATTGAAGTATTCCTGTCATTGTTTACATTTGGAAAAGGCGATATAAAACAAAGAAGTTAAACATAATACATAAATTTAAATATTTATTACATAGTGCACCTTATTAAAATGTGTGTGGAAAATTAATTTTTTGTTCAAATGTTGAATGAAGACATTACTACTGGTAAAAAAGGACGGGAATTATTTTGTTAGCATTTTAACAGTAACTTTTTGAAGAAGTATGTTTGCACTAACTTTTGATTACTTTTCTCATGTTGAAAATTTCATTTGATATATACATGTATTATATTTGCATTTTCATATTTCAGGGATGAAGACCTGCAGTCAGACACCCGTTAAAAGTTACTTATAACTCATCATGGCCATTATGGAAGATCTGATTAAAATTTGTTTAGAAAGCTACCAAATATGTCCATGAAAAATAGAAAAAAGACAGCAATTCTACATAATGTACTGTACTAAGCAGAAGAATTGACTGTTTCAAGACCAAATGAATTGGAATTTAGTGTTTTGATGCTGAAAGACTGAGGAATATTAATTGGACAATTTTAACTTCTTTTTCATCATTATTAAAGTTGATGTATACCATCTTAAAGAGTTTTTACCTCAGTTAAAATGAATTCCAAATATACATGATATAGGCAGTTTGGAGATATGTGAATATTCTTATAATAGGAGTTTCAAAAAGGATTTCAGTTAAAAAATTGTATTTCACGATGTAAAAAATGTAATTTGTCGTCTCTTTCATGAAATATTAAAAAAATCTGCAATATCTAACCAAGACGAGTGAGAGATCTACAGATAGACATATGATATTAATTAGTTGAACTGTAAACATGGTAAAGAGGAATTTTGAAAATTCATTTATAAGACTTATATGAGTGTTTTGTTATTTTATGGCAATTACAGGAAACAGATAAAAGTAATTCAATATAAATATTAATCCTACCAGTAAACCTACAGATATGTACATGAGATAAACATAATGTACATGTAGGCATGCAATTCACTGATGCACCACTAATGGAGTTACATGTACATGTAATTATAAAAGTAAGAATATGACATATGATTGCCAATGAAACAACTCTCCATCAGGCATCAGAGAACAAATAGTCATATATTGGCCACCAGAGAACAAGAAAATCATATTTTGTCATGATTTATACATTTGTATTTCAATCTCATTTCATAACACAGACTACAGGTTTACAAAATGTTCAAAAGCATAATAAAGTGTTTTAATTGCAGTTGTTGGTCATATTGATGTTGGCCTTCAATACTGAGCAAGACCTCTGTACACATGTACATGTAACAGCCACAGAATGTTTGAACCAAAAAATTTTGGGTATTTTTCTTTGCTTGCATTTATATCATGTAGCTGCTATTTTGTACATATGTACATTTACATACATGTTCATGTGTATCTAGTTTTTCTACCGGTATACTTGGAAATCGGAAAATTTTGCATGTTTTCATTTCTTGTCTAAGTCAAAATTGGTTAAACCATTGTATTATTTTGGTTAAAAACATATAAATTGATTTAAATGAAACTGCAATAATTAATCTCACATTTTTTGTCTTATGTTCAATAACTATAATTATCTAGGGAATAAATTTTACTAAAAAATTTCTGTGTATTTTTGAAGGATATATAAACTTGGAAACTTGTGATTGAATATTTCCACAGTATAAAAGATTCTTATATCTAGCAGGTTTAACAAAAGATGTTGGGTATACCACATTACCATGTATACATGTATGGCAATGAGACAGCATTCCCAACACACAGACATGACAGACAGAAATTACTTTCTTCTTATTTTAAATTTGCATGTATCACATTTATGTAGTACAGCTAGAATTTAATATAAAAATAAGATGATGTGGTATAATTGCCAATGAAGTCTTGACTAACAATTAAGTCGTGTTACTTTTTGTGATTGGGCCAGGTAAAGATTAACCCATGATTTTTGGTAGGCAGTAGTTTTATAAGCGTTTACATGTACATATCATTTTACTTTCCTACTGACTATTTTGTCCTGGCCCTATATCATGATTCATTCATCTGAAACTTTTGGATTGTGTTTATGTAAAATTGTTATTAAGTTAGTTATTTCTGTATTTTATATATACTGGTACATAGAAGTTCTTTTATTCTGACAGAAAAGAAATACCATTTCAGTTGGCTCCAATCTCAGCAGGTGATAGGAAATAAGTTTTCTGATTTTAACATCTTCAAGATGAACCTTAATTAAAATATTTTGGCACTTAATAGTGAAAACACAATTGATTGATCATGTTGATTGTGCTGAATGTCACTTAAGCACATACATATATTTCTTTGCTGTCCATTTGTATTGGTGGACACTTTGTACAATAGGCAGGAATTTAATATGAAATGAGCGGCAGACAAAAATAGGTCACTATTTCCAACTTCATGATAGAATTGTATTCTTTTGAGGTTGAGAAATTAAGATGATATATATGACAAGGCTGCAGATTGAATCATAGGTACATTGTACATGTACCTAAATCTGAAGCAAATCTCAGATAAGATTAAAATTAGTCGTATATGCATCTGATATAATTTTTCAAACTGGTTATTGCTTAATATATATACATGTAGCATGATGTAGTGTAAGCATAAATTATAGAGCACAAAGTTTTTTAAGTTTGGGGTACTCATTGCCACATCTTCTAATCCTTACTCCAAAAAGGTAGTTTGTGCAAATATTAAAACTTACTCGTTCTATGAAAAATGAATTATATCCCCCATGTTAATGCTGGTGTATGCCTTTGAATCACAAACAAAATAAAATAAGTAACAGGAGGGCAGAATAATTTTACCAAGTAACTGTAAGGATGTTAGAATAAGTCAAATATTGCTCCAGATTGGTTGAAAAGGAATATTCTGTGCAATAAGATGCAGGAAATAACTATGGACATCTATAATACTAAAATAACGAGGTCCAATTTGTCAGCCATCATGACGTAAAAACGATGAATCAAAGAATTCAACTTTATATATAACTAATATATTACAATGGTGTTGATTAAAATTACACCACCCAGGCCCATTTGCTTTCCACGTAATTAATATTGCCAATAATTAAGAAGTTCTAGGTCGAATCCGACACGGATACCAATAGTATATGTAACATATAGCTTCCGGTCGCATCACAAAATAACATGCATGTTGAACGTTCTGGAAAAACTTTTTTAAGTCGAACTCAGTTGAACTGAAAAATAAGGCATAGATACTTTAATTCAGTCACGGATCTGCGATGTCATGGGTGTGTTCTAGTAATAAAAAAAAACGCAAGCCATACAAAAAAACTGGCATGGCAGCTGGTGAAAATAGATGCAAAACAATCACCCTGCCCCCACCAGAATGAATTCAAAAAGACCTACCAATCATGATTTACAAATTGATACCAGTCATACTTGATAAGTAGGAGATATTCAACAAATAAAATCTGGATTTTTTTTATGCAGGTAGGAGTTTATATTTATAATTATAACATTACCAATGAATGACACGCCGAACAAACAAAAAATCATGAATTTTGGTATAAAGTTCTTTGTGAAAATGGAACTTTTTTCATTAAAATGTTAATGGTTCACAATACACAAACACTAGAAGAGACCTAGTAGGCTAATCTATTAATTTATATAATGAACTTGCACTTGCAAAATGAGAACTATACAAGCACCCCAGATGCGATTCCGGATTTGAACAAAAAAAGGGGGAAGGCTGCATGTCCAAACACTACATGTAATCCACGTTTGGGGTGTATAATAATGACCTGAATAATTCTGATTTTTTTCCTTCAATAAATTAACCAGGCAATAAGAGCATATTTGTTTATTCGCTCAAACATATCAATTTTACACGAAACGCCGGTGAAAACAAAATATACGCGTAGTTTTTTCGTCAGCCGATCCGACTACTACAGGGTCTTTCAAACGCTTTTTTCTTGCATTTCAGGGCGATTATGCTACTACATGTTAAAATAATTGAAAAGTGCAGGTACAAGAGCTATACCAACCCACTCCATTCTGGTATTGGTAGAAAGGCCACATTTCAAATTTTTCAAAAAGTGCTGCTACTAGTTATATAGCGTTCGTGTAAAAGAAATTTCATAACCCGAATTGCCAAAAGTCAATAAATCGATAAAATTCTCCATGTTTTATTGTTTTTTAATTACAAAACCTCTAATAAAAAACAAGTGGCAGCACTTTTCCAGTAAAATAAGTTATCCTGATTACAGGGAGACCAAAATCAGGGCGATCCGATTTCATCTTGCACCTGCACTTTTGACTTTTTTGGAAAATGTCTTTACTTTCAGTTTGAAGTCACGTGACACTAGTGTATTTATATTTTTCTATAAATAAAAGTTTGGAATGTAAATCAGAATAGACCGTTTACTCCTATGACGTGTATTTTGGCTTTTAGACAGAGAAAACTAACTCTGAGTTCAATATGATTTTTCTTGCGTATAAAAATGGAAATTTTCTTGAAACGACCTTAACGTCCCTGCGGACTCTCACACGTCTAAACCACGCCAAAACATTTAAAAAAAAAAGGAGATGTGGTGATTAAAACCCAATATCACAACAAAAAATGGTTTTTATCAGCATCAATTCCACTATGTTCTCTTCGACTTATGGTTCACCAATGATACATATACATACGACAGTAAAGCAACAGAAATGCATCATATTGTACAATAATGACAAATACACTGTATATCACACATGTGTGTTTTCCCAGAATATATATTGTATATAAAATCAAATGCCATGTGCCTACATGTATGTTAGTTTAACCTAAGTGAGTCTCCATATATTTTAAATACAGCTTGCGTGTACCTCAGGGAAAGTGCTGATAATTTTCTTATTTTTCAGAGCTCCGTTTCAGCTGTTGCTAAAAATGATTCCGATGGTGAATCTCTGGATTGAGCATTTGTAGCAACTGCAATTAGAAATCATAAAAATCATAAATATTATTTTGTTTTGTTTTATTTTATTTAAATAATTTATTAAAACGTGTCAACCTTGGACACATTGTGTATTCTAATGCAATTTTAGCAGTAATTCATCTGTTTACATAATAATTATCTAAAAGAAGAAAACTGTTACCTTTCTGTCTGTAACTAACATTTTGAATTCCGGAACTTATTTATATATATGTGGGAAAGGAACTAAAAAACTAATCACCAAGCGTTACTTTCTTAAGGGAAGCTCCGCTACATACTATAGATAATGTATTATGGTACAAAGAATTTTTTGCTTCTTAGAAGGTAGTACAGGATTTGTTCATGTATTCCGAAAAGAACAAAAGTGAATGTTAAAAAAAAACTTGTCAACATAGACCAGTTTAAAATGGTAAAAAAGCTGTTAATGTTCAATGTTTTGAATTTTTATAACATTGTTTAAACAGTGACAACACAACTGCACAGATGAAACTGTGTTTATTGGGGAAACAACATTTTTCGTGAACAAAGAATAGAATACTTACATGTAGATATAAACATTGTTTAAGATTTACTAACGTGTCTGTGTTACCCAGCCAAGAATTTAAACACCTCCCGATTCTGTATTTTACTGAACATTAAATTAATGTACTTACAAGGGTTACACATTAAAACCAAAATGAGGGCAATTATGCCAATTGATCCAGCACACACAATAAATGTAGCTAATGCCACAAATACAAATTCAGTTTTCTTTTTCTTGGGATATTTAGATTTTTCTAAAAAAGAAATTAAATTTGATTTTGGTATTTATTCTTCATTTCAAATGACACGGTTACATCTGCTTATCTTAGTATATCGCAGTGCTAAATACCAAAGTGTTATCAAAAAAATTTAGGCGACAAAGCAAAATAGATCGTTAACTTGTGCTACGAAGAAGTACTTATTTTTAAAAAAAATGTTTTTGTAAATTGCACATTTATTCTCGACATTATGCAAGATGTATGTCTTCGTGTGCTGCGTATGAAGTTTCTGTTTGAAGTATTCTATGAAGTATAGTAACCGAACCATTTGCCACTGGACATTAAGAAAACAAAAAACAAAACAAAAAACAGTTTTCAACCAATGAAGTATGAAAATAGATAACTGTTGTAAATTTGTCATTTATTTTTTATTAAATAGTCTTTATGTTTTTCGGTCTGTGCGTCCATTCGTTCGTCCGTTGGTCCGTCCGTCCGTATGTCCCGCTTCAGGTTAAAGTTTTTGGTCAAGGTAGTTTTTGATGAAGTTGAAGTCCAATCAATTTTAAACTTAGTACACATGTTTCCTATGATATGATCTTTCTAATTTTAATGCCAAATTAGAGTTTTGACCCCAATTCCACGGTCAACTGAACATAGAAAATGATAGTGCGAGTGGGGCATCCGTATACTATGGACACATTCTTGTTTTTTTCTTTTATCATATACATTGCTTTGTTGGCTTTCAAAATGCCAATATTTTATAAAATTCGTTTTTTTCATATTCAGATCCAGTATACATACATTAGCAATCATACTACATCTTCTTATTTTTATATTAGAATAGTACCCTCTAAACATTGCACTGTGTTGTTAGCTACTGTAAAAGACGTTTGTCCAATAATACATATGACTTCAATTGTTCTATTACAACAGCATGTATCAATGATCTTGTAGACGAGAGAAATATTTGATGTGTAAAATAAACCATTGCGAACATTCGTAATGGTCAAGTTTTGTTTCAAGTCCACCATCTGTAAAAAAACAACAGCATAATATTTGAAGATTTTATAAATCTTATTGATTAGAAATAAAAACAAATTAAATCTGAAAATATTTTAGTGATAAATGATTATTGATAATGACAACAGTTATACATTAATAAAAAGTAACAATTGTTGCTCTTTGTCTCGCTGACTAGTAAATCATACAAGTGGGTATCCTTCGAATACATATTTTCTTTCATTTAAACGTTAAATACTTTTTATCATTTAAACCCGAGATAAGGAGACCATGTTTTCCTTGTCATGATTGTGTGATTAATATGGAACGTCAAAATATTTAATAATGTTATTGTTTGGGGCTGTTTGAGCTTAACAACTCTGTTTCTGCAAATTACTTTTTTTTTTGTAATTATATATGATAAATATTTTAATCTTTATGGTATGAAAATTTGTTCATATCTAATTAAAATTATTGAATTTTATGCTATATATTAAGGCTTACAATGTATATTCTCCATATATATTAAGCAATATAAAGTAATTCTAATAGTGGACGTATATTTTAACATGTGCATACATACTGTACAGTTATGGATCTGTGTACCTACAGTACCGAGCAACTTCATGTTATTTTCAGTATTACAGATAAATTTTTGTTTGCTTTTTCAATCGAGGATATAGTGTCACATGTCTCATTAAAGTTTCTATATACACTTTCGATTGATTTTCATTTGAAGTGGTTTCAAAATTTCAAATAATTGAAAAATGCATTTGATAAATACATGTATCATTTAAGAACTCACCCCATCAGTGGCATTACATTTCGGAGAAGGATACACTTTTTCCATTGATACATTTGCTTCAATATAATCTTTGTAATTAATAGTATTAATTGGAAACTCTTCTATGGGATGATCTGAGAAGAACAAAAGTGTCTATTCAATCATATCCTCTTCAAAATGAACTAAACATATAACAACCTTGTATTGAATATACTATTATAAGTGTTTCGGTGTATCAAAACATTATTGTAAAAAAGGAATAACAATAAGAATAAGAAATGTATTAGTCTAAAATCCAAACAATAGGATTGTTACTAAATAAACAAAAACAAACATATGAATTACAAAACGATAGACAGAAAACAATACAAACATGTAGCATTGGAAAAATAAAGTGCATTAATATTTATCATAATACTGTTTTGACAACATGCCTCCTCTATAAAATTATCATTTCAAATATCTTGATTATATATTACATTATAATGTTAGTCACCAATCATACACAGTTCATATATTTGACATTAGCAGATTTATTTCTATATTGCTATGAATCTCAGTTTATGACCAAACTCAGTAAAGACCCATCATTGTTATATTTAGTTGATACATTCAACAATACCTACCGTTATCTGGATGATATTTTTTCGTTAAATAATCCAGAGTTCTCTAAATATACTTCCGAAATTTACCCAAAAGAACTTACTTTAACTAAATCTAACATAAACAGCAGCAGTTGCCCTTTTCTAGATTTAGACATTTTAATTTCTAACGGTAAACTACATACTAAAATTTACGACAAAAGAGACGATTTTTCATTTCCTATTGTTAATTTTCCATTTTTAGACGGCGATGTGCCTTTGGCTCCATCATAAGGTGTTTATATATCCCAACTCGTTCGGTATGCCCGTGTGTGTTCTGATGTCATAGATTTTAACGAACGTAATCAATGCATCACTGGGAAATTATTGTGTCAGGGATTTCGATACCATAAATTACTTAAAACTTTTACTAAATTCTTTCATAGATACAAAGATTTGATTAGTAAATTTGGCTGTACCTGTAGAAAACTTATAAAAAATGGTATTTCACATCCTAAATTTTACGGTAATATTGTACTTAAAGCGAGGAAATCACTATGTGATCCGTGTAAACTCATCGAACCTTTAAACAAACTTATAAGTAAGGGTTATCTTACCAATATTGTAATTAGATCTCTGAATATAGTTTACATTGGCACTAATATCGATTTTGTCATTAGCAAATTAAAACATAACTAAATTGTATCTTCTTTTGAGGCGGGATGTTTAGAGACACACACACGTTAATTTTTATCTCTAAAGAAGTAGCTCCTCACTATCCTACTACCTGTCGATACATTTATTTTTGGCATTGCACAAGTCATGTCTTCTGACTGTTCATGACGTTAAAATACTAAATACCTGGGATGTGTTTTAGTGGATTTTAGTCTCTGATGCATGATTTTTATTATTAATTGTTTTGGCTTTTAACTAGCTGTCAGTAACTGCGAGTACTCTCAAATCGTACTTTCTTGTTAATTCGACCTGTTGATACTATTTTAATACTTTTTGTTATTTTATATTAATATGGATCTTGTCTGTATACCAGCTTTGATTATTTGGAATATCTACTAATTTTCACTTCTTCATACTACATTTGTATGAACATCAAGATTATTCTCCTTAAATCTGTACAGGGAAGTTTTATTGTTGATATTCACCCCTTATGTATCTAGTGTTAAATTAGGTATTTATATGACAGACCTTTCTTGGTATTCCTAATTATTGGAAGATTTTATATAGACAGAAGTAGTATACCTATAACGACAAAGTTATTTTTCATTTACCTGTATATATTATGAAAACCGGTTTTTTCAAAAGTGATTATTTTCTAAGGGTTTAATATTTCGCGGTGGTGTCTTGCCATGGCTTTGTTTGGACTTGTTTGTTTGCTTTTTGGCCTTGAATGTTTGTCCCTAATATTTTATTAAGTATGTATTTACTTTCAGGTATCACAGATCGAATTTATTCGTTCATAGTGTGTTAATTTACGTTTTTGATTGAGTTAAGCCTTCCAATTGATATTTTATCGTGTGCTTTTCTATGTTGTGATGTTATACTATTGTTTCAGAAAAGGGAGAAGGTTTGGTACCATTAAAACGTTTAATCCTGCTGCAAATGTTTGCACCTGTCCTAAGTCAGAAATCTGATGTACAGTAGTTGTCGTTTGTTTATGTAATTTATACGTGTTTCTCGTTTCTAGTTTTTATATAGACTAGACCGTTGGTTTTCCGTTTGAATGGTTTTACACTAGTAATTTTGGGGCCCTTTATAGCTTGTTGTTCGGTGTGAGCCAAGGCTCCGTGTTGAAGGCCGTACATTGACCTATAATGGTTTACTTTTATAAATTGTTATTTGGATGGAGAGTTGTCTCATTGGCACTCACACCACATCTTCCTATATCGATATATTCTTTTGGTTGATTTAAAAGCTTTATCAATAATAGTTTTTAAAGTTAGAATGTGATCACTAGTTCCACATCCTTTTTTGAATCCAATCTGTTCACGTCAAATAATATTATTAGTTTCTGAATACTTTTCTAAACGATTATATAAAACTCTTGAGAAAAATTTTCCTAAGCAGCTAGAAAATGCTATACCTCTGTAGTCTGAGGGGTTATTAAAACATCTTCCTTTAAATACTGGTTTAATGTAAGTTTCCCTCCATTTAGAAGGATATAAACCAATAAAAAGAATTAAGTCAAATAATTTTACATACATGTCGACATTCGTAGTACAAGATATTTTCAACATTTCATTTGTTAACCCATCAGAACCACATGATTTCTTATTTTTCAAGGATTTCATAGCAAGCAGCACTTCCTCTGCAGTTATCCTAACTTTTAAATTTTTGTTACAATTATTCAAAAAATTACCATCAATACATGATTTGATATCAAAATTTTTGTTATGGGTAGTATTCATAAGATTTTTGAAGTATTCAAACCATTCTTTAGCTTAAATGTTTGAACTATGATCATTCAGTTCTTTTTTCTTTAAAGTTTTAACAGTTTTCCAAATCTCATCTGAAGAATTATTTGATTCCAAGAGTTTAGTCAGCATTTTATTTCTAAATTGTCTATAATTTTTCCTTATCAATTTATTTAGTACCTTTTTCTTGGACATAACTTCTAACCTTAGTTGCTTGTTCCATGGTTCTTTAAACAATCTGCTAGTATGGTGTTTTAAAGATCTAAATTGGGCTGCACAAATTCACATTCATTATTATAGAAGGGTTTTTTAACTTTTCGGAATTTATTTTTCTTATCCCTGCCAGTGGTTCCTTTTGGACCAAGAAAAGCAGCAGTATACAATAAAGATGACATATTAGAAATATTTTCATTATTTTTTTCTTCCATACTGGATACCAAGTTATTTTGAACTGGGATTTCTGATAAGCTTTCTATTTCAGAAATATTTGGTTGGAAGTCAGTTTTTAATAAGTTTAATTTAAATGTATTTTCATATTTATTATTCCATTTTATGCACTTTAAAGGAGTTTTTAAGTTTTCAGGTGGTTGTTTTTTTATTTGAGACATGATATTTACTGTTATTGGACAATGGTCTGATACTGTTGGTTCAAATTTATTAACTGAAAAATTTATGATACTTGGCAAGAACCTAGAGCTGCAAATACAATAATCATCAATAGAAATTCCATTATGATTAAAAAATGTAGCTTTTCCCATAGAATCTCCTAAAGTTCTTCCATTTAAAATTCTTAATTGAGCAGAAATGCATAACTCTATTAATTGTTCACCATAACTGTTGGTGTTTTGTGAAATTTCAGTACTTCTTGATTTAAGCACAGCATCTGCTATGTAATTAATAGGTAGAAAATCATCTAGGGTGTCATCAATTTCATATGTAATAAAATCAGACTCACTAACGTTGATATGGGCATTCAAATCTCCAATTAAAGCAATATTACCCTCTAAAGAATATTTGGTAATATCCTGCTCTAGTTTTTCAAACATTTGTTTATCACAATTAGTTCGCATAGTGTATGATGAATTGCAGGGGGGTATATACATGGAGCAGATGAATAGATTTTTCGCAAAGCCAAACAAATTTTTGTCAAGTTTAAACCACATCATGTCACTCATTGTTTTATCAATTTATTTAACACCTAGCAAAATTTCCTTTTTAATAAAAGTGGCTAAACCTCCCCATATTCTATTAGTTTCAGACTGTCTGCAGTTAGTGAAACATTTGTATCCATTATTAAATAAAATATCCTTTGAGGAGGCATGTGTCTCTGATAAGCATACAATATCAGATGTCATTATTTTACGTAAGTTTTCATCATCTAGTTTACATAACCTGTCTCCACTTAATTTTCTAAATAAACCATTTACATGCCATGAAGTAATTGATAAATTTCTTGACACTTTAATACACATATTTTTGTGTTTAAAAAAACATCAAGAACAAGGATAAGGTTAACATTAACCTAATTAGCTAATGCAATTAGCAAATGTATGTTTCTTTAAAATTGTATCAACTGTTTTTTCATTTCTTTACTGCAATAAAATATGTTTTGTATTAGTTAGAACTGTATTTATATATTCATAGCAAAATTCAAATAAAAGCTTTCAAAATAAACAGCTAGAGTTATCCTCTTTAACTAGCAAATAGATTAATGATTGAGAGAAAAAAAATAAATAAAAATTTCCTACTACAAAATCTAGAATTTACATATTTTTAATTCCTCTATGTAAAAGAAAATAGGACCTTAAAGTATCTTTCCTTTCTTAAAGTACACAAGACCCCAATTAAGTAACAAAATATACATATCTTCAATCTAAAAGAAATAAAAACAAAAAATAAAAGTTATCTCACCATTACTACTACACTATAATTATAATATTGTCTTTACACTTTTTGTGTAATGATTGAGAATAATTGAATCAGTATGAATTAATGACATTCAAGTACATTAGCAAAAGCAGATGCAATACTGGTCGCTAAGTCAGAAATCTGACTTTGGCTAAGGTCTCTATCCCTTGATTGCCTGTATGATTGGTTATATTCAGATGTTCTGTTGTCATCATTCCTGTGCTGGTTAACTTCTCCATCTGTATTAAACATGTATGAGTTGTCGTAATCGAATGATTTTCCTGTATTAGTATTTCTGTAATGGCCAAGTTCTGTATTAGTATCATGTGTATAGCAATTATTGTTATACAATGGTCTCCAAGTGTCAGCACTCTTGTATTGATGACTCTTATTGTAATCTGTATTTCTGAATCGGTGGTTGTAATTGTAGTTAGTACGTCCTTTATAGTTAATACTATCTTGAGTGTGATCAGTCTGACTCATTCTCTTGTTTTCTGATTGCTTGTGTGGAAGCATAGTTTTCCTTAGATTTCCAGCAAGAACTCCAGTGCCTTGATATATAGACAAGCGAATCGAGTCAGAGTATAAATTTTCCATTACATCTCCGTTGTCGGCTGTGAAATTGTTATTTTCACATATTTGTAATCTAGATGTTGTCCCAAATTTTGATTTTATCATTTCATTCAATGTTTGACTTTTTTTATTTAGCAAGGTGTATTTAGTTGGGATTACTAAAGAGAGCACGACACTATTTGCTTTACCTAAAGCTTTGTTTACCATTTCTTCGTATCTTGGGAAGATATCTTCTGCCGATTCTTCTCTCACTTTGATATTATTAATTCCGACATAAATTATAATTGATCTTGCAGAAGAAATGTCATCGAATGCTTCAATAAAGTTTTTTATTCTGTATGTTGTTTGCTTGAGACATGATTGTCCAGAGCCTCTTAACAATCTTTTAATGTATACCCTGCGGCCAATAGAATCATGATAGAAAATAATATCAAGTTTTGCATTATTTAAAAATTCACCATTTACCGCAGATTTCGGTGTTCTAGAAGTTATGTCCTCATCATTCTTGTCATTGTGTGAATTACTTTTGTATGTTTCTAAATATTGTTGGATTGATGTCTGTCTCTCATCAGTTGTGGGAGACATTCTGTCAGGGCTGTTTTGGTGTTCGGTTGTTAGATCAAGTTTGGATGCAGAGTCTTTTTGTTGATTATTGTTGAGGGAAGAGTTGTCATCTTGAGAGACCCTTTTTGTTTTTTGTTTTTTTTTCCATTGCTCTCCATCACTATCATACAGAAATGACTGTATTCTATCTTGAAGGTTCTGAATTGTTTTATCTTTATCATCAGTTCTCTCTTTGAATGTCATTTTTAAGTTCTCTTTGTCATTTTGTATTTGTTCCAGTCTAAGTGAAAGTTTCTCAGCCTCAATATTTGATTGAATTTTTTCTTCTCTAATCACACTGATCTGGTTTTGAAGTTCATTTTTTGTGTTTTCAAGTTCTTTTGCATACTTCTTTTGGTTTCTATCTTGTAATTCATTAAGTTGTTGAACTTCTTTTCTTAATGAACTAATCATATCATCTTTTTCTTTTATTTGATTTTCAAAATGTTTTATTTCAGGTTGGATTGTCTCAGATGTACCTTTAGATTTTTTGATTTTTCGAAGTTCCTGCAGAGTATCTGTGTAATTTGTTCCTAAAATGTCAATTGTGTTGGCCAAAGTTGAAGTGATTTTGACCAGTGATTCTTCAAAAATGTCCAGCCTATTATTAATCTGTAGGATTGTATTTGAATCAACCTAATCTTGCAAATGCATACCATTTTCATCTTTATTTGTAGTTTTTGTTACTGGACCATGTTTCTCAATTTTATTCAGGGTTTTTTGTTTATTTTCGGTCTTGTGATTTTCATGATCTTTGTATGAATTAGTCAATGAACTGGTGACAAGTATTTTGGGATTAGTTTCTTCGGTATTGGTTTCATTCGTAGTTACACTTACAATGTTTTCACTTCCTTGTTTGTCTTGTTTACTCATTAAGTTATCTACAAGTTGTTTACAGGTTCAAATTTTGTGTCACAAAATGACTCCCAAAAAAAGGTGATGTGGTATAATTTACAACGTGACTACTATCCACCAACGTTTAAAGTGGATAAGTTATAGATATTTCATATCCTTTGGATAGTTTTGCGGTGTTTCGTAAATTATACCATAGCTCTTGTTGAAACCCTCGGCAATGACATCACGAGACGAAGTCGAGTGAGGTTTCCGAGAATTTCAACAAAAAACTATGGTATAATTTACGATACACCGGAAAATTATGCAAAAAAATATGATATATTTGTTTTAATATATTGCATCTTTTAATGTTTAAAATTGTATACTTCATATATTTTGTTTAATTCAAAAATAATTTTGATAAGAATCAGTTAAATAACCCTTTTCAGGCCTTTCACACAAAGCTCCGCCTACTTTCTAAAATAAGCACGGGATTCTGAAACCGCAGGGATATCAGTTAGACTTAATTTTTCGACAGCGATGGATGCACAATTACATTGGTGGCGGATAACGATACAGACGAAATTAGATTTTTCTGTATATGGACGCAAGATAAGTCACAGATTTTCTGATATTTGGAAGCTCTCTGGAATCTCAGATTTAGGATTAGTTTATTTTTAATTTTATCTCAACGTTCGAAATGTTTATTTTATTTTATTATTAATTTCTAATAACGAGGAAATTAATTTCACAAGAATCTTTCTGATAATTTGGATGAATCATTCCACGTTTTGATTTGTACAAGAGCTTTTAAAGTCGTACATAGATTAAAAGGGATTTCAAAATGATCACGATTATAATCAAATGTTGACTATAGATAATTTATGCAAAATGTTGTGCTTCATTTGGAGTAACCAGATGCTATCTAATTTTAACGGTCCAACATTATTGTTATTACTTAAGCAACCTCGTTAAGTCTAGGTGTCAGCAGTGTTTAACAAATCTGGTGCGATTCCAGGATTTTGAAAGAGGGATTCAGCAAACTAACATTTTGAATAATACTTAAAAAAAAAGTCATATGTATTTACCATACATATGAAGCTCCTTAAAAGGGGCGTGCCCTCTATTCAATCCCCCTAAAAAAATACCTCGGCAAATTTAAATCTATACTTGTAACTGTACAGTGGAGCCTATGAGGATACAATCTAAGTATACATTTCAATAACTGAAAATCAACTGATATTTTCCAGTGATATATATATATATATATATATATATATATATATTTATATATAAATATAATCGTAACACATTTATATATTTTTATTCGTTTGTTTGTTTTGAGAGCGAATTTTTGTTTATTTAAAAATATAGGACAACAGAGTTGGTGTACGTGGGTTCGATTCCCACCCTAGGCATTCATTTATATCGGCTGGTGCAAAGTAGGCAGTTTAGCTTAGTGGCTCCGCACTGAATCTGTTGTTCCTGTGTCAAAAAATTCAAGAGGCCACGGCCAGGTCTTTCTATCTTTCTTTTTCTTTTCGAAGACCATACATACAACAAAAACCATGGTATAATTGTGAAAATTATATCATAGATAGCTATGCCGGTATAATTTTTGGTTATTGGGATTTATACTCTTGTTGCATTCCCATAGGTAACATTGTACAGCTATAGGTTGAGCAATCGTTAGTCTTAAACAATAAGAAAAATCCATACCGTAAGGTCGGCTTTAATTCTAATTTACCAACAGGCTATCACATTCCAATTTTTATTTGATATTGTTTATAGAGTTCGCATATTAAGATGCGATCATGTAAAAAAACAACTTTATCCTTTGAATACACATATTCTTGAAGGGTATGAATTAATGAATACCGTGGTAAAGTATTACTTGTTTATTCTTATGTTGTACTGTTACATAACTCTTCAAGGTAAGGGGGAGGTAGTGCTCTCGCAAACAAATATTAACTTTTCTATGTACCTGTAATTCTTGACTTATCGATTTGTTTGACTTTCATAATTATTTTTCGTTGATTTTTTAATATAAAACAGGCTGTGTTTATTCATGCATGCATCGTTTCACATTTAGTGATGTTGGGGCCTTTTATAGCTGTCCACACGGTATATGTTTCACTCATTGTTTAGGCCGAACAATGACCTATAAGACTCATCAATTGGTTGAATTTTGTGAGGGTCCGATGCCTCGCGTAACGAGAGTTTCACGCTCTTTGTACGTAAAGAAACCTTGCAACAACTCTTTGAAGGGTCCGTAGGTAGCCTGTTGCAAGGCTAGATTTCTGTTCCTATCCAATATTACCTCATTTTCCCGTGGCAGACCAAATTTCTCTAGCCTTTATCCCGGGCGGCCTTTATTACAGGACCTACCTATTGTTACTTTGTTCTTGTCCTGAACATGCATGGAATATTTGCTACTGGACATTAAGCAATCAACAATCAATCAATCAGTCATCATTTTGGTTCCTTTGGGTAGTTGCATCATACCACATCTTTATGTTGATATGGTAAGCTGGTATTGAAGTCATCGGTGAATATTTCTCTTTTCGTATCGCACGCAAAAAAGAAGAAGAAAAAGAAACCTTTCTTCATAGAATACAAAATCTTTGTGGTTACCGTTTAAAACCGTATAATGTCTGCAATGAAAGAGAATAATACGGTTTGAACAGTCATCTTTGTATAATGTATGTGATAAGAATTTAGATGTAAATAACTTATTTTGAAGAGATTGGTATTGGTTATTAAACAAGAGGCTCACGAGAGCCTGATATCGCTCCCCTGTAATTTCAGTTACAGGCATTTGACTTATTTGTAAATCTTACTTTGCTGAAAATTTTGTCATTTACACTTTCTCTCTTTCTATAATAATATTAATGATAATACATAACCCAAAACTGTGAAAATTCCTAAAAATTAACTATTTCTGGACAGTAACCCAATAATAAGTAGCCCTATTGGTCTGAAGATTACTTGACAGGTAGATCTAAACCTGTTTAACACTTTCACCTACGTCAGTTTTGCTCTTACTGCTTTAGTTTTTGAGATGAAAGCCAAACACTTCATTTGACCCCTATGTTCTATTTTTAGAAACTGCCGCCATGTTTTTAAATGTATCAAATCCCCGAATACAATCTGTAGACTAGATACCCTAAGGAACATTCAATTAAAGTTTTTAAGTATGCGACAAAGTAGTTTCAGAGAATAAAATTTAAAAAAAAGTAATGAGACGTTTACGAAAAATCTAAAAAAAAAAAAATTGTTTAAGGGCAATGACTCCTTAAGGGGTCAATTGACTATTTTGATCAGATGGACTTATTTGTAGATCTGATTTAGCTGAGTATTTATTGCCATTTATACTTTCTCTCTATCTATTATAATATGAAAGAAAATAACCAAAAACAGTAAAATTTATTAAAAATAAACTATTTCCAACAGTTACCCAACAATGGCATGTCGAACTTGTCCGAACATTTCACAACAGATAGATCATAACCCATTTATCACTTAAACTATCTTTCACTTTTGCTCTAACTGTTGTAGTTTTTGAGATATAAGCCAACAACTGCTTTTGTTCCCTATGTTCTATTTTTAGCCAAAGAGGCCACGTTTGTTGATGGATCAAAACTTTGGATACAATTGATAAACTAGATACTCTAAGGAACATTCATCTGAAGTTTGGAAGTATTTGGCTCAGTAGTTTCAGAGAAGAAGATTCTTGAAAAAGTTTACGACGACGACGACAGACGACGACAGACGACGGACGCCAAGTGATGGCATATGCACACATGGCCCTTTGGGCTAGGTGAGCTAAAAATGAAATACACACATATTAATAATTAAATATCATTAAACAGCTATAATATCTTTGTTTAGACAGTCACACAATAAGGTGTACTTACTTACATTCAAAATCTTCCTCCGTCATTTCCAAGACATTACTGAACGTGTTAAACCCATAAGTGCACTCATAAGGTATGTTAACATCATTTTCTTTGAGAGTTTTTATTGTGAAGATCGAGGTGTTTGCAGAACTGTTTACAGATTCTGTGTACTTTAAAATATTCAAAGATACCCCATTTATTATGACAAGGTTATATTTCCAGCCTTTAGCCCATTTTCGTGTATATCTATTACAGCAAGGGTGGTATTTGTAAGATGACACGACAGTTGAACGTCTTTTCCAAATACTGCAGGTTTAGTATGAAGCTTCCAGGAAATATCACCTAAAAACCAATGTGAATGCGATATTTATTTTTCCATACTTTAACCTATGTGTCAACATCATTTTTTTTCCTAAGGATAGAATCAGAATGTAATTATAAAAAAATATGTTTGCATCGTGTTAATTTCGAAAATGAAGATAAAAGTTGAAGTCATATTAGTGCGTCCTAAATGCTTCTATGGATTTACCTTCATTAGAATTGCTTAATCCAAAAATTTTGAAAGATCGGGGTGTGGAATTGCTTAAATACGTGAACAAATGTTTTGAAGTTTTGGTTAATGTGCCTATTACTGTTAATTTATTTTAAGGTTTTATGAATGTCCCATATTAGAATTTACCTTGAAGTTCATTTTTTCTTTATATAACTTTTTTTTTTCACAGGCGACGTAAACATATTGTTTTGATTATGCATGGCTAAATAAAAAAAAACATCAGAATAACAACATTACTAATAAAATTTTGAAACAAGAATAATACAGAAAAAGTTTAATAAGATGCTTTTAGCAACAACAACAAAAAATATCTATACTACTAAAGGAAGAGACTGATTTCATTGAGGCGCAACTCCTCTGAAACCATACAAAGTCGGAAATATTTGTGAAATGACGTAGAAATGTAGTGTCTGTACTTCCTAAATTTGTCTTTGAAACAATCTTTTTTCCATAGAAAACGCCAATTTTTGAGAATATAATCCAATTCAGAGACCGTTATAAATCCGTGTGTTATACTCTTTCGAGCATGATCAGTCGACTACTGCCCGCGAAAATGAAAAAAAAAACTCTTTGTTTCAACATTTGCCCAATTGTACCGCGATTTCGCGGACATCTTCTAGTAGAAACAATTGTATCATAGTACCTGTTTTTCTTGGTACAGTACATTCTTGCCTATATGAAAATTAACTGTTTGGTTTTAGTCCCTTCATTAGTCAAAATGTTTATTTTTGCGATGTCAGAGTGTTTATGGTATTATTTAACAAGAATATTCGCTTTTTTTATTACGCCGGATGACCTTGGATTAAAAGCGAAACTGCAGTCATAAAAACTTACACATTCGTATTTTTCCGGTACGTTTTTCGTTTTAACAATGCTTATAGTTTAATATCAAAATCAGAGAAAAAAAAATGATATACAAAAAAAAAAAAAAACCCACAAAAAACGAACTCCAATGAAAATTCAAAACGAAAAGTCTTTTACCAAATTGCAAAATCAAAAGTTCAAACATATCAAACGAATTGAAAACATGTTTGTTGACTAATTCGGTGTATAATTCACAGAATCAACATAACAGAACCAATCCTCATAAGATTACATGAAACATTGCTGTTAAATGTTTGTCTGATAACTTTCCAATTGCAAGTAATTTAGGATTTTCATTAGAATGTGCAATGAATGTTGTCACCTACCTTCGATTTCTATGATTATATATGCAGTGAAGAAAATCGTAATCACGATCCAAATAATCGTCTCTGCCATTCATTGACAACATTCATACTTTTTTTTTCTGAAATGAATAACATACTACATCCAATCTTCATGTTTAAGTGCCAACTAACCGTATCGCTATTTTGAAATCTACGCCCTTGACCCGAGAAGCTGCTCCTATTGAACTATTGACCTCATACAATAATTATTTTTTAATTGAGGCGTCAAATATTGTCTATTATGACATCAACATTTGAAAGGAACCTTTGTGATTTCCAGTAAAGGCGGGTAAAATAGCGATAAAAAAATCAAAACCACTTGTTATAAATTTCCTGCGTCCGAAGCGCTTCACTAGATTTACCTTTATCAGGAACGCTCAAAGCCGAATATTTATAAGCCAAGAATGTATAAGAACCGAAACAGTTGAAGAGCTATATTACCAAAAAGGTGTATCTGCATAAGAATCAGGCAGTGGTGAAACAGGACAAACAAAAACCCATTCATGTTGACATTAATTTATGTTCAAATTTTCTAACTTCAAAATAAGATGGTTAGGTCGTTGTTTTTTTTCGGCCATGTGGTGATTGGTTTCTAAATTGCCTGATTCTTAAAAATACTAAAAAAAAAAAAAAAAAAACAAAACTATGCTGAATTAATAAACAAACAAAAAAATTATTAGGTCCTTCCACTTTTCTGTGGAAAAATCTTTTGATTTTGTTTTGATTATTAGGTCTTTCCACTTTTCTGTGGAAAGACCTATTGATTTTGTTCTGATTGTCGCTATTATTGTGTTCTTCTTCCGCCACATTTTTTTCTGTCTGTGTAAAGTGGTTTCGTCAGATGTCACTTAGATTTTTTGCATATGATATCGAACATTTATTGCGTTTTTGAAACTGACCCTGTTTAACCGAACACTTTTTATTGTAAGAGTTATCTCCCCTAACACTGTTTTTCTTCTTCCCAACCGTAAAAGATTACTTTCAAATTATTTCACCAATTTGCTTGTTATATCCTCAGGATCTTCAGAATAGTTTGGAACGAAGCTGTCTGGAGACTTCATATGAGAGTTATTTCCCCTTATGTTTTTTCTAAAATAAGTGAAGTGTAATTGTTACTGGTAAACCATAAGTGATAGAGACTTACATGAAGGTCTTTTGATTTGAGGTCCTTGGTCCACAAAAAAGAAAATGGAGTCAAGGTCAAAAGTCAAGGTCAGATTCAAAATTTTCATTTTGGCTGAATATTGCTTCTTTTCAGAAACCGTATAAGATATCACCTAAATATTTTTGCTAAACTGATATTTGTGACATGTCGTAACATACATATTTTGGTTCAAAGGGTGCGTTGCCATTTGATTGGAGTTTCCTTCCCTCTAATACTTAAAATAAGCTGTACTGGGATAGAATCAATTTCCTTTCCATGGTGGATACTATGAGTCATTTGATTTGAGGTCCTTGCTATATGAACTTGGAATTAAGTTCAGGGTCAAGGGTAAAATTGACGTTCTAGATTTTGACCTTTGCTGTAGATTCATATTCATACATGATAAAGCATTGCATTAGGTTAGTAGACATATGACCTTAAAAATGTCAACCAGAAGTAAATGACCTTTTTAAAGCTAGAAATCGCAATTGATCTCCCTTATTTAAAGCAAAAGCATATAGAAACTATATATGTTTTAGAATCAGAGTAAAGTAAGCTATTAACGAACACCTGGAGTGACTTTGATTTAACCAGAAGTTGCTTTTTATGTCCCTTATTTGTTGAAAAAATTGCCTCAAATATTGTATTTTCAAAATCAGTGTGTGATTTGCTATCACTTAGGCCCGGACATATTGTTTTTTTATCATTTTTTTTTTAATCCTAAGTGAATTTGAGTGAAAAGACCTTCACTAAAAGGTTTTTAATAATTATTATTTTTTTCTTCCGTAAAATATTTTGTCTTACGGTGTATAGTGGTTTTGCAAGATGCCACTTAGATTTTTTGCATATGATAGCGATCAGTTATTGCGCTTTTGAAACTGACCCTGTTTAACCGAACACTTTTTATTGTAAGAGTTATCACTGTTTTTCTCCTTCCCAACCGTAAAAGATTACCTCAAAATTATTTCACCAATTTGCTCGTTATATCATAAGGATCTTCAGAATAATTTTGACCGAAACGGTCTGGAGGCTCCATTTGAGAGTTATTCCCCTTCTGTATTTAAATTAAACGAATTGTAGCTAGTTCACCATAAGTGATAGAGACCTAGGGTCTTTTGAATTGAGGTCCTCGGTCCGACAGAAAGAAGATGGGTCAAGGTCAAAGGTCAAGGTCAAATTCTGAATTTTATTTTGACTGTATATTGCTTCTTTTCAGAGACTGTATACGATATCGACAAAATATTTTTACCTAACTGATATTTACAACATATCTTAACATACCTATTTTGGTTAAAAGGCGCGTTGACATTTAATGGGAGGTGCCTTCCCTCTAATACTCAAAATATTGATTGGAGTGACCTTCAATTGTTCTCTAATGAATTGGTTTGTTCTCTGAACAATTAGTTTTTAATTATTATTATTTATCTGTTCAGCAATAGAATGTAGTCGGTTGGTTATTGGCGTCCAAACAGACATGTTTAATGTATGCGATCAGCATTGCAAGGTTGATATTAAATACTTATGAAATCAAAAGTGTTGATAGGAAAAAAGAATAGATTTACTTTATATTTACACAACAAATTGAGTATGGTATGGGTTTTACTAATTCTTGAAGGCCGTTCGGTAATCTATATAATCATTTTTGTTTCTAGTGGAAAGTTGTGTTATTGTCAATCATTTCAGATCTTATATGGATATTTGGTGGTCTTCTTTAAGATTCTTCTTGTCATTTTAGACATGTGAAACAACAATATTTTCCTTGAATCACGTTTCATTATCCACCACTCGTGTCCTATGCGGTGTTAACGTTTTATTACTTTCATAATCATTCGTGTTTTTGAAAAGACCAGCATTCTAAATTTGTTTTTTAATCTATGGGCATTTCATATTTGTTAATTCCTTAATCGTTTTGTTTTATCTCAAAAAAAATTTCGTTTATATTCATGAGTACATGTTTTTGATGTGTTATCCTTTGACGAACACCAACTATTAACAGAACAACCGTGTTTGAAATTAATTGTCAATATGATAAAATTTGTACTTCTTGTTTTGCCGAAAACCTGTTCTTTCTTATCTTGGGGAAAATACTGCCCAACATTTTATGGTAAATAAAAAATTTAATCATTTTATTTATATTGTTTGTGAATTTCTATTATGTTTCAAATATTTATTACAATCAAAATATTTCTTCGCAGGTATTAATGCTGTGTTCCAAAGCCATCTTCAGGCATCAATAAGTAAATGTTAATTGAAAGTTCATTTCAGAATTTTATATCATATACCAATAAGGAGATGTGGTATTATTGATAATACAATAGCTATCCCCATAGTTCAAAGTATGGATGGAAGCCATTTTATATCAAATTACACATGCAACAATGAGCAAAACTCTTACCGCATAGTAAGGTTTACAGGTCCCGACATGGCAAAAATACAGAATGTGGGACCCTTTATAGCTTGCTATTCTTTGTAAGCCAAGGCTCCGTATTGAAGGCCGTTCTTTGACCTGTATTTGATTTTTACTTTTTACACATTATGATTTGAATGAAGAGTTGTCTCATTTGCACGCATACCACATCTTATTTTCCATTAAAATACACAGTTATGCCCATGCACAACCTTTACGAATAGGGACTGCTAATCGGATGTATCGTGTAGGGAGAAGCCTTGTGTAAATAGAGAGATATATTATGTAGTGCTATGCTGATGCAAAGTCTGTGCAAACAGGGATTGTGTATAGGATGAATCGTGTAGGGAGAAGTCTTTTGCAGTGTTATGCTGCTGCATGGTCTGTCCAAATGGGAACTGTATAGAGTAAGAAGAAGTCTTTTGTAAATATTGAAATACTTATGCAGTGCTATGCCCATGGAAAGTCTTTTCGATTGCGGACTGCAAATTGGATACATCGTCTAGGGAGATTTCTTGTGCAGTGCTATGGATGGTCATGCAAGGTCTGTACACATGGGGACTGTTAAAACGTGTGCATCGTGAAGGGAGATGTCGTGTGGAGTAATATGCTCCTGTTCGGTCTCTACGAATTGGAACTGTAAATTAAATGCATCGTGTAGATAGAAGTCTTGAGGAGTGCTTAATGTATGCTCCTGCATGGTCTGTACACATTGGGACTGCAAATTAGATGCATCGTGTAGTGAGCAGTCTTGTTCTATGCCATGTTCCTGCATGGTCTGTGCGAATGGGAACTGTAAATGGGACGCAGCGTATAGGGAGAAGTCGTTAGCAGCGCTATGCTCCTGCATGTTCTGTACGAATGGGGACAGGTAATTGGATACATCGTGTAGGCAGATGTCTTGAGGTGAGCTATGGTCATGCAGGATCTGTACGAATTGGGACTGTAAATTAGATGCATCATGTAGCGACATGTCTTATGTAAATAGGCAGATATCTTGTGCATTGCTATGCTCATGCAGGGATGGTCCAAATGGGGACTGTAAATCAGATACATCGTATAAAGAGATATAGTGCGAATGGGAACAGTAAATTTGATGCATCGTGTAGGTAAGAGTCTTGGGGTAATGCTATGCTTCTGCATGGTCTGTACGATTGGGGACTGTAAATTGGATGCATTGTGTAGGGAGAAGTCTTATGCAGTGCTGTGTTCCTGTATGTTCTGTACAAATGGGTACTGTAAATTATATGCATTAGTAGGAAGATATCTTTTGTAAATAGGGAAATATCTTATGCAGTGCTATGATGATGCAAAGTCTGTTCGAAGTGGGACTGTTAATCGGATGCATCGTGTAGGGAGATGTCTTGTGCAGTGCTATACTCCTGCATGGTCTGTGCGAATGGGAACTGTTAATAACATGCATTGTGTAGGGAGAAGTAGTGTGTAGTGCAATGCTCATGCATGATCTGTACGAATGGGGACTGTAAATTTGATGCATCGTTTAGGGATAAAGTCTTGTGTAAATAATGACATGAATGAGATATGTGTATATTGTAAAGTGCTATACTCATGCAATGTTTGTGCGAATGAGGACTGTAAATTGGGTGCATCGTGTAGGGAGAAGTCTTATGCAGTGCTAAATATAAGCTCCTGCATGGTCTTTACAAATGGGGACTGTTAATTAGTTGCATCGTGTAGGGAGAAGACTTGTGTAAATAGGAAGATATATTGTAAAGTGCAATGTTCATGCAAGTTCTGTACAAATGAGGACTGTAAATCGGATGCATCGTCAAGAGTGATGTGTTGCGCAGTGCCAAGCTCATGCAATATCTGTACGAATGGAGACTGTTCGTCGGATGCATCGTGTAGCGATTTGTCTTGTAAGTCGTGTGCTCTTGTATGGTCTGTAAGAATGGGGACTGTTAATCGGATGTGTTGTTCTGTGCTGGGGCTCCCGCATGGTCTGTGTATGGGGACTGTTAATTGAATACATCCTGAAGGGAGATATCTTGTTCAGTGCTGGGCTGCTGCATGATCTGAGCGAATGGAAACTGTAATTTGGATGCATCGGGCAAGTAGTCTTGTGCAGTTCCTGCATTGTCTTTGCGAATGGGAACAGTCAACTGTAAATTGAATACATTGTGTAGGGAGAGGTCTTGTGTAGTGCAATGCTCATGCAAGATCTGAACGAAAGAATTCCGTTTATCTGAAGCAGCGTTTATGTTTATGTCTTTAGCATTGCTATGCTCCTACATGGTCTTTTTGAATGGGGACTTTTAATCGGATGCTGCGTGTAGCGAGATGTCGTTTGCAGTGCCATGCTCCTGCACGATCTGTCTTAATGGCGACTGTAAATCGGATGTATCGTTTAGGGAGATGTTTCGTTCAGTACAATCTCGTGCATGGTCTCTGCGAATAGGAACTGTAAATTGGTTGCATCGTTTAGGAAGAAGTCTTATGCAGTTAACAATTATAAATGAAAGTACGGCCTTCAACACGGAGCCTTGGCGCACATCGAACAGCAAGTAATAAAGGGCTCCTAAATGACATTGTAAAACAATTCAAACAGGGAAACCAACGGTCTAATCTAAAAAAAAAAAGAGAGAAACAAGCTAGAAATACCTATGAACAACACCATCAAACGACAACCACTGAACAACAGGCTCCTGTCTTTGCAGGTGCATAACAATGCAGCGGGTTTAAACGTTCATTTACGGGTTTGTTTTTGAGCAACGAGATCAGATGAAAATATTTTTTATGAATGTATTGCATTTATTATGCATTGTGCGAATGCGAAATTAGGTAACAAGTGCGGATCAATAAATCCAAGAATTCAACATGCACATCATTCAATGATAATACATACTAGTTAAGTTACTGTTGATTACGGCGCACATTTCAATCCATGTCATTCTGCCCGTCGAAAAATATAATAATGCATTTACTCATTATAATGTGTCAGCGTCTCATTTGTATTTTAACGACAGACACAGAGATGCAATTTTATAATGAATCTCTTTGTTTCTCAATGTTTTCTTTGGAATAATAAATCCCGTTTAGGACATACGTATCCAATCTCTATGTAAATTCATAAATACAGATTCAAATCAAGTTGAATTAATTACTTGAAGCTAATAATACCACAGCGATGTCTTTGAGCTGACAAAATTGAACAAAAATGACTTCTTATTTTTGTAATGAATGTTTAAGAAAATCATATCTTAATATCATATAAAGTCATATGATTCTTTAAATTAAAAAAAGTGTATATACTATGATGGCTAATTTTATTTATAAAACAAATGTACATTGTGTACATTGACGTTCTTGTAAAAGAAAATACTTAAACAAACAGGTCACTGGAAGGTGAATATTAATCTTGATTCTTTGTGAACAAAATAATTACACCAAATCATTTATCACTTGGGGCCATGTTAATGAAAGTATCCCAGGATGTGTCATAAGAGATGTCTTAGGATATTACTTAGGATGGTCTTAAGACGTTTCTTAAACAGTCTTGTCTTAAAACGTAAAACAAATCTATCTTAGAACAGTTCTAACTACGATGGTCCTAGGACCATCCTAACACATGTATTTTATTAATAAAAATTTGTACAATGTAGAGAAATAAATGACATATATTTTAATGTATTCGAGTATATACATGGTATGTTCATACAACATTAAAAAATTTGTCAGGGGCGGTATGTGTGCGGAATGCAATTTTAGCCATAAAAACTTGATGTGTCCTTAGGTCCACTCTATTTTATTACATGTATTGAACATGTTGAATCAGCATTAGTAAAAAAAGAAGTCTATTTTCCCTGAAATTCAAATGTTTTTCACATTTCAAATATCATTTTACCTTTTGGTCAGGTGCAACAACTGTTGCTAATGATGATAGAATCTTTTAGCTTCAAACAAAGCAGCATGAATTATTTTAAATGAGCGTAATTCTATGACATCGTCAAATATACGTTTCATAGAGCTGGATGGATGTTTATTTCATATGATTTTGTATACAGAAAAGCAATTTTAGTTCTGAAAGTACATCATCAAATGACTCCGGGATGTCTCAATGTATTTAGATATATGCATCAGGTTAGTTAGAGAACAACCAGACAAAGAACTGGTAATAAGCTTGTTTTTTTTTAAACTCAAACTGAATACTACATGTATAAACCTCTTTGTTGATTCATCGATCAAGTTTGTCTACAAATTAAGAATAATGTCACACAACTGAATCTTTAAAAAACATATATTGAAGATCATTTGATTTAAATAGAGTAATACAAATAACCGTATAACAGTTAAACATTGTATTAGTATATTTATTATTGAGTTAATGCCATACGTGTTGTTTTTATTTCGACTTAGGACATCGTACCTGTTAGGACTATCCTAAAACCATCCGTAGGCACCTCTGTATATATCCTAACTTTAGTCCACTTAGGACCAAATTTAGGACATATCTTATTTTAAGAAACTTTCGTTAACCTAACTTAGGACTAAGACTTGTCCTAAGACCATCTTTAGACACGTCCTAGCCCAAGAACAGCTTCGTTGACACGGCCCCTGGTATAGAGAAGCCAAAAAGACAACTAGGAACGGATCAAAAAATCACATCCTTCTATCGATTCACAATGTGCTCCGTGAGTCTTTGATTATTGACCCGGTAAACTTCGCTAAACTTCAGCAGTAAACTTGAAAGTTAGTTAGCTTACCATATCAATCCTATCGACTTTCAACATAGACTAAAGTAACGTACAATTTGGACTGCCCTCTTTTAGAAAAAAAAAGAAAGGTCACACACGATCAAAAGGATTTAAAAAAAAAATAGTGTACATTATCCAAATGGTATACATCCTAGTAGAAAAATTCTGATCTACTCATAAACGAATAACATCATTGTTTGTTAATCCATCTTTAACATCTTGTCATAACAACCAGTTACCATGCAACGCAACAATACTACTGACATGTTTTAATGTGAAGTTGCAGTAGCAAGTTTGAAGATCGGCTCAGGCCGTTCAATATTTTCATAACAGTAACAAGATATTGACCTAAATATACATGATATGTTTGCCCGCAAACGTTTAGAATCATCCGTCCGTCCTAATATACTAATTTTTGTTTACCTCCAGTCGACTTTCATCATTATATTTCAATATGTTTATGTTTACATTTTTTGGATCAATGTAAAATATCAAAATAAATTATCTTTCTTCTAATCCTTTGGAAGAAGAAAAAACCACAATCAATTGATGATATATATATATATATATATTTATATAATTTACAGGTAGATGCGCGTTGTCATTTTGTGCATTTAACCTTAGTTTTAACCTTAGTTTATACCTTTACTTACCTTGTTATTGTTTACATACATGCATTAGATATTTATATACATGGATCATAATAATTTCTATTTTTGTACGATATTTGCAGTAAGATTTATTTTTAACTCATTATTGATTAGTTATATTTATAGTTCTTCAATATTGAATATGCATTGTGTTGTTTTCATACCTTTAAATCTATAAAACTAACCAGCACAGTTGTAATACTCTGTTATATATAAAGCTATACAATTTTCAGTGTGTGTTTGTCAGTAATTGTATACTCAATAACAAAAGAATCGCACAACCTCGAATATGTTCTTTCGAGGTTAAATTTCTACTTCATATACATTTGTCAAGAGTAATTGAAATGAGTCATACTTACGGGACAATATGTCTGTTAAAATGTAGATTTTATTGACTTTATTTTATACCGTCTACAAAAAACATGTTTCCAACCAAACCAAATATAGCAAAATTGAAGACTGAAGTCGCATGTATCATTCCACTGTAAACAACGAAAATGATTTTAATATTCAGTTTCGTTATTGTTTATTTTCTTATGAACATTTTGGAATTGACTAATTTTATACTTTTTTATTTTTCTAAATTTTAACGTAAATGTATCCGCGTACTCTGAATTAATTTCAAGTTCAGGCTTTATTTAAATAAGAAATTTTTAAGAAAAACAAGAAGTTTGGAAACTATTATCTATGGTAAAAAGTGGCGCGTGTCTTTGTCTTACTACATTGTAAGTATACTTTCCTCGACTGATGGTTATTTAAACAAATACTTGTTTCGTGTCTACAAACTTATAACAAAATAGATCTTTCAAAACACACACGTTTCTTTTAAGTATAAGGTATTTTAAGAATGTCTAACAGCTAAATCAAATCGAGTCGAATTCAAGCGAAATTGATCAAAATTTATTTCATTAGCATTTATTCCTTCCGTCAATGAAATAGATATTGCAGATCATGGCACGACTCAAGGCCCCGTAATGACAAATCAAAACAATCAAATCTAGTAAACTAACAGCCTGCTATATATATAAAACAATGGAAAAAAAGAAAAACATATTATTAACCCTGTATACCAACATTCCCCATGTGAAATTGAAAAAACATCTAAAAGAAATAATCCATAATGCTTTTCAATATAAAGATGGTACATGTAGCATACGCTATAAATCTATTGCTTTGGGAAACTACACGCCATATTTAATTAATAGTGAACAAAAAGGTAAAGCACACTACCCAGAGGAACAAGTGATCAATATGATAGTGTTTCTTATGGACAACATATTGTTGAATTTGGAGGTAGACTTTTTCAACAAATTGGCTGCATTCCTCTGGGAACGAACTGTGCTCTTCTCACTGTTGACCTCTTCTTATTTTCATATGAGTCGGGGTTTTTCAGACAATTGTCAAAACAAGAAGATCAAAGAAGCCAGATCATGATCTAAATGGTATTAAAATTCAGAAACATAATTTAAGATAACAGGAAACAACAGTTCTTCCAAGAATCAAAACTACCAGGTATAATACTATAATACTGCCAAATCTGGAATGAACTGCCTAGCCATTGTCGAATGGTAACATTATTTGACCAATTCAAAGTATTGGTACAAAACATGGGATCCAAATAACAGCTCATACCAGTGCATTGCATGCATGTGCTTTTTTTTTTTTTTTTTTTGACTGATTTGTTTACTTTTTTAGTTGTTATTATCTGCTGTGCCTATCATTCTAACTTATGCTATGTTTTAAGATATATTTCATTTTGCATACTATGCTTTGAACTTTCATATGTCATCGATGGTATCTTACTATGCACTGTATGTTTAAAATTGTGTTGTTTTTATAAATGTTGTATGTGTGTATATATTTTGTTATTTAGTCGATTTGAAAAGCTCACTAGAGCTTGTATTTATGTATTATATGATTATATTGAATTTCTACTTAAAACAAAACTTTGAATTGAATTCATTTAAATCTAATTTCACAATCTGTTATCTTGATGATATTCTAATATTTTATGGTTGGGTTCAATTAATATATCCTCCAGAACTAAACACTTAAGAAACAATTGGCAGAAAATTGATGAACCAGGGTTATGTCAAAGAACGTCTCGTCCCTTTTCTAAAAGGTTCATCGGAAGATACCAAGACCTTGTTGATAAATCTTCGGTATCAATTTTAACAAATGATATATGATGGTTCTGAAGTATTGATTATGGGTACTGACTTTGTTTATTGTCTTAATTACGTGTTATAGTGTGCTTTTTCTGTCTTTGTATATTTTAAAACTTTAATGTTTAGTTCAATTTAGGTAATATACTTTTCGCGAGGCTCGGTATTTATACATTCCGCCATTGTGTTATTGTGATATAAACTTTTTTTATATTCTTGTCTTTCGTTTTTGTAATTTTTCTATAGAGTTTCTATATGCCATCTTGTTTTTTGTTTGTTTGTTAAAATAATTATTTGTTGTTATAGTGATTAAAATTATAACACATTGTTGACTGCTGTACCCCAATTTTTGACATTTTTATTTATTATGTTTGTTTGTTTTCCTCACACATTGTTGTCAATAAAAAGGAATTATATGCGACTATCATACAAGTAAGAAGATTTAGCTAGCTATGAAACCAGGTTTAATCGGCAACTTTCTACATAAGGAAAAGCCGGTTTTTAGTCCGGAATATGACAGCTGTTTTGCATTCGTTTGATTTGTCTGAGCTTTTGATTTCGCCATTTGATAAACATGATAAAGGATTTTCCGTTTTGAATTTTTACATTTTACTTTTTACATGCTACTGACTTGGAACAAGCACATACATGTGTACATAATTTGTTTGGATTAAACATGTTAGAAGGCGCCCTGCCCCTAACCTGGAACAGTGGTTCAACAGCACAACAAAAATCATAAACAAAGAAATAAGTGAAAACAATTATGATGTGCAGCAACAAAAAACAACCACTGAAATAAAGGTTCATTACTAAAGTTGCATGCAGAATATAGAGAGGGGGGGGAATATGTTTTCAACGCCAACCCTCCACCAACATGTCACCGCAGTGTATTGGAACAATGAATGAACAAGCTATTAAAATGGGTCGAAAAGGGTTTGACTAATCAGATCGATAAAAAACACCAACGACAAAGAAAAAAAAAAAAAAAAAAAAGAAACATAAACGCTAAAGACACTTATTGCCGACCTCAGGGTCTTCGCATTTAGTTACTGTATGTTGGTTCCAAGTCAGTTACAAATTATGAGAACATTCTGTTTTCAAGACAAAACGTCGATTAGTACACATGCAATGCATTTAGTTAAAAGATGTCACAGAAAACATGACCTTGTGTAATGAAAAAAATAAAAGTATCGACAGGATGTAGAACCGTTAGCTTTTATAACTGAATAGTAAAAAATATTTTAGTTTGCTTTAACTTGTTGTTAAGAAAACCAATGTTAGTTACCGATTAAATATTCCAAGATGTTATTACAATTTTAAATTATTAACCTTTGGGAATAAGATTATTCCAAAGGTCTATAAGATTTCATGGATCGTATCAAAAATTAACGGCCCTAAAACAACATCATCGTAAATGTGTAACATGCTATAACGCTAGATGTATATATGTCAATGATGTAATGCATATATGTGTGAACATGTTTTCTATAGCGGAATAGCGTGTGACAAATAATAAGGTAATATCAATTACTTAGTGACCTGTAGAAGGTAAACAATGCAAAATGAACTAAGAAAAAAAAAATCCGAGTTCAGGAATCTAAATCGAAGCGACTAAATCACCAATGAATTGTTCTAGATAAGTCCTCAGTAATGTTATCACAGAAATTGAAATATATTAGAAGGGTATGTTGCATTCCTTATTGTGGAAAGATTGGTATATCCAATTGGATACATTGGAATGGCTCTTATGTATATTCACAGTCTAATTAAAATATAGACCATGTGTCTATTCATTGCCTACAA
This sequence comes from Mytilus coruscus, assembly GCA_017311375.1. NCBI lineage: Eukaryota > Metazoa > Mollusca > Bivalvia > Mytilida > Mytilidae > Mytilus > Mytilus coruscus. Next base: position 37,209,739 of record CM029608.1, read on the forward strand.
GGATCTGAAAACTTCGTTTCACTTTCTGTTCAGTCAATGGTATTCAGATTTCAAAGTTTTGAAGGCGTGTAGTAATTCGGCAAAATTAGAGAATCCTGAAAGTTCTTAAAAACAGAACGTAGAACAGAGGTTTTTTAGATCCTTGTTAGCTTAAGTCGAAACACAAGATATGCATTTTAATTAAATTGTGTATACATGTATACATGTACTCTGTATGTTTGTTATATGTATTTCTATTTGTATCCATCTGATGAGTTAAGCCTTTTTCAACTGATTTTTATAGTTCGTTCTTATGCTGTACTGTTACACCACTGTCCCATGTTAGGGAAGGGTTGGGATCCTGCTAACATGTTTAACCCCGCCACATTCTGTATATATGTGCCTGTCCAGTGGTTGTCGTTTGTTGCTGTTACATATTTGTTTTTCGTTCATTTTTTTTTGTACATTAATTAGGCCGTTAGTTTTCTCGATTGAACTGTTTTACATTTGTGATTTCGGGGCTCTCATAGCTGACTATGCAGTTTGGACTTTGCTCATTGTTGAATGGCGTACGGTAACCTATAGCTGTTAATTTCTGTGTCATTTGGACTCTTGTTGAGAGTTGTCTCATTGGCAATCATACCACATCTTCTTTTTTTATACATACATCTCTAAAATGTTTTGAATGAAGTATAATATATTATTCGACTTTGCCCACACCATAGCTATAGAAAATAACAGATGTTTCACGGACACTTTTTATGAAGATACACGGACTCTATTTATGAATAGGGTCAGTCGTGCTTTTATTGAGTTCATAAACACTTTATTTAACACCTTGTGACCTAATTTTATTTGATTTATAAATACAATCTATATGAAAAGTGTTCATAAAAATAAATAACATCATATATAATATTAATATGGAGACAGGTTGGCGCCTGTTGAAACGTTTAAATCCTGAGTGTCCTAAGTCAGGAATCTGTTGTTCAGTGGTTTTCGTTTGTTGATGTGGTTTATAAGTGTTTCTCATTTTTTAATATATATTAGACCGTTGATTTTCCTGTTTGAATGGTTTTACACTAATCATTTTGTGGGTCCCGTTATAGCTTGCTGTTCGGTGTGAGCAAAGGCTTCGTGTTGAAGGCCGTACTTTGACCTACAATGGTTTACTTTTACATATTGTGACTTGGATGGAGAGTTGTCTCACTGGCACTCACACCACATCTTCTTATATCTATGAAAGGAACAAGAATTTAAAGAACATGGCTCATTGATTTCTGAAAGTCGAGTTGACCGTAGATTTATTAATAAAAAAACCAATAGGCTGTTTTAATCTGGGAATAAATATTCATTCTAAAGGTAAGTTTATATTTTAAAGCAATTAAACTGTTGTTGTCAACTTATAGTAATTATATATAAAATCAAATGGATGATCCATGTCTTTGTCAACAAAAAGTAAGTACACTATAAATGTTTATATAATTAGCCATAATGTGTATACGCTATGAAAAGCGATTGGTTTCTTTAATATAATTCTGCACTGCGGTGAACAATAACATGATTAACGTGTCTATGTCCATATTATACATGGTATTACCGTACATTAAAGTTTCCAAATAAATGGGTACATTTTCTTTTCTAAGTTCAAAAATAAGGTATTCCTTTGAGCTGTATAATGTTTACACGAGAGGAAATAATGTTGAGTATTTTCATATAAATAACCACATTGACACATTGTGTTGGGTTAAATGTTTGCATGATACATATCCATATTAAGCGCACTGCATTTATTTCTTCATCTTGCGTGCTAAACATTTAAATATCGATCGCCAGGTGTGAAATAAGTAGGGGGTGATTTGTTTTTATAATATTTCTGTGAGTGAATTCCATAGTTTAATACCTAGATGAAATAAATGAATCTTGATAAAAGGACAATCTGCTAGGAATTTGGTTAAGCTGGGGTCACACATTAACGATTTTCACTGCCGTCCTTGATAGGACCATTCCAGATTTAAATTTGAAAAAGATTTAATCGCGACAACAATCAGATATTGTTCAGAAAGCGTCCAAATTCAGCCGTTTCGATCCGAGTTTCAGCTGATTATCCCGTTCTCAATCCTATTCTCATCCCATTTGTATCTTTCGCATGTTAAAAAAAAGACCGCATATGTCCCGACATCGTCCCGATTCTGCCAAATGCGATCCGACAGAGATCCGACAGTGACCAGACAGTGAACCGACGCTGACGGAAGAAATCCGATAGAAAACCGTTTCACATGATAATCCCGTCCAATAAAAAAATTGCCATATTCGGGATAATTCGGGTTCTGTTGGAACGCAATCCTATCCCAGTCTGCTGTATCGCATTACAAACGGCTTTGTCTGGACTCAGTCGTGTTGTGTTATGTAATTGTCGGGACTCTGACGTGGGTATTATTGCCAAATTCGTATCAATAACGGGACTGTTCCGGAACAAAAATGGTTCGGATTCGGCAAGATCTGGATGCAATCTGGACTCAATCGCCAAAAAAACAGCAATAACATTTTTCTCCTGATCATGCCCGTTCCACAGGACACCGTTCAGAAAACACAGAACACTGTTACGACTTTAATCCAATACAACAGAATCTGTCACGACAAAGTCATGATTGTAATCCGACTAGACAAAATTAAATCGGCTTAGTTTCCTCGAATGTTACGGGACGCACCTAACTGTCGGGGGTGCTTGGCCGACCTCTCCGATCCGAAGGAATCTATAAGAACGTATACGCCTGGGTTCAGACAATGATAGGGCATTCCAGATAGTTGAGGATAGTAATCCGACTTTTTCACTTTTCGTGTCTTAACGCTGGCTGATGTCAAACGGGAGTCATATCATCTTCACTGTGTGAACGCCGCATTAATATTTTGACTACTTCGTTTTGTTTTTGAAACGGTAGGAGGTAATAAATCTAATAGTATTCTGGAGCATCCTCATTCAAAATTTTGTAATATAGAGTTAATTTTTTAATTTTCCGTCTAACCTTCAACTTTTCCCATCCCGTTTCTAAATAAAGTGATTGAGTGCTGCTTCCAGTATAATTTTTCTAATCTTCAGAAACTTCAGAGGGATATTCAAGAACGGGCCTAATACATGTAATAAAAGTTGAATATATTCTTTTTAAATATTCCCTTTTTAGTCGGAATTTTAACCGTCAAAGAGCATTTAATTGTTTTGATACCTTTTCTATTAAGTAATCTTTATGCTTGGTCCACTTGCAGCCACTACTGAAAAATAAACCCAAATGTTTGTGACTAGTAACTGTATCTATCTGAACTCCGCCAAAATCAAAAATCAAGTTATTTGTTTTTGAATTTTTGATACGAATTAATTGTAACATGATATTAGTTTTACTTGGATTGAATTTAACAAGCCAATCACTATCACAGGAATTAATAGTTTGTAAATCGATATTTATCATGTATTGAAGAGTAATTTTATCTGGAGCAGTATGTCCAATGCATGTATCTTTTGAAACATTCTACTTTATCCAATCATATCATAAGCAAAAGTCATTAATGAAGAATAGAAATAAAGGGGACCCAGTACCGAGCCTTGTAGAACACCAGCTTTAAGACTGCCTAATGCGGAAGTCGCATTTTCCAATACTGACCTCTGAGTTCTGTTAGTTAAGTAACTTTCAAGCCATAACAACAGCTTGCCTTTTATACCATATCTTTCTAACTTAAGAAGTAGGCTACTTATCCAGACTTGATGAAATGCCTTTCTAACATCAGCAAATGTTAAACTTGTACAGAATTTATTGTCTAAAGCATACACGATAGAATGATACGTCTCAATTAGTTGATGAAAAGTTGAGCAGCCGGGATTGAAACCAGGTATGAAACCAGATTGAAACTTTTACAAAGTTTATAAGAAATGTGTATGACTGAAGAGTTTACCTTGAAATCGTATCGTTACTGTTAATTCCACTACTTTTTAAAATTTTATACTAGATTAATAACTTTTAATTTGGATAATATGTTCATGAAATAGCTATGGTAGAAACCGCTATCCTATTTCAGAAAATCCAATTCAATCAAATATTGCAAGAATCAATACTGAATTTTTAAGTTTTTTAACTTTGAGCTCAACTGTAGATTGTGTCATATCATTTAATTTTTTTTAATTAATCTCATATAGCGTATGATTTGATTTGCACATGGTCTCATGCGAGATAATATTCCTTTGTTAAAAATGTTAATAACTTTTAACACATACCCTTCCTTCAATTGATAATACAAACAAAACATAAATATATTATGAGGACATGTATGAACCTAAAAAAGGTTGTTAGGTCGCTTTATAACCCCATATATAATCAGTAGGAGTTAAACAAAAGTAACAAAAACAAACCTAATTAACAGTTAAGTATACTAACAAATCAGACATGATGTAAATAAAAGCTTTGCTTTTATTTACAGAGTATCAACTAACGACGCGTGCTAAATATGATTATTACTCAGTTATTATTAGAAATATTGTCGGAGTAATGTTTATATGTCTATTCTGCATTGGCTAGAGGTATAGAAGGGAGGGTTGAGATCCTACAAAACATGTTTAACCAACCGCATTGTTGCGCCTGTCCCAAGTCAGGAGCCTCTGACCTTTGTTAGTTTTGTTGATGTGGTTCATAAGTGTTTCTCGTCAATATCATAAAGTTTAAAACAACATATCAAGCCGTGATTAATATTAGAAGTATAAAAGGCTGAATGATCCAAAAGGAACATCTCAACGTCATGGGGATATAATTAACTTTCAAAATACATGTATTGTACGGTATGTTCTAAATTCGTTCTAAATTTGTTTATGCAAGTTGTATGTACATAAGTATTGTTTTGTACCACAACATCCGGAATGCAGATACTAAGACATTTACGTTATATTCAAACTGACAATGCTACCCCATGGCGTATACAATTCAGCACCGCAAATTCAAGCCTCAAAATGGATGCGGAAATACATAGGCAGCATTCGAATATAATGAGTTTAAAACAAAAAGACTGAATAGTGCTAAAGTGACATCACGATAATACAAAACCAACTCCACGAAACACTTCAACACAATTTTGGATGTGGCATCCGTAGTGTTGCTCGTGTAAGTACAATGCGTTTTTAAGTCTATTCGGACTTCAATTTTTGGCAAAAAAGACGGAATTTTATTTACGGCAATCGGATTATATTCATTTACATCTGTAAAACAATATTCTATAACGGTCAAACAACTCGTGATAGCGTCCGTAACATTCTGAATTGATTATTCTATTTATAACTCATGGTTTCTTGTTAGCATCAAAACTCAGAGATATGATAAAAAGTATAAACAATTCATATTTCGAAAACCAAATAAGGTGACTTATCATTTTATACCGAAAGTTACATTTAGTACACCAGTAGTATAAGATATTTGAAGACAAACTATATAAAATTATAGATTGTTCAGTGTATATTTAGCTATCATTCGACATTGAAAGTGGCTTCATATGTAAACTGAATTAAAAAAAAAAAAAAAATGCACGTTTTTGAAAGTGTTTTCCCATTACATTGTCTTTTTTTCTGTTAACACATTTCCTTTGCGATTGTTAAAATTGGTCGTAAAATTTTCAAAAGGCATCGACCAGTTTTTACTGCAACAAACTGTTATACGCTGTAGAAATTGTTTCACGAAAGAAATATATTTATAAACCATATCTCTAAAGAACCTTGGAATCCATATTATCCACGAACGATAACTAGAAAATACAGCACGAATTCTAGTTCCTATTTATGACCATTGCTCAAACTGACAGCTCCAATAGAATTTTGAAATGTAGGTACATGTATGAAAGGATTGTTTTGGAATATTGACACATAATGCATTTGGTACTCTGAAGATACAATAGTTTTAAAAACAGGCATCTTTTGCATTAAAACTAAGACCGATATTTCTTTTGATGAAATTGAGCATGGAAATTGGGAATGAGCCAAAGAGACAACAACCCGACCAAACAGCAGAAAATAGCACAAGGCCACCAATTGATCTTCAAAATAACGAGAAAACCCCGCACGCGGAGGCGGGATTCAACTAGGTCCTTAACAAAAATTTGTACTAGTTCAGTGAAAATGGACGTCAAACATATCTCCGAGAAATATATATGAGCTAAAACTGAAAAAAACATACAATAGATATAAGAAGATGTGGTATGAGTGCCAATGAGACAACTCTCCATCGAAGTCACAATTTGTAAAAGTAAACTATTATGGGTCAATTTTTTCATGCATTTACCGCCTTCTTGACGTTACTTTGAATTATATTACATACACTGACCAAATATGATTTTAAATAACTTCAAATAAAATTCCGAATATACTTAGCAATACGTTTTTCACTTTCTTGTTTTATGTTTTATGGACCTGTTATTCAACAAATGTTTTAACTTCTTCTAGCAAATATACATATATATAAATATCAAAGTTACAGCTAAACATGGTAACTTTTTTGTTCTACTTTCTTTTATGTTCTACCTGACCGGGACCAAACTAGCGGTCATATAATTTCATGCCGAATTGAACACATAAACAATCTACAAGTATCCGTCAAGATACATATTTTACAATTCGTTTTACTGAAATAGCACATCCAAAAAGTAAAATAACAAAATTACCGTACTTCAAGGAAAACTCAAAACGGAAAGTTCCTAAACAAGTGGCAAAATCAAAAGCTCGGACACATCAAACGAATGGATAACAACTGTCATATTTCTGACTTGGTACGGGCATTTTCTGATGTAGAAAATGGTGGATTGAAACTGCTTTTATAACTAGCTAAACATCTCACTTGAATGACAGTCGCTTTAAATTCCATTATATTGACAACAATGTGTGAACTAAACAAAGAGACATAATAGGTAAAAATGCCAAATATAGGGGTACAGCATTAAACATTGTGTTATAATCTTAATCTCTATAAAAACAAACAAATATGTCAACAAAGAAATACAAAAAGGCAATTAGACAAAGCACATTAGCAAAAACGAAAGACAAGAATACAATATAACCATAGCACAATAACACAAAAACGGGATGTATAAGTACCGAGCAACGTAAAATGGATTTTACCCAAAATAGACTAAACAGTAAATGTAATAAATAACAAAGACAAATAAAAAACACTATACCACGTAATTAAGATGATTAAAAACGTCAGTACCTAAAATCTATACTTCAAAACCATCGTGTATTATTTGTGAAGTTGATACGGAATATTTATCGACAAAGTCTTGGTATCTTCCGATAAACGTTTTTAAGTCTTGGTCAACTGTATAAGAAAAATAACATTTTATAAATGTAATATGTTCAAATAGCTTTCCTAGATTTACACTCAGAATGAGATTGAATTAAACTGGATAATAAGACACATGAAAATAACTGTATCTAAGTCAAGAAATGATTTCAAGAAAAATATATTCATATTCATTCACAGGAAAGATCATTGAATTGAATTTAGAAAGTTTTGTTATACAAAACCACAGTTTTCTGTTGGTTGTTTCATTTACATCATAGTTTGAATATGTATGTTTTTTATACTTCACATATACAAGATACATATATGCAAATTATAAAAGTCATGTTATTTTTTCATTAAAGACGCAGGTTTGGTGATGTTAAATATTGTTTTTTTTTCCATCAATATTTTTTGTATATTTCGTTACGAAGTCACGATTAGGACGCTAGTGATACGATGTACGTTACGTATAAAGAGCTCCTTAGAGAAGCAGTCAGTATATAATGAAATCCATTGATACCATAGGCATCAAAGGTCCATTATAGAATTAAAATGGTTCCAAAGAAAAAAGTGTTAAGCGCACTTTATGGTCCGGATTATGCTTTCTTCTTCTGTTGGTATATTGTTTGTAGTGTTTTTGTTTTTGTTTATTGTATATGTTTAATATTGTACTTCCTTCCTCGGTATACAAATTCCTACTTTTTTTCTCTCATTTAAATATCATTGTGTTTTTCATTGGCCATTATATTGACAACGATGTGTGAACAAAACAAACAGACATGATAGGTAAAAATGTCAAAAATTTGGGTACAGCAGTTGTACAACATTGTGTCATAATCTTAATCACTACAAAAACAAACAAATATGTAACAAAGAAACACAAAAAGGCATATAGACAGAGCACATTAGAAAAATGAAAGACAAAAATACAAAAAATTTACCATAGCACAATAACACAATGACGTGATGTATCAGTACAGAGCCACGTCATATGTAACAAAGAAACACAAAAAGGCATACAGACAAATCACATTAGCAAAAATGAAATACAAGAATACAAAAGGTTACCATAGCACATGTTGACTCAATAGTGCTGAAAGCGGCGTTAAGCACGTCAATCAATCAATCAATCAAAATTATTTTAACAAATTCATAACATCCAAGTTCAATAAAACAATATCCCTATCTCCATAACAGTACCTAGATACTGGGTGAAACCATCTTGAACTTATAGCACACCAACAGAGGTCTCGACCAAGTTGTTATGATAACATTAATGATACAAATTTTGCTGAATTAGCTGTACATTTCGATAATTAATGTCTCTTCATTGCGGGACAAGGCCTAAAATTTAAAAATCCGAAATCTCATACAAATGTTGATAAGTTAATGCAACACCAAAAGTTAAGCCAACCACGTACAGAGATCAATCTGTTCACAGCTAGCAATCGTGTCTTTGTAAAATAAATGTAATTACATCATTTTATTTACACATTTTAGAACCACCAATCTATAACACGTTTGGATTGAGAGTACAGTATAATATATCCAATGAAACAATATGAACTCAGGTTCAACAATCTCAATTGTACTCTTTTCTACTTCCCTCGTTCTATTGTTTTCAATCAATGATAACGAAAATTTGTTATGCTAGAAGGAAGAATTAAAAAAGTTAATCCGTATCGTTGTATACATGGCATATTTGTTAACAATAACATTACAAAAGGTCACAAGTTATATATCCTTGTACTCATTAACAAATTGTCTTTTATATATATTCCCCTATTCAAATTGCGTTCAAGATTTGTGACGTTATGAAAAAGGTGAAGGACTTTAATGTTATCTACAAAAGACATTATTGGTACATGTCGAGAAAGATTAACTGGAAGCTGTGTTCTTGATGAACCTCATGACATCCTGCGATATATTATTAATATTTATTCATCTGCATAAACTATAGATATGACTGCTATACCTAATATAATTTTTCTTATTGTTACGAAATTGGGAAATGCAATTTGAATACCTGTATATTCACTATCATCTTTGAAAAGTTACATGTATGTGAGCAATGATGACAAAAAATGAGACTGAAGTCATGAAATTGAAGCTCTCCAACATCAACGGCCGAGGAAGCCAGAGCTCCAGTATGGCCAAACCTTATATGACACGTTTTTTGTCATTGGAACTTCAGTCTAAGTATATTAATTTGGGAAAAACATATTTGAAAAATCAAAAAGTTTAGAATAATTGACTAAGTTCGAGTAAGAAGCATGCACCAAAATATCCATACATATGGGATATAATATCGACTTTCGAGTTCATCTCAAACTTAGCCTTATGTATCATAATCAAATTACACACATAGTTTGTAACAACAACAGCACGTTTTTTCCACAAACGCAACACCATAATAAAAAGGTTTTTTCAACGGTTAATTTGTAAAGTCAGTAATAAGATGTGGATAGCATCATTATTTGATAATTGATATAAATATGTAACAGCGAATTGAATTAAGTTCCTGACTGTATTATAAGCTGCCTTGTTCCTCTTATTGTTTCTGATATTCAAATCTTACCGTTTTGTCTGGTAATTAACAGATAACTTAACCAATATTGTCTATAGTTCGGAAAAAAAAACCGGAATGCTCATAAATTGTCTTGAAGCTGCGTGCAAATATTTGTATTGCTTAAACTGTTGAAATATCCGGAACAGTATTCAGACGTATCGGAAAGATTTCGTAGATATCTTAAGAATTCTGTATGTTTATCCTTTGGTGAAATCCTGCTTAAGTGTACGTTTTCCTTACTTTTAATTTCCCATGTATCATTCAAACTGCTCATACATTGTCATACTAATAAACAAACTATAATCAGCCAATATTCTGTACTGAATTGTCTGTTTTTTATGTTTTTTTCCAGAAAAAATACTCAAGGCATCCTCACTTTCTGTTTTATTTGGTTCTTGTTTGCTGTTATCATTACATACGGTCCAGGAAATTTGTATGCATCAATACCTTTGTCAAACCTTTATGAAACACGAATTGAATAGAAGCTACTTCATAATAATTTAAATGCATTATAATATTTATTTTTAATATTCGTATTTTAATGAGAAACGAAACTATGTCTTGGCAGTAAACATTTTAACACTGACATTAGCAATCGAAGGCACTCACAACTCATACAAAACGATTTTAAATATATCAGAGGATTACTTCCATTTAACGCCTTCATTCTTTTTAGCCATGCCGGTTGTATTGATAATAAGTGGACATTATTTGATGCATTTTGGAAATACAATGATGTAGAAATTTGGTCCCGTGTTGTATAGTAGAAATAAATATGGTTTTTAAAAGTAAAGATACGACGGACCATGACTGACAACAGAAAGCAATCGATGGGTGAAGAATGACGGAGGACAGACAACGGATGATAGTCGAAAGCTAATTACCCAACCTTCTGGCCAAATAAGCTAAAATGAATTGAGATATCAGTCTCGTTTAGTATTACAAATCTGCTACAAAATAAACATTAAGGGATTAAAAACTAAATCAACTTATTTTAGACGGCATTTTACTCATCCATATGCTTTTCTTTTCCTTTCTTGAAAGCCAACAAATCCGATAAAATATGGGATACACGTACTTAAAATCACCCTTAACTTGCATTTTCAAAAGTATTGAGAATACCATTTCGTTGGGAGTCGCTCGTCGTGATTTTTTAATCATTTTTTAAAGTCTGCTATTTGTATTATTGTTTTTGTAAATCCTTTAATGCTTTTTTGTATTTGTCTTTTTTTTCAATAACCTTTATGTTTCAATAAATATAGAGCCTTTTGTACTTGTTTCATTGGTCACGTTGAGAAATAAAAAAAAAAAAAAAAAAAAACACAGTGATGAATTTCTTATTAGAATCAAATTTATGTTCATTGCATGTTGTGTTATATGCTTGTTTTAACATGAACATTTATCATGCATGATTAGCAAAAAGCTAACGCTCGGTATCAATTTTTATTAATTTTTACGTTTACCAAAGTTGTCATGAGCACGGGGAATGCCATGAATCATGAATAGATTATCTCTTTGTTACCTTGCTTGTAAAGCCGACATGCTTAGATACATTTAATATCTACGTAACACCGGAGCATCGTTGATAAATAGTTGTATAAGTATTGATCATAAACTAGGTTGGTTGATCAATAACATGTTTTTTTTATACATAAATACTTCCCGTTGTTGTGAGTTGTTTGAAATCGTATTATGGACATGCATTATCAAACACAATAATGAATTTGACGTATTTGATTCCGAGTTATTAGTCAAAATTATTGATCAATTTCCGATACCAATTATAAAATAGAGAAAAACAAAATATACATAATGCTACATAATAATAAAATTGGATATTAAAGCAGGTAAGTATTTTTTTAAAGTTTCATGAAGTTTCTAAAATTTAAGAAAATCCTTAAATATATATTATTCACTTTCATTGCTTAGGAAAATCGCGTCTCTGTACTTTCTCACTGTATGGCATTGGAATGTTATTCAGGAAATCCCATATTTCGTATGTTTTATTTTAATTTCAATGGGATAGATGAGGTTAACATGATGAACTTACTTGCATTGGTAAGTGAGTAGATTTTATTTGCATAAATATTGAGTTGATATTAACTTCATAAAGTGGTTTTATTGTTTGTTTGAGATACGAGAAACATGCATAAGACGTCATTATTGGTATTGTTGAAGTCTTCCATGTCTAAGGTAAGGTATAAAATAAAAATTGGAAGAAGGCAATTAAAAGCACTCTATGTGTAGTTCCATAAAGTATCAACTTGAGAAAAGTTTTAAAAATAATGTTGATTGTAGCAAAATAAGCTCAAATGACCAACAACACCATTCTTATTTAGTATTACAAGTGTTGTGCATCAACTTAAGTTTATTATTTACAAAATTAATTCTATTTTGAAAGCAATAGTTTTAATAACTAGCCCTGTTATGTTGTTTTCATTTATTTTGCGTCCGCCATCATTTTGAAGCCTTTTCCTGTAAAGCAAATTCATCATTAACGCATTAAGTTATGATTGCAAAAGTGATGTTATGTAACCTGCACAGCCAATATGAGTAATTTTGCTTAAAGATATACAAATAAGTTATTATATTTAATTTAACAAAACTAAATACTTCAAAGCCGTTAAAAGTTGGAACATAATTTTTCTAAAACTCGACATCGCTGATACATCGAACTTTCATAAAACTTATGTATCTAATAATTTATCAAGATACATTGTGTATTACTCAGTAAAACCTGGTCAAAAATGTTATCAATCCAAATAGTACTTTTCGAGTTGTTAACAAGCCAGTAAGTCACTTTCTCTTTTACGATTAGAAGATATTTAACCACACGAATGATTGAATTATAATATGATGAAAGATTAGGTCTCGAAATTAAAAATGTACCATCTTAATGACAATATAATCTGATGGAAAGTTACATTCACTTTACGACATTGCAAAGCTTATTAAAAACCCTTGAGCAAAACGTTTTGGACACTGTTATTCTTAATACAACATAATTTCGACAATAAAAAAAGCAACAGGTAGCCATTCAGTTCATAATATTGTGTTCTATATTGTGTCTTTTTATGCTGCAATGTTCCACTACTGTCTTAGGTTAGGGTGAAGGTTGGCGCCTGTTAAAACGTTTAAACCCGCTGCATTTTTATGCACCTGTCCTAAGTCAGGAGCCTGATGTTTAGTCGTTGTCTTTTGTTTTTGTGGTTCATAGGTGTTTCTCGTTTCTCGTTTTTTTATATATTAGATGGTTTTCCTGTTTGAATTGTTTAAAACTAGTTATTTTGGGGTCCTTTATAGCTTGCTATTCGGTGTGAGCCAAGGTTCCGTGTTGAAGGCCGTACTGTGACCTATACTTGTTTACATTTAATACATTGTGAATGGGATAGAGAGCACTCATACCACATCTTCTTATTTATATTGATAGTATCTAAATGTCATGTTCTAGAAGATCTTTTATAGGATTTGTTCAGTCAATAATGTTCCGACAAACATATATGAAAGCCAGACATGTATAAATACGCTGATACGTACGGAGCTAATAACTAAAAAAGGACAGAAAAAGAACAGCTAAATTCAAGAAAGTCAACCTTGTCTGAGAATATCAGACCATTATTTTTTTTTTATGTTTTTCAACGACCAATTATTGAAATGTATGTTATGGCTCTTGTCATAACGGAAGCACATACCACTGAGCTGATGAAACCCTCAAAACTTACACAATCTATCATTAGTAGAATCGAACAGTACTAGTTAACACCAATTACAGTCTATACATGTCATGCATCTGAAACGCTGGATTAAATAATATACCTTCATTAAACCGAGGCGCGGGAAAAAAGGAAGAACGCTCAGTATTGACTAGTATTAAATAGCATATTTAACAACAGTGCTGACCTCAAAAATTTTAACAACATTATTGCAATGCTTTCATTTGGTTTTTTTTTTTTACAATTCTTCGAAATTTAATCATCCCAGGGCTAGTAGTAACATCTCCCTGAACGGCAGTTTCTTCAATTTGCCATTGTTCGTGTGTACTTTTTGAATTAGTTTAAACGAATTAACGCTTCATATCCAGAATCTTATCTTTCTACAACACTAAGAATTAAAAAGCCATTGATCATTCCTTTTTATCAAATCAAGTTGGTAAAATAACTCATCATTAGAAAGAGTGTTACTGCTACTAAGGTCTGAAAAGCAACATACCAAAAAGGGGTAAGATACCGAGTCTGCAATAAAAAAAGAAACCTATAGCAACACAACGGACAAGTATTCGTGATTTTATAACCTTCTAAACAAATCGTATATGTTTATAAAAAAAACATCAAACTAATTGGTATCAAATAATACTTCTATTACTAATAGTACAACAGTACACAAAACAACATAGAAACCAAAGCCTGAGCAACACAAACCTCACCAAAACTTGGGGTGATCTCAGGTGTTCCAGAAGGGTAAGCAGATCCTGCTCAACATGTGTCACCCGTCGTGTTGATCATGTAAGTTCAAACCCGCATGTAAATTACACTCAATATCTCATACGGTACCTGTTGTTTATACTTTGACATACAAAATAATAATTTACCATTTAAAACATATCACATGAATGCCAAAATGATAGTTTAGTTCAATGATAGAGCAAGAAATACTTTAATTAAGGAGTAAAAAGCAAGAGCCAAATATGCTTCCGAATAATAGATAAATTTTTATTCGATAACAAGTATTTCGAGTAGATGAATATGCTTATTATAAAGTGAAATGAACTATTTGTGTCGAGCTTTACTGATAAAGTATTGACATTTACTCCCCCAAAAAATAGGTCTTCAATCGACAGTTTAGAGAAAGTTGACAAAATGGTCCGGATTCATTTCATATTGAGATCTCGTATAACCACAAGATTCTACAAATTCAGTCGGAAAGATGACCCCGGTTTGACCCCAGTTCTTAAAGCAACAATGGAAGTCATGTGACTACCATATTTGGGCATTTTTGGGGTCATTTTTTCTTCAACTGAAACGAACCTGTTTCCTCCAAAAAGTCATATTAAATGAAATCGAAGCATGCTGTTCGTTACAAATGCGAATTGTGTATACTTTTTAAAAGTTCTTACATACAAATTGTTTTGATTAAGCGTACTGAATTATAATACGAAGCCTTCAAACCCCAGGTCGTCACTCGTCGTGTCAATTTTTTTCAACACATCAGTTAAAATTTCTTTCTTATCTTCTGGGGAACCTATGCTGAATTTAAAATATGTGATGAGGCATTTTATGAACTAGCCCGTGTCAAATTTGTGCCACTTAATACGCTGTAATACGCAAATGTGCCACTTCGATGTGTCGATATTTCTGACGAAGCGGTTCCGATAGTAATTTACGAGTTACGTCCCTTTGTTGACACTTTTTCATGAACAAACTTATTTGTACCTTTCATATATTAAGCACCATATATGCTGTTATTTACAAGTGAATATTATTAAAATAATTAATTATCTTTTTATTAAATATATTTTGATACTACAGACATATGTAAAACAATTAGGTAAACACATTTTATCATTTTTAAAACAGTTTCAGAACTAGATTATAGGGCTTTAATCATTACAGTAAATTTCAAAATACAGACATTATTCCATGAGTTACTTTAGTATTCTGGTAAATATTTTTACTGCTGTAGCCAAATAATATCAACAAAGAAATAAATTTCTACTACTTAAAGGCCAGGGCTCGCCTAAATATGCATAAAACTGGATCTAGACAGGGTTTAAATGTTGAATTCTCTTTCAATACTGATACCTGATCCTACCTTTTTCATATACAATTAATACATTAAAAAGAAATAAGAATCAAAGTATTCTCAATATAAATTCTTCATAATTTAAAATAAAATGAAATTGGTTTAAAATCTGTGTATAAATTATATTGAATTATAAATATAACAATAAATTTTATCTCCTGGATTCCATACAGATTACAGGTTCTACTGAATGGACTCAACTTATAAAAAAAAAAGCTAAACCAATGGATAATTATTTAAAGGTTTATAATCATGAACTTGCGAATAAATAACAACGAGAAAGATTTAATCTCATATTTTCTTCTTCCATTAAAAAAAACTGCATATTAAAAGTATTTCAGTGCAGTTTCTGACTGCTAAGTCAATAATTATGTTTTAGATCACAAGTAAGTTACACTTCATGTAAATAAATGATGAGAATGCAAGTCTGAAAGAGATTGTTTTAAGTTCAAAGTACAAGACTTCTATGTTTCCATTGTACATGTAATATTTGCATTTATTTTTACAGGATTCCTTCATCATAAAAAAATAAAATCAACAATGAATAATATTTTTCTAGCCATCTTAAATTCAAGGTTGCACAGACAGTTTCAAATTTCCTTACCTTGTAGTTTTAGGAAACGTCAAACATTTCACTTAAAGGGAATAATTAATCCAGTCAAATTCACAGCTGAACTTGCCATTGCTTTTTCAAACAAACACACTAAATGTGTGTACATTCTGTTCAGATGCATGTTGACATCGATGTGTAAGACCAAAAAACTACAATGTCAAAAAATGTATTTCTTTCGGAATTTAGTTCAAAGGGGTTTTCCTAAGGGGTGACATAAATATTTTTATAACTTTGAGATACGTATTATTTTTTTTTATAGATTATGTATAACGTTATAATTTTTGTTTATCTGTGAAAAAAGAAGAAAAAACTAACAGACTACATTTTACCGTATTTGTTAAAGGACGGCCAATTTGGGTATTATTTTCTTCTGAGACTACTACAACACATGTGTTATAGTAGTCTTAGTTTTCTTTAATAGTCAGACACATGCTTAAAAGATAGAAAGACATCTATTTCTGACTCCAATGGCAGGTAAAAACAGAAAATAGAAAATTTTCCAAATTGCCGCCAATTTATTTTTTTCCGCGAAATTAACGCAATTTCAGAATGGCGGGCTTTAACATCAGTCCCATTGTTGTCTTAAGAAAGTAGCAACAACGGTCGTTTCTAAGGGCTTGCTTTCCGACTGAATTATGTATTCAAATAGACATGTTGCTTGTTTTAGCAAGAATTATGTCAAAATATCATTTTTGTTGACGTGCAATTGTATGCTTTCGGTCTTAAAACTAATATAAATTTACAGGTTTCCTTTGAATAAGGAGAAAATTCTAAAATTTTTGCTGTTGATGACGTAATTAAAAGAATGCCGGATCGTAAATGTTCTACAAAGTGACATATTTCGTAACTAGTCAATGTTCAAACTATGAATCATTGTGATAATGGTTGGAAAATCCTTGTTTAAAATATCAGCTGCCAAAAAGCGCGATGTAAGTGCCTTTTCGAATCTAATCTTAACATTATTAATAAATTACAACTAAAAAATTGTTTTTTCTCAAATAAAATAGCGTTTCCAAATTACTTTAATTCAAAGTTAAATGCAGTATTAAATAAATATTACTGATGAATGATGTAGTAACTAGAGCTAGCTATTTCAATTAGACCTTTGGTCGTGAAAAAACTGCAGGAAGGATTTCAGCCGAATTATGCTGTACGTCAGAAGGTAAACCGCCGGCAGATAATTTAATGATTAAAGACACGCAGATCATAAGAAATGTAAAAAATACAAGGGATTGCTATAAATGTGTACCATGCCGGGGAATATATATGCACTGTTAACAATACTATTGATTTCGCCAGCATCACAAAATATGTTTATGTTTTGTGTAAGTACATTATTATGAACCATTGAGGCGGTAGATACCGAGGGGACATTTAACACAAAAAGGTCAATGAGAATCTGACGAGAAATGGACGAAAAAACAAACAACATTCCACAAAACACTACATAGAAAACTAGTACTGAGTAACATAACCCTTAGACTGGTACCCTGCCGTTATTGATTAGCTTAATTTTTGTATATTCCGAAGGCATACTGAATATTGTACGGAGGGAACCAACCTACATAATCCTTATCAAAAAGCTGGACTGAAATCAGGTCCTCAAGAAGGATAAGCATATTCTGCTTTGCATGTTGCACTTATCTTGTTGCTCATGGGAAATACAAATTCGTGGATTGGTTTCATTAGATGATAAAAGAGGACGGGATTGTGTCAAAAAACATGACAGGAAACGGAAGCTACAAAAATATCGTATGAAATGTAATACACATATATTTATCCCATATGCACATAAAAGTTGAAAGTTTAAAACGTACGAAAATTCCGTTTTATCGTACAGTTTTATATTCAACCAACCCTTTGTGAATACGTAGAAAATAAAATTGTGTTAACCATAGTCATCTTAATTTAATTGTTTAGTGAGTCATACCACATCTTTATAGTGGTATTTGAAGTTTTGGCTAAAGGATAATAATTGGCATTCTCCCTAATTATGTCATGTATACAGAGTGCCGCATATGGTAAAAGTAACTAACCGAACATGAAAAAACACAGACTTTGTAAGGCTACACTGAAGCAAGTCGGATGGTTTATAGAGTTCTTTGACTAATCTTCTAGTTGATTAAGAATTAACTTCTTTTTCTTCATTTATTTATTCCACATCCCTTGCACATTCGTCAAATGCGTCCATAAGTTAATTGTAGGTTTAAAGTATGATAGTATAGTAACATCTCATCTGGTTTACACTTGAAGTGGTATCTCTGTACTATCATACATATATGACTATCAATAACATAATACTTTTTATTACGAACATATATTAAAACATTAAGGTTTTAAAGCATTTAGAGCATTTTTCTGTACTTTAAAATTTACCCTATATCGATATTTTCTATTTTGATTCAATTATGTCTTACTCAGACCCGCCTAACGTGAATCTACAGATGTACAAGCTTAAGAATGCTGTGCAACTTAACTGCAGTGCAACTTGTTTACCTAGTAAAAACCAATTTGAAAAATAAGAACATTGGTCAGAATTAAATGAACATAATAGATACGTTCAGGGAACACATGGTAATCAACTGATTATAAAGGAAACGATTATCAAAATTGTGGAATCTATATTTGTAATGTTGCAAATGGCATGTCTGCAATAAATGGAAACCTTTTCATGACGGGACAGATTGAAGTACCATACAGAGGTAAGTTACCGTTACATAAAGCGAACTTGCAATTTCTGCAATAACATAATGACTCAAGATGTAACTTTTTTTCAGTTTCAATGTAAGGAAAAAATTTCATTGGTTTAGCATATCCAAATTTTGTTACTGTATGAGCTAAATTCTTAAATATTTGTTTTTGTTTTTTCCTTAAGTTGTATATATTTATTACAATATTGAAATGTTTTCATGTTAAAAAAATATGACATCACCAGCTTAAGACGAATCGCCTTATAGATTCTCAGCAAGAAGACTTCTGTAAATCTAGATATATATACCCTCCAAAAAAATTATTATAATGAATTGGAACATAAGATGTTAATTACATGTTTAATTCCAATGTACCCCTGGACGTTAAGCAAACAACAATCATCAATCATTCCAATGTAAGCTGTCTTAAATTTGTGCAATGTTTATATATATATATATGGCTTTTCAAATACCGTTTCGACCTTCTAGTCAAATGTGTTGTGTTAAAATATACTTTTCACTTTTTTTGTCTTTAGGAAAATGTTGTTTGTGCTGTATTTAGACCCCTCTACCAAGAAATTTGTTTTGCATGCACACGTATAAAAATTGCGGTTTTTATCCAACGCAATCATAGGTTTGAACGTTGTTTTCAATTTAGACTTGTTTATATATATATGTTTTCAATTTAGACAGTTTATATTTTTTCGTTTGGGCTTGTATTATATTTTCCTTCGGGTTTATATGATCCGTTCATCCTATTTCGACTCTTTAAAATTCAAGAGTCAATCCTAAATTAAGGTAAATTATATGGCCTTCCAAATACCGTTTCGATCCCTAACATCACTAAAGAGACATTACTTGTGGAAATCCGGATATGGTGTACAAAACAAATTGCACTTTATTTTTGCGATATACCATCTTTTCGTAAGTTTATTTTGTTTGGTATTAAATTTAATAATTAAGATCCATGTAACATATGGTGATCAATTTATTTGGCAATAGCCAATAGCAGTCAGCAGGGTTTAAGAACATCAGTTGTTCGACCTGTTAGTCAAATGCGTTTTGTTAAAATATACTTTTCACTTTTTGGTCTTTTGAAAAATGTTGTTTGTGCTGTATTTAGACCCCTCTACCAAGAAATTAGTTTTACATGCACACGTATAAAATTTGCGGTTTTTATCCAACGCAATCATAGGTTTGAACGTTGTTTTCAATTTAGACTTGTTTATATATATATATATATATACATGACTACTCCAAATATCAGCACAACAATGTTAAATCTGCAAATTTGCGGAAGCAAATATTTGTTCTTCCCTCGCCGGGATTCGAACTCACGCTATTGGGATATCGAGACAACAACGCCTGCACTGTGTCCATCGCTCTAGACCACTCGGCCACTCAGACTGAACTATAATTCAGCTTTCGGTGGCCTACTGTTACCTTTCCTCGTCAGTAGATTTGATTTTTGGTGTTTTAACACCACTTTTAAGCACCGCTTTTGGGCTATTTCGTGGCGGCCAGTTTTTATTGGTGGAGGAAGCCGGAGTGCCCGGAGAAAACCACCGACCTTCGATAGGAAAACTGACAATCCTAGTCAATTAAGATTGGAGTCGAGTGCACCTGCACGAGCGGGGTTCGAACTCACAACCTCAGTGTTGACTGGCTAGTGATTACAGTAGTAACTACTTAGACCACTCGGCCACCGAGGCCCCTCCTCGTCAGTAGATTCTAGAGTTGTAACACAGTACATGATATATTAGGCATGAAGATGGAATTGATTGCAGATTAGCTACATGTAAATATCTATCGTAAAGGATCGTATGATAGGGATGAAGATGGAATTGATTGCAGATTAACTAAATATCTATCGTAAAGGATCGTATGTCTAATATATCATGTACTGTGTTACAACTCTAGATTCTACTGACGAGGAAAGGTAACACTAGGCCACCGAAAGCTGAATTATAGTTCAGTCTAGGTGGCCGAGTGGTCTAGAGCGATGGACACAGTGCATGCGGTGTTGTCCCAATATCCCAAAAGCATGAGTCTGAATCCCGGCGAGGGAAGAACAAAAATTTGCTTCCGCAAATTTGCAGATTTAACATTGTTGTGCTGATATTTAGAGTAGTTATGAATATATAATGTGTTGACAGCCGTGTATCACCTTCACTGGTGATCCAATGGATGGAGTTGTCACTTGTTTAGACGTACTAATATATATATATATATTTATATATATTGTTATATTGTTGTTTTTTAGGCTCGCCAATTGTTGTCTCTCCAAATGACAAAATATATTTTGGTAAATACGGTAACGAAATGAACGTTACCTTGAAAATTGTAAGTCCATCTGAGATTACAGGAAGTTAATAAAAAGCAATTGGAAGCAGACATTCGAAGCTATAGAAACGTCATACAAATTAAAGTGTAAAGGACATTTAACAGTTCTTGGTGTTAGCATAACAGTCTTATGTACTCTGCATTCGTTTACTTTCCGGCTGTCTGGAATAGACGATTTCACAAATTATACCATATTGGTTTGTAATGAAAATGGATGCAACAATTTTGAGATTGCGGTTGTTTCAGCAAGTACATCAGCAAGTACGTTTATTTATGTCTGATACTAAAGTTTATGCTATAGCATTTGATATATTCAAAGAGTCTACAATTGTGGGACCCTTGTTAATATTGAAAGTTCAAAAATTTTCTTTTCAAATCTTACAAAATTAAAATTGTAAATGACCTAATACTTCTATTGAAGAAAGAAATATAAATTTTTTTCTTCTTTTTTTTTCTTTAGTTCATTATATTGAACATAGAAATGAAACTTTGAATATTTTATTATTAATAACATTTGTTTCAATATAACGCAACAGCTAAAGAAAATAACCCGTTCAAAGTCATATGCTTCAGAAACTGCAGATATTATAATATAAGAAGCAATTTTGTATTTCTGTCGTATAGTCTTTTTGAATGTCTTTTAAATAATGATCAAAAGTAGTTTATCGAATTTGTAAATGTATTTTGAATTGAAAAACAGAATTCAAACAAAAGCATAAACTCTAAACGACAGAGTGCATCAATAAATCGGAAGGGTATATTCATATTATGCTTTCGTTTCGTTTTTATTATAAGTAGTTTGTATATATCATTCCTTGTCAAGTGCTATCTTACTTGTTTTCAAGTAAAACATCGTACATGTTTTTTCTGTATATTTATATTCATAGTTATATTTATTTCGGGCAGTCTTCGGGGGTCATCTCGACGGACAATTTGCTGACGTTTAGTCTAAAATAAGCACAAAATGCTAACACATGCTTGTTGATTGGGGAAAGGTTATTCGGGTATTTTCGGCTATCATGAATTGTAAAATGGCAGAAATCAATTGTTCGAATCAGAACATGCTTTACGAGTACAGAGTTTTCAAATTGAAAATAACACTTTATTAATGCTGGTGTGTACGAACTACTTTTCGATAGTTTTCCTGTAGTTGAATCATTCTATTCTTAGTATCAATCGACTAAAAGAATAACATAGCTTGATTTTTTTTGTATTTCTATAGTATTCATTTCATAATATATTATCCATATCAACCACAAATCCCAACCATTATGACATTGGTTCAATACGAAAACTACATGATAGTGTCAAAGATTTCTGAGTTTAATGGCGGATTCAATCAGAATTTCTTCATACAGTATAGGACTGATGACATCGAATTATGGACAACCACAGGTCCAGTAAAAGATAACTCGGGAAATACAATGAAATACTCTATACACATGCTATATATGAACTGGTATCAACTAAACAGTATTTTGTGCGCATGTTTTCTAGAAACATAATTGGAGATAGTAATATAACTAATATAGCAGAAGCTAGAATATTTGGTTAGTACATATTCTGAAGAAACTGCTTGTCTGTTTGATCGCAGTTTAACCTTATAATAGTATTATACAACATATTTCATGTTTTCCTCTTATAGTTGATGTGTTTCCCTCGGTTTTAGTTTGTAACCCGGATTTGTTTTCTCTCAATCGATTTATGACTTTTGATCAGCGGTATACTACTTTATTTACATAAATATATTTATATCTCAAATGTAATACGCGAGCATTTGCATTCATCGTATCAACAATTCCTGTAGATGATAGTAAAACACAATTTTATCTTGAAAATACTTAAAATGTTAACATTCATTTTTAGGTTAAGAAAAGAATAAGTTGTAATTCCGTGACAAACTCGATATCATAAGAGTTAATGGTTTAACTTGGATTTAAGAGGTAATTATTAGTCCCATGCTGCTAAATATTTAATTGTCTATATAGAGTTTTGTTGACTTGTTTGTAAATCGTCTCTTTTCGTCTAGTTGACAATGATTTGATAACTTATCGTCATACTGTCCTCTTGGTAGATAATATTAGAATTTTTATGAATATTATACATAAGAGATATGAGGTATCAGATTTTGAAAAAAAGCATTGGGCATCTCTACAATTTA
Source organism: Mytilus coruscus (assembly GCA_017311375.1). NCBI lineage: Eukaryota > Metazoa > Mollusca > Bivalvia > Mytilida > Mytilidae > Mytilus > Mytilus coruscus. The sequence goes on from CM029608.1 coordinate 37,233,200, forward strand.
CTTAAAAATGGTTGATACAATTATCATTTTATACGAAATTCGTTTGGGGTAAACGCGCTCAATCAATAGAAAGGATAGAAGACACATGCACGAGTGTCAATTTAGTTCTTTTTTCCTATTTGTTGTTTTAAGAAATGTGTATTTACAAGTGGACTGTTTATGTAAAATGCGTTTATCCTTCATAAATTCATGCAATGAAGACTATATGAATCTTTACCTCTCATTGTTGATATGTAGGACTGACAAGTTTGCCCTTAACGTTTCATTACTGCTAATTCCACTACTTTTTATTTTTATTTTACGGTGATTCTTTTTATAATAGTTTAATAGCTTTTAATCAGGATAATATGTTCATCAAACATCTGTGGTAGATACCGTATTCAGATATCAGAAAATCCAATATATTCCACGATTACAAGACAGAATCAATACTGAATTTTCCAGTTTGTGAACTTTGAGCTCAACTGCGGATTGTACCATATCATTGTACTTTTTCAGTAATCTAGTATAGCGTATGCTTCAATTTGCCCATGGTCTCATGCGAGATAATATTCCTTTGTTTCAAAATGTAAATAACTTTCAACACATACCCTTCCTTCAATTAATAATACAAATAAAACAGAAATATATTGTGTTGAAATTTAAGACCCTCAAAGGTTGTATAATCAAAAGTAATTAAACCAACATCAAAACTTAATTAACAGTTCAGTATACTGATAAATCAGAAATGATATTATTTAAAGCTTTGATTTTTGTTTGTTTGTTTTTTTGCAGAGTATCAACTTAAAACGCGTGCAGCATATGATTATTGCTCAGTTATCATTGGAAACATTGTCGGAGGAATGCTAATATGCTGTATTGGCTCACATATCCACTGTCGTCTAAGGCGAAAACGAAAATCTACTGCGACGTTGGAAATCTCGCCAGAAGGTTAATAAGATGAAATAGGAACAATCAATTATAATAATGTGATTGTTGATGCAATAACTAACTTTGAAAAGAGAACGATGACAATATATCTAATGATCACGAGAGCAATGCTGTTTCGTCAAGTGATGGTGGAGGAAGCTCTAATGAAAGCTCTTTTATTGGACGACCTGGTGACGGTTATGAAAATGAGTATCAGGTGGTAATTCCTCCGTTATCGAAATGCATGAATACAGTAGCATCATCCCAAACATTTATCAGAACACACTTATATCACCGGTAAGTGCAGCTACAACATCATCAAAACACATTACTATTGCAATCGATAGTTACACAAAGCCATGTATACAATACATCATGGACTTATTTTTTTCATCTTTACTGAGTTTGATGTAGAAAACATTTTGTTTGATGTATATCTTCTATCTGAACAACAAAGTGTTGGAAGAACTTAATCATAATAAAAATAATGTTATGAATTCAAAAATGTTAATGGATAACAAGATTTTGTAATCCCATTTCAATTAAGTAAAATATTCAAAACGTTAAAGTGATTGATTGATGAATAACGCCACTTTCAGCATTGATGGCTATTTCTTGGCGTTCAGTGTTTTTTTATTGATGAAAGAAGCCGTAGCGCCCGGAGAGAACCACCAACCTTCGGGATGAAAACTGACGATCTTTGTTAATTAAGATTGGAGTGCATACGTATTGCATCTACCTCGTACGGGTTCGAACTCACAAACTGAGTGTAAGCAGACTAGTGATACAGTTGTTGAACTAATTATACCACTCGGCTATCGAGGCCCTTAATGTTAAGATGGTGGAATAAGATCCCAGTTACGGCAACCAGTCCGGTACCCATGAATGTAGTTCTTAAAAAAAATATATAACTTTTATTTAAAAATGGTGTAGTTTTATTATTACACAAGTTCTGTAACTGAATGTAGATTTATTTGAAAGGGCAGGCTTTCTAGCTTGAATTTCTGTAAAAATTTTGATGGATTTAAATGTTATCAGGCGTCGGTACATAGAGTAAATTGCCTAAATTCTAGCCTTTATTCTTCCCCGGAAGTGGATGGACCTGACCTGTTGTCAATCAAAACAAAATTTTGCAACGGAATGCCGGTCATGAGGCACTGAGATTGTACTTAGAAACTTGGAAACAAATGCCTAACATGAAACAGAAGTCCCAAGGTGGCTATCAAAATTATTTATTGGACAGCACCCCATTTATTTACTATGATTTTCAATGCGTTTCAATGGGGGAAATAACTGGGTCCCCGTTCCTGTCAAAGGGCATATTTTGAACACTTCAATCTGCAATTGTAAGCTTATTTTTGGAGTTACATGGATGAAATTTGGCCAAAAACTTGAAAATTCAATAAGGAAAACAATGGTGTAATTATTTTAAAAATTTTAATTAAACTTTTAAAATTAAATTGAAATTTAGATTTATGAAATTTTTAAAAAGTTTGTTTTTCAATTTAAAGTTTCAAAAGGGGTCACAGTAAGGTCATTTTGATGGTATTATGTATTCATACACTTGTAAGTTAAAATGGAGGGATTTTTCGAAAAATATCAGCAAAGAATATTAGAAAAGAGCCACCTGGCAAGAAATAACAAATGTCTTATATGGGATCAGGGGACAACAAAAGATGGAAAATATGGGCTTATTTCTTTCCAGTATCATATTTCTGGGACCTGGAGAAAGAAAAAAGCCCATAGATTCAGTTTTATGGTTTTTAATTAGTTTTTGATAAGTTTTAAATATTAAATACAACACTTTATGCCATTTTATGTGTCATAAAAGTTTGTGTGGGAATGCGGGTCACATTACTGAAGAGCCGCATCACATAAATAACTACAGAATATTTTGTAAACTCAGAAAATCTTGCCAGGGCCTGGATTTTTGGGAGATATATAAGGGGTAGGGCTATAGCTTATATAAACAATTTTAACTGAATGTACAACAATTTTAGACTCCTTTTAAAAGATTTTGGTGGTCCTTAAAAGGACCGTTAATTTTGTCTGTATCTTTTTCAGAAGTAGATGAATGCAGCTATATCTTCCTTGATTTTTGAACTTTTGAAGAACAGCTTCTGGTAGGTATATTCTTCTTAGCAGGTATTACTCTACCATATGAATGATCGTCCTTTATGCTTTTACAAATGCAGCATCAAGTTTTGGATCAGGTTGCCCTTTTTTATATCTGTCTGTACATTTACTTCGATCCTTTTCTTCCACATGAACCTTAGTCTTCTGTACGGTGCGTTGTAAATTTTTCTTTTTCCTTTCTGGAGTATTTTGGTTTAATTGTTCCGTTCACACTCCCTTTACATTTGGTCGAAGCATTTTAATGAACCTTTTGAGATTTTAAAACCAATACATTCTGCTTTTTGTCACAAGGAATAAGCTATACCATTATTCAAAGTGTGAACTATTGCTGATGCCCTCCCTTCAAATTTCTAGAAAAGTTCACATTCTTTGGTAAGGAAACACTTAGTGATCTGTTAACAGCTTCACCTTTTTGAGTGTTATGATTAAATATCATTTTCATTAATACTTCTTCGCTAAGTTTCATTTTTAAAAGTTCCTGCATTATTAACTTGTCTTTGTTATCCATATTCAGGTTGGTTAACTTGTTTGGACCCAAGTACATAGATCTCCGCCACCAACAGTTTGAGTGTCCACCACCACCACACACGTATGAACTAGTGGGACATTTAGAGCAGTCACAAGTATAACAACGCACAGTAGCATTAAGCATTCAGGCAGATCCAGGATTTCCTCGACATTTGTTAAACTGTAGGAGGTGCTGTCTTGACTGGTTTTAGCTACAAGTGAGAACTTCTCTGCATCTAGCCTCTTCCATTGTATATTAAATGAACTTAGCTGACTGTTTGAAGACTAAGTCTCATAATTTATACCCTTTTATGGGGTATGCTTCTTTGCATATGTAATTTTATGAGATTTTTTTAATTAAAAAATAATTATAATTAATTTTTTTCAGCAAAATTTTTTTAACTAAATTTCCATACAAATAATGAATTTATCTACCATGTGCAATTTACAGAATGTAAATATCTTTTAAAATAAAAAGTTTTGCTGATTTTAAGAATATTTTCTTCATGAATTTATGATTTTATCCGATCAATTTTCTGGTATTTGAGATGTCATAGATAAGGATCAATAAATCTGTAACTGTTGGATCAAATCTATTGAAACTGTGCACAATAACTACTGAGATGTATATCTTTATTTTAAAAGTGCAGTTTTAAGTCTGGAAAAAAATTAAAGTCTGACAGGAATAGGATCCCAGTTACGGCAACCAGTCCGGTACCCATGAATGTAGTTCTTAAAAAATATATAACTTTTATTTAAAAATGGTGTAGTTTTATTATTACACAAGTTCTGTAACTGAATGTAGATTTATTTGAAAGGGCAGGCTTTCTAGCTTGAATTTCTGTAAAAATTTTGATGGATTTAAATGTTATCAGGCGTCGGTACATAGAGTAAATTGCCTAAATTCTAGCCTTTATTCTTCCCCGGAAGTGGATGGACCTGACCTGTTGTCAATCAAAACAAAATTTTGCAACGGAATGCCGGTCATGAGGCACTGAGATTGTACTTAGAAACTTGGAAACAAATGCCTAACATGAAACAGAAGTCCCAAGGTGGCTATCAAAATTATTTATTGGACAGCACCCCATTTATTTACTATGATTTTCAATGCGTTTCAATGGGGGAAATAACTGGGTCCCCGTTCCTGGTGTTATTATGTACGATTTCATGCATGAGAGAAATGCAATTAACAAAAATACAAATTTGTTTATAAAACAAGTGTAGGTCAATCCAACTTTACATTCACATTTGAATGTAAAAATAATAACTTACAGAAAATAGCTCTTTCAGTGTCCGATGATAACCTAACTTTCCCTGCCAAATTAATCACAAACAACTAATTCTGGTTTACTCAAAGCACTTCCTTTTGTTTGTATCAAGGCCACATATAAACATCAACTAAGGTCAGCACATGTTAATCGTGAGTCATTATGAAGTTCATTCGATAAAGCTTTTATTTAAACTTGTGAGGGCCTATAATTCCATTCATATTACATCGGTTAAAAGTAAAAATGTTAATGCACCAGACACGCATTTTGACGTTTAACGTCTCTTCAGTGGATGCTCTGGGCCAAACTTATAGTATATCAACAGAACTATCGACCCGTGGTAGTAATAACATTATCGGACTTATTTCTACTGCACCAGCCGTTTTTACAATTAATGTTTCTTCACTATACCAAATGCATCATATCTTCATATCAATATTCCAAAGCAATCTTTTCATACCTTTATTTCACAGTTTCAGTGATGTCATTGTAAGCATATGTCATAATTAAGAACAAGAACTCGAACTGTATTTTCAAGTTATCGTTCATGGATGATGTGAATTCTCAATCTAAGGATCAAGGTCCTTTTAGGGATATGGTTTATACATGTTATAAATATATGTCTTTCTGGAAACAATTTCTAAAGGATATTACCATTCCTTGCAGTAACTGATCGATGTCTCTTGAAGATTTTACGACTAGTTCAAGCAATTACAAAGGAAATGTGTTTACAGAAAAAAAAAGACAATGTGAGGGGAAAACCCTTTCGAAAAAGTGTTTGGTTAAGCAGTATTTTAAAAGCGCCATAACTGGTTGGTATCATTTACCGAATATTCTATCGACACATGTGGAAGATGAAGGAAAAACTATAATCATTGAAATCACTTTTCCAAAGAACAGTTGAAGGTTTTTCCATCTCGAATTTATATTTGTTCATGAATTTACACATTTGCAAATTGTAACTTCCAGTTTGAAAATTTAATAAGAGTATCGATAGATATATAAAATTATATTTATTCCCCAAAAAACAGATAGTAGTATTCATTTTTTTAAGTTCACTTTACATAAATCAACTTTCCATGTCGAATGATAGCTTAATATACACTAAAATAAAATGTGTCATTTTTATATAGTCCGTCTTCAAATATCTTTTGCTACTGGTTAACTCAATGTAACTTTCGGTATAAAATTATTAGTCACCTCATAAGGTTTCCAAAATAAGAGTTGTTTTTACTTTTCATCATATCTTGAATGAAGTTTTGATGCTTACAAGAAAGTATGAAACCATGAGTTCCAAGTGTTACGGACGCTATCAAGAATTAGTTGACCGTTATCCGTTATAGAATATCTGTTTCACAGATGACGATGAATATAATCCGATTGTTGTTACTAGACTTCCGTCGGGTTTGCTAAAATGGAATCGACCGATAAGACGCATTAATGTGTTTGTACTTACACAAACAACACAACGGAATCCAAATGCAGACCAGAATCTTTTAAGTCTTCCGGAGCACCTGAGATCTTTTTCGGTTTATGATAGGTTTCATGTTTCTCAGTCTTTAGTTTTTATGTTGTTTTTTTTTTTTGTGTTCCGTTGTTTCACTTCTGTTCGTTTTCCGTTTTTGTCATAGCATTGCCAGTTTGTTTTCGACTTCTAAGTTTGAATATCTCCTTGGTATGTTTACCCTCTCTTTTGTATATTTGGTCAAATATATGAGTAGTATGATTCACATTTCCTGACAGTTTTGATAAAAGGTTGGTTTACGAATTAAGAAAATAAATTCAACAATTAGCATTAAAATTATTTGTTTGATAAGTATGAGATATATCTCAACCCAATAATTGCACTTACTTGACTAAAACTTCGGGTATCAAATCTAGTGTAGGAATTGTTGACCTTTTCCGAATTTAGTTGAAGAGTTTTGTGAGTTGGTTTTTGTGTTATCGTTATGTCATTTTAGCCCTATTTGTTTTTTTTTTTTTTTTTTTTGTATTCGACTCAGTATATTCGAATGCTGCCTATGTATTTCCTCATCCATTTTGAGGCTCGAATCTGTGGTGCTGAATTGAACACGCCATGGAGTAGCATTTTCAGTTTGAAGATAACGTAAATGTCTTAGTGTCTGCATTCCGGAACGATGAGGTTATGGTACAAAACAATACTTATGTACATACGGCTTGCATAAACAAATTTAGAACGAATTTAAAACATACCGTACAATACATGTATTTTGAAAGTTAATTATATCCCCATGATGTTGAGATGTTCCTTTTGAATCATTCAGCCTTTTATACTTATAATAAACATGGCTTGATTTGTTGTTTTAAACTTTATCATATTGATGTGTTTCGACTTTCAAATTTGTCATGCATTTACCGCCTATTTGACGTTATTTTGAATTATATTTCACACACTAACCACATATGTTTTTAAATAACGTCAAATAAAATTACGGATATACTTAGCAATAAGTTTTGCACCTTCTTGTTTATTATGTTTTATGGACCAGATTTTCAACAAAATGTTGTAACTTCTTTTAGCATATATATCAAAGTTACAGCTAAACATGGTATCTGTTTTGTTCTACTTTCTTGTACATGTTGTATGTTCTACCTGACCGGGACCAAACTAGCGGTCACATAGTTTCATACCGAATTGAACACATAAACAATCTACAAGTATCCATCAAGATACATGTTTTACAATTCGTTATACTGAAGTAGCACATCTAAAAAATAAAATAACAAAAATACCGAACTCCGAGGAAAACTCAAAAAGGAACATTCCTAAACAAACGGCAAAATCAAAAGCTCAAACACATCAAACAAAAGGATAACAACTGTCATATTTCTGACTTGGTACGGGCATTTTCTGATGTAGAAAATGGTTTTATAGCTAGTTAAACCTCTCACTTGTATGACAGTCGCTTTAAATTCCATTATATTGACAACAATGTGTGAAAAAAAAAAAAAAAACAGACATAATAGGTAAAAATGTCAAATATAAGAGTACAGCAGTCAACATTGTGTTATAATCTTAATCACTATAAAAACAAACAGATATGTTAACAAAGAAATACAAAAGGCTTATGTTCTAATTCGTAACCTCAACCGAACATAAGACATATATCAATATTATACAAAACTCTCACATGGGAGTAGCCACTTGCAAAAGTCAAGTGCATTTTCGAAAAAACAAAGATCGGGCAAACGTACATGATGTATGCTCAATTTTTGTATTACTAAATCCCTAAATTCTGAGATACAGATAATTGAGTAATAATGTTTTCCTTCACATATCCATCCTTAGCAGATTCGGATCTCCATCTGCCATGTTTTTAATCACTCTATCTGATATCCCGGCATTAGCCGCAGAAGATGCCCCTCCAGAACGAAGTGAATGTAATCCAAACTTTTTCTTATCCAATCCTATGGCTTCCAACTTCTCCAATAACAATTTCCTTGCTCTAGTATAAAAAATGTGACCATCGCAACGTAATTTATAGATTTTTAATTTTTTGTAATATGTTATTTGTCGAAAAATAAAATTGTTCATCATTAAGATATATTTTAGATAATGATTTATAAAAGATAACATCCTTACCATGTTTACTGGACATGTATTTGTTATTTGTTTTTGAAATAATTACATTGCTTTCTTTTTTTTTTTGTATTTGTCCGTTTTGCTTTTTTCGATAAAAATCGACACACGAGTGACATGAAATTGGACTTCACAGGAACGAATATTTACTAATTCAGAAACCTCATAAGGCCAGCATAACCAATCAAACACATTGTAACAATACGTATATCATACAGATTACTGGACACTCCGAATTGTTTGACAAGTTTTCTTAAGATTTCGGCTGTGATCGGTTCCTTCTTATTATTTGGACGAGATAACTGCCTTTTGGCTCCTTCAACTACATGTACAACAAGATCAGAAGAACACGGATTAACAAAACATGACAAATCAAGCAATTATATGTGTAAAACCTACCGAATATACAACTTCGTCTATCTTTGAAGTTGAACACTCGTTTTGCATTTAATAAACTATATACAAGCTCACATGATAATCACTTGCTGGCATGCTGCTAACTGAATCATATTGTTTACACCACCTGCACCAAGCTTTGAAACCATAATTATACTTTTTTACAGAATGTGATGCTTTTGAATTCAAAACAACTTTTGGCAATTTTGTCGAAAGCTCCTTTAAATGAGTATCATTTTCTTTATCAACTTTTGTCCACCTTCCAGTCAGAAACAAATCTCAAATATGTATAATAAAAAGAGAAAATAATTTATATGTATAAAGAAGCTATATCCAAAATAAGCCAGCTTACTATTGTGTATAGTGTAAAACTTGTGAAATTAAATCATATTGTAGCCAAGCGACATGTAGCATTCTGATACATTACATTGACCTTGAACAAGCAGTGTCATGTAGCCAAGCGGCGTATTTGTTGGTTTTCAATCAGCATATCTATATTGTTTTTCTGTCCAAGCGGCATTTTTATTTTTGTATTCTAGCCAAACGACATACCTTCATTGGTATTTTAGCCAAGCGGCAATCTGCATTGTTATTCTAGCCAAGCGGCATATCTATATTGTTATTCTGGTCAAGCGGTATATCTATAGTGTTACTCTAGCCAAGCGGCATATCTATAGTGTTACTCTAGCCAAGAGGCATATCTATATTGTTATTCTAGACAATCATGTTGTGAAGACAATACCCAAACCATAACATGCATAACCAACTTCACAACATGAAAAAGGTTGTATGTAATGCATTTTTATTATTATTTGAAATTCAATCAATTATTTCAATATTAAATCACAATCCGTACAGCAAGTACAGTGCCTTTAAAATCCTTTGAACCGAACAATGATTTCTTATTAGAACCATGAATATAAATTTCTTTAGTATCCTTAAATTCAAGCATCTCAGCCACATAAGGTTGGCATAACAAATTATTTTGAAATAACAAAGGCCAAAATGGCACAGACTGCCATTTTGGTACAATAAGAGTACCTGAAGCTTTACACGCAATACAATGTTTGATATCTCTACATACTTAATGCATAGGGGGGACCAACCAATTTGTTGTCGCCCTTCCAGTCAAAGGAAAAGGTATCTACACCTAAGGAACCTGGTGTATAAAATCTAGAATTAAATAAAATGATAGCGTTTTCACATAGGTTACGATACATGTGGATTTTTGTGAGAGGTATATTGTAACAGCAACTATTATGTACATCTTTGCACTTAGTATAAATATAGCGAGAATTTTATTACGGTGATGTTTACAAAGCGAAAGAAGCACGTCATATAAGAATCCGTAAAAAATAGATGTGGAAAGATCATGTTCATGTATTATGACAAAAAAATAAACGCAGTATGCTCTCTGTCATAAAGATATTCGCATTATATATTTCATAACGTAAACAAGATATTTGCAAATATCATTTAAAAAAAAGGCTCTGCTCAATTGCTTCACTTTCATTTGCCTTGATATGTGCATGACAACAGTTGTTATAAGTGTTGATCGTTTTCACAACCTTCTTATCGAATACTATTTTTTAAAATTCATCGTGCCATACTAACTATGTTCTGATTCAAATAATTTGTTGAAGGAAAAAGTTATTATATAGGGCATACAGCAAATTCATTAGTTGAATAGTTGATTTCCTTTTACCTATTTCCGTTCCAATATTAACCTTTTTTTTTAATCAAAGACTATATAAACAAATTAACTGAATCATATTGATTTGTGTACTTACATGTTTTGTTGATGTACGCATTCAGTAGATCCTTTATTTTGGAAGACTACACAATAACTTCAAAGGCAAGTAACGGGTTTAAACTATTCTTAGTTCATATTTAACACTTCAAACAGCGCAACTTTATAATCAAATTAAATAGGAAAAGATAAAAAAAAATCAGATAGCAACGCTTAATTACCAAATAGAATAGTATCGAAAAGGAGGACCAAGCTAACAACGCCTTTTCGGGGATGCTCCAGTTAAAAACATTAGATATATTACAAACATTGAAAAACTACTATAAACAAGATGACTTAACGAAAAGCCAAACCGGACTTAACATCAGAGCTATGCATGCAGGCAATACATTCTTTGATGATTTTAAACGATTATAAAATATTTATTACAGCAAATTTAAATGAAACAATATTTGTATTTTGCATGACCCTGTAATCTTATCAGGATATATCCTTTCATTTTTTGTCCCTAGATTAAAACAGAACTTTTGTTTTTCATTAATGGTTATATTCATTTAAATGTTGAAAACAAAATCGTTTTAAGAGTGCATTTTGGCTTTGTTTTGCGTCGTGTTAAGGGATGTTAAAGATAACTCGTGTTAAAAACAAGGTCCTATAAACCTAGACAGAAAAATCTAGAGGTTGGTGGGAAACATTATTCGACAGATGGAAAATAGATCCTTTACAAAATGACTTTCAAATAATCATTAATGTAATTTTCATACTCAATCGTTACTTAAAAATAGAAAAAATGTACAAGTTTGACATGTCTTCGTAGTATCATCAATTGTTTAAGCTTTAAATTTGTGGTCTGTGTGAATTTTTAGGGAATAAGAGGAAGTACTTTTTGTGTTTTTTTCATTGTCGGTTACTAGCATTTGTGTTTCAGTTACATTATTATTAGTTATTTGTCACACAGTGATACATAATCAGATACTTTGGAACAGGTTCATGAAGCAAAGTCTAAGCGCCATCCGTTGTGGGGTCACTATCTAGGTGTTGGACTTTGAAAGGAAAATAAAATATACAATAATAAAAACCTCCAAATTATTCATTAACCTAGGAGGTTATGATTAGACTGACACCAAATACTGGTAAATTAGAAATAGTTTTCCTCTCTCTAATGAATAACATTGTCTCATGTAAACATAACATGACTTTTCTGTTACATATAAAGGTACACAGCGAGAGTAACAATACATTGAGGCCTAAAATGAAGTGAGTTGCAAGTGTTAAACAAATTAATACATTGTTGACGTTATATGGTTGCGAGTTACTTTGTAATACTTACTTCTTACGTGCACGTTTTATACTTCTTCTTTCTAAATGGTGTTCTATGATCATTTGATGACACACTAAAAAACTACTTATGACATATAAATATACAATTGTTATGTGTCGGTCAGCCATGAACAAATGAACAATTGAACAGGACTATGTATATCTCATTTAGAGTATTATGCGATTTTCATCATATATCATACATCATGTGAATAAAACGAATGATGTATAAAATATCGATTAATCATATTTTATTGATCATTTAAGCTAATAAAAACCAAGATTGTATTGAAGAATGACCAGTCAGTACACGAAAGCGCTGTTTCTTACAGTCACAGTTGGCGGTAAGATTGTTACAGCTAAATCATCCAGATATTATACAATAAATTCTTTTTGTATCGAATGAAATATGTGAAAATCACATGATGATGATGATGATGATGATGATGATGATGATGATGATGATGATGATGATGATGATGATGATGATGATGATGATGATGATGATGATGATGATGATGATGATGATGATGATGATGATGATGATGATGATGATGATGATGATGATGATGATGAGGAGCTAAACATAAAACATTTTAAAAATCGTACTTCAAACACTAGAGTAAACTTAATCTAAACAAAATGCAGTTTTAGGAATAACAAAAATTACTTTTCAAATATTTGGCGTTGGCGAATATCTTTTCGGACTCGGGCACATTTATCCACTTGAATATTTTTTTTTAAATTGTAAACATACTGTTGTTACATATTATCTCATCTTAAAAATATGCTATGCAATGGTTTCAAATGTTTCATTACACAAAGTTTGGAAACAGCTTTCTCGGTGAAAAAGTAGTCAGTAAAAAAAATCAGAATTTGAATATCAATGTCTTTGTGTGCACGATTAACATAAATGATTTTTCTACATTTACTTCATATAGAATTGACTGCAGATACAGAGTGTCTACACTTTATTTCTGGTAAAGTACTTAACAGTTAAAATTAAGAAGTCGTATATCATTGTTCTATGAGTTGACAATTGAAAAATAAATAAACCCAAAGAATCAATATAAAAAATGTAGAAAGATAAATCCTTTATGAAGCATTTATAAATTTCGTCTTAGGCACAACTCCCCATTTATAACGTTGTTTGTAAAGTAATAGAGAATGACAGCCTTCTTGTACTTAAGTTTAGAATAGTTATGTGTGGTTGTTTTTAAGCTGCATATACAATGTTTTGCGCATAAATTTAAGACAAGATCACCATTTTAGCCTAGATGGTGATATAGTTATTTTCCTTTCGATTCATCAAATAATATATTTTCATTTTTTTCTCTATCTAATCGTGTTTTCTTTATTTTTTGAAACGACTTTTATGTCCTGTCAAAAATTGGGATAACTTGTATCAAGAGGAAAGCCGTATAGCTAAAACTGGATAACTTTATATTTTGTACATGGTTATTAATTCGTTTTTTTTTTTGTTATTGGCGTTTGTCTACTTTTGTACCATAATTTTATCAGTGCTTTTACTATTATCCAGCCAAATGAAATGCATATCAATAACGTGTTTGGAACACTAAAATTGAGTAGAAAACCTATTTGTTTTTATCAAAGCACTGAACGTATAAAGACATTTGTTTGCAAGAGATATCGAAGCAAAATTATTGGCATAACCTTGTCTTTAATAAAAACATATGTTCTGCTAGAGAATGCACGAAAAGATAAATGAAATTTCAAATAGGCTTTGCAATGATTTGCAGTAGAAACCTTTTTTCTGATCATATGCAAATAAGAACTAATTAACGACATTAGTAAATACATGATATATCATGGTAGTAATAATTTGGAAACAAACACAAAGCCTATGAGACATATATACAGAGGCAATGTGAAGCTTGTAGACTTAAGCAATACACATTAAAGTGTTTTATTTTTTACCAAAGAAAGGTATTTATCTTTTGTTGTTGGAAAAATGCTTTTATTTTACCTTTTAAAATTAAGTTTATACAGGTATAATGCCTTGTAAAAAGAGTAAAAAGTTGTTGTATGTGAATCCGGGAGACAGTTTGATATTAAACTGTACCTGCTTTAACAAGACAAACGGACAATGGATTGGTACTTATAAGTTGAGATCCATAAATTCGAGTGATAATGTGTTCATACCATACACACAAGAAACTAATTCCTTCAGTTTTTTTCTGTATTTCACAATGGCATCAAAAAGCTTCGTTGCAGTTGTCGTCTTCGATCAGCATAAACCCAAACCGCGACCCGATCTCGATCCCGATAACGCAAAATGACACATGGCGTGGAATCGTTCTTTCATATTGGCAAACTACAAAAAAATGTCTTGACAACTAACTAGATAAAATTTTACAATAAATGACACATCTAATTGAATGAATCCTTGGATACAGCGGTTCATAAATTTTTTATGTGGTGAGTCCTGGGATACAGAGACCCACAATGTCAAATGTTTCGGATGCTAAATGAAATATGGCGTAAAATGACGCATATTAAAAGGAAACGCAGCGAAATGTGCCGAGAACTAAATGCAGTACGTAATGTTTATAAAAAACGCGCGTATTAAAGCATTGCTCTACGTGGCACGAATGAAATATAAAGATTACTCTCTAGATCTCTAGAAATACAAAGTCTTGAAATAGAACACACACGATATGTTGAAATGGAACAGCTATACTAGCAAACTACTGACAAGTACACAGTAGATACTAAACTGATGTTCTCCATATATAATGACTGCTTAGTTGACAACTAACACATTTGGTTGTACAAAGTTCATCCTTAAAAAAATATACAATAGACACAGCAAATATTTGTTCATAAATTATGCGAGGTTGTAAAGAAATATTGGTGGTTCGGTGGGTTTTTTTCAATCACTATAAAATATATCCGTCTGCTTCCATCGAATGTAGGTATTAAAAAGATCGTTTGCGCAGTACAACTGCCCGTGATAAATCAGATAAGTGATAACCAATATTAGACAAGAAGTGTAAAGGTAAATGACAGAAATAGCATACACTTATAACCGAATTTATGCTGAACCATAAATTCTATTATTGTTGATGCGCAATAATCAAAAACACGTTAATGGCAGTATTTGGCCACAGCTTTATCACAAACTACACAAATATAAACATATGTAACTAGATAAACAATTAAGATATGTATATTGTTAATATACACTTAAATGAACGTAGTCACCTTCCATATTGGCAAACTACAAAAAGGTAACTAGATAAGTCACTAGAAACAACATGTAACTGAATATTTACAATAAATGAAGCATCCAATTAAATGAATCATGTTATACAGAGATTTATAAATTTGTGTGTGAAGGGTCTTTGGAAACAGAGACTCATAATGTCAAATGTTTCGGATGCTAAATGAAATATGATGCAAAACGACGAATATTTAAAGAAAACTCAACGACATGTGCCATATTGACCAAGGCAGTCATAAATGACTCACGAGTCAATCGACATTTAGAGCGGATAGAGCTACGTAAAAGCTGTGTGCCAAATACAATAAATAAGATATCCAAGCGCTATATATATCTACAAAATTAACTATGAACTGAATTCAAATAAATATCATACAATTTCATAATTTATATTCTGGAAAGTCTTTTGGAAGTAGACAAGGAAGGCCTTGAATTGTGTTTAGATAAATGTAATTACCAATATCAGTCACATGCACACCATCTCAGCATATAAATATGTAAGTAGGAGATATATCGGTGTATCACAGTGATCGGGAAGGACGTGTGCCATGTGCCAATTGCGCTTTTCGACCAGAAATGGCGCATAGAGTGACAAATGTAAGCGCCCATGTGGCGCACAATATTTTTCACTTCGTTTTGAAATGTTTAGATATCATAAAATGGATTTCCAATCGTGTTTCATGTCGCCATGTGTGTGTGTACAAAACTATGTAGTGTTCCCTCCAATGATAGGAGCACCGCCTATATATTTTTGGGACGTCTCGGGCGTTTTGGTAATAACAGCAACATGCGATATAACTGATTACCGAAAAAAACGTAATTAGTTTAAACATATTTATTTATAGTGGATTGGAAAACAAGTTATTGCAACTTATATTAATCCTTTCCAAAAAAAAAAAACGTAATTAACCATCATTCATGGTATAAATTTTATAAACAACTTAAAATTTGTGAATTTGGCTAGTACAGTTTTCTCTAATTATAATCTTTAAAGTAAGCTTGCTATTTTGATTGAAAACCCAAAAGCCTTTTTATGAATATAGTATTTGTGTCCACAAAGGCGCTAAACTGTCCTTGTCAATTCTTGGTCTTTGGCTCGTTTGAATATTTTGTAAACATGCCTTCAGCGAATTGTTGTTGTCCCTTATCAATTAACGAAACTCTCTTCTGTTATTTCTTGTCATCGTGATGATGTTATAATAATACAAGAAGTGTAGTGGAAATGTCAGAAACGTCCTCTAATACGGAACGTCTGGAATGAAGGATGGCAATCGGCGAAGACCCAAATGTAATGTAAAAAAAATATAAACATGAACAAGGCAACAGTACCAGTTTTAACATTGTATATAAAGGTTATCGTAAATATTGCCGGGTTTGGAAGAAGTTATTCATTGAAATTGAAATTACAAAAGCACAGGAACAATATCCATGATATCAATTAGAATCATACCAGTAACCACTACCTCTTTGCTGAAATATACACTTTTTATTTTTTTTCATTTTAAACGAATGGCCCACTCATTTGACAACATGGCCCATTAATTCTGAAAATGGCTCATTGAATTTATGTTTGGGGGGCCCTGGGCCCATAGAGAAAAAATCCTTCCAGATCACTGTATCATATATAATGTTCCCCTTGGCGAATGATATAACTAGCCAGCGAGGTGTTTATCATCTGCCTAGTTCTATCCATTTCTTCTGTATCAGCGGAGTAACACCAGGTTATCCTTAGCAAACTTTGAGACATGCCAATCTAGTTTTCAGTAAAAGTTCTGAAACTTTGTTTACAGTACGTTTTAGTCTATTACATAACGCTCCTGTTTAAGTGTCTCATAAATCATTACCCCCTAAACGTAAAATTAGATAAGTTGGGGATTCCTCATATTGAAGCATCAGCTTGATCCTTTTAGGTAGATCATTAGGCCTCATTCTGCTTTTACCTTACGACCACAACCGAATTCCATTTTTATCTAGTCCAAGATGAGTGCCGCTTGGTCTTATCCTAGCTTGAATAAATGCATTTTCACTAAGAAGGAACCACAAATGGTAATTTGTGAACCTGCAATTCTTAAATAGTGGTTAGTCCCTCTTAAGTAATTGCAATCCTATACACAAAATTATTAATAAAACAAATAATTAAAGACATTGTTGTATTCGAATATATGAACGAAATGAATCAGACTTCCACCTACCCATGACCTGAATTTCAGAATCAGATAAGCCATTCATGGCAGCGCTTGTGGCAGCGCTTATCCTAAAGGAAAGAGAACTATATTTTCCTTGACTTAATCCAGAAATATTTAGTGACATTTTTAGGACTCCCGAAAATTGATACTTAGAGGTAGGAGGTCCATCAAAATGACAAAACAATTAACAAGCATCAAGTGGTCTAATTTTTAGGTAATTACACAAAGCAAAAACTAGACAATCATCTCAAGGCTGCTAATCAGTAATAGTTGTTGTTCCTTTACAGCACTGTTTATTCGTAGATGAGCGTAAACAGAGATCAATACTGGATATATTTATCTTAATCATGTTAATGTCTTTATACTCAAGTGCATGGAATTGGGTTTGTCAGTGCTTAATTCGCCAACTCTTAGGAAACCCACAAATGCCAAGGAAAACGTAGCTTGAAAGACTTTTGTTTCAAAATCATAATGACAAACAGCAGGTAGAACATTATAAATCTTTGACAATAAATCACGCGTTATAGGAAACCTAGTATCCTTTGGTCTACACTGAGAACGCTTTATTCCGT
The DNA here is from genome assembly GCA_017311375.1 of Mytilus coruscus. Lineage (NCBI taxonomy): Eukaryota > Metazoa > Mollusca > Bivalvia > Mytilida > Mytilidae > Mytilus > Mytilus coruscus. The sequence goes on from CM029608.1 coordinate 37,251,089, forward strand.
CAAGGAGCTTTCTGACAACAAAAGCATTCCAACAGTCGTTTAATTGTTAACCTTACTGAAAAAACTCAACCCAGAGATATATGATTTGACAGTTGATGCCGCAGTTCCAGTGAATGACATGTAGGCAATATAGTTGGTTATGTGATATAAAGGAATTGGCCACATATCGTCGAATTGGAATAAAGTCATATAACATGTTACTTTTATTATTCTTCCCTTAGTTTATTTATTTTGAATTTACATTGTATCATAGGTCAAATTTATTTGTTCAGTGTATGTTCAATGGTGTTAATATGTCCTTTGATTGAGTTAAGCTATTTCAGTTGATATTTTATAGTGTGTGTTTTTCTATGTTGTGATGTTACACTATTGTTTCAGAAAAAGGGTGAAGGTTTGGTACCATTAAAACGTTTAAATCCGCTGCATTTGTTTGCACCTGTCCTAAGTCAGGAATCTGATGTTCAGTAGTTGTCGTTTGTTGATGTGGTTCATAAGTGTTTCTCGTTTTTATATAGATTAGACCGTTGGTTTTCCCGTTTGAATGGTTTTACACTAGTAATTTTTGGGGCCCTTTATAGCTTACTGTTCGGTGTGAGCCTAGGCTCCGTGTTGAAGACCGTACTTTGACCTATAGTGGTTTACATTTGTGGATTTTGGCTTGGATGGACAGTTGTCTCATTGGCACTCATACCACATCTTCTTATATCTATATATGACTTTAAAGCTTGCCGATATACATTCGCCGTATTAGTTGCGACTGCTGATACAAGTAGTCGGTCAATTTCAGTTTTGAGATACAATGAACTCCTGAGTGATGGTTTCTGGTGTTTTCGATGCCATTGGTGCGAATCGTCTGAATTTATCTAACTAAGAGCGAGAGAGAGCGTCAGCTATTTTATTTTTGGCACCTTCAATATGTTTTGCCTAAAACTGAATGTGGTTATGATTGTTTGGAACACAAATGGTCTAATAATTGACATTGCTGGTTTTGTTTTTGATGTTTTCTTGTTTAGTATATCTATCAACATATTCAACCTATGTCATCCGTACGAAACAAAATATGTCAATAACTTCATCAAATGACATATACTTAATAGATGTCTGGTTGGGATTATCAAATTCATTGACACTACATTATAAGCCTAAAACTCACATCAGAATTGTGGACATATCCGATTGGTAGAGGCGATATAGACATCTTTTTAAAAGGCCCACACATTCTACCTAAATTGATTTCTTTGCTTAGTTTCGAATGTGTTTATCAGTACAGCTGATTTGAGATTTTTAGAAATAAAAGGAGTTCTAGGACCGGAATATTGAAGACTAAAACTATTCCTGAAACCATCCAATAACAATGAAGAAAATTTTGAGTCTCGGTAAAACTTGATAAGAGACCAAATGGCGTTGACGTAAGCAACCATGGCTATGTTGTTGTATGGCCCTCAACACGGAGCAAATATCCACATCGCATATCAAAACGGACAAAAATGACAAGTGTAAAACAATTCAAAACGAATTTTATAAACAGACGAACAACAACTATTAAATTGCAGGATCCTAACTGTGGACAGATATTTATAATATATTTCGGGGTTAAACATGTTTTCTGGCACCAGACCCTCCCTCTTATGCTTTCAATTTAACATTGCTGTGTTCAATAAATAATTTTCTTTACATATAATTGTTCAAATATTTTAAACAACGTATACGTAGCAATGACACGAAGACAGTAAAAACGAAGTATCAAGATACTACACACACAAGACATAATTTAGAATTGTTATGTAAAATTTGGCAGGTAACAATAACTGCAGGTAACAGTACAAAATTTTATTATTATTTCCTGCAATTGTCGTATGAAAATCCAGTCCCAGTCCTGAAATACATTTAGGCAATAAGTTTCAGCAGTGACAGTAATTATTTCGTATTGTTACTTTTTGCGGGTAATAGTAACCAGTGCTCTTTTTAAAAGGTTGTTATGGGTTTCCTGTTCAAAAACATTGCCTAATTCTTTTTATATTTACCCCAAAATCTGCTTCGTGAGAAAAATACGCAGCTATTTAGACTAGACTATAAAAGATATAAATAGAAATAATTATAACTGTAACATCTTAGTTTAGTAGGCGTTTGGTTTGTGTAAAAAGAATGATTATTTGAGCCATGATTTGTGGTAAGGCCCTCCTGTTGAACCGGTGCGGAGTGCATATACCACATCCAATATTCCGAATCGAATTTACCCCAAGACACACTTGAGTCTCTTGCTCTCTTTAAGCGGTACTGCTCGTTATTATACTTCCGACCTATACCACCATGACGTCTGGTACCTTTTCGAACAGAATCCATGTTTTTAAAGTTCTTGGAACTTATGAGGATTCACTGAACAATATACTCATATAAATAAGAAAGGAATCGGACCAAATTTCAATGTTTGTGATCTTTGTTTGAGGCAAACCTGGATTAATGACAAGTTGCTCTTGTTCATATGTGACATTTTGCTTGTCCCTATCAAGTACAGAGTTGTGCATAAGAAGAGACAAATTGACATATTTGCCCCTTTGAATTTTTTGTTTTGAATTATGACTAACATGTAATGTTATGTCATCGTCAAGGCTAGGCGAGTAACTTGGTGTTCGCATTAAATTGAATGGTCGTGACTAATTGCATTACCTGGTCGATTTTAAACATCAAAAGAAGGGACCATTACTGATGCTCCTGACGTTGAGGGACCATTAGATGCTGGAACTGATAATGGCTGAGGTTCTGTTTCCTCTTGTACCGAATGACTAGGTGGTGGCGGATAGCTAACAAATACAGAGTACATGAATTTATAACCTGGTCATTGTGATTAAGCGTACACAGTAATAATAATCAAATCTATTATGATATTAAAAATATCTATAATGAAGCATGTATGAAAAGGACAGCTTCCCATTGTTCTTTACATCTATAATGATTTGATATTAAGACAATGGTGATGTAAACACGAAAATTAAAACTAACATTTATCTCAATTGTTTGTAAAACAATTGAAAAGTCGTTTACTTCAACGTCTGTGATGCACTCTTTACGACCTTTCATATGATATGCTTCTGAAACTTTTTATTTTTTACACTTAATGACCCTATCAACCTAAATTTTCGAAATCGGAAGTTAGATATTTGTAATGTAGACTTGATGACCTTTCATTTGCAATGCAACAACACCATCGTTTAGAAAGTTTGATTTTTGCACCTAATGACCCCATCCAACTCATTTTTGGAGAACAGGAATTATATATCTGAAATGTACACATTATGGCCTTTCATTTGATATACAACAACCTTTCCTTAAAAGAAAATTTATTTTTTGCACTCAATGATCCCACCCGACCCATTTTTTTGGGGACGTCAAATTGAATTTGATATTTGAAATGTACGCTTTATGTAATTACATTTGATATGCGACAACCAAGCTCTCCCAGAAGTTTTAATTTTTTGCACTGAATGACCCCACCCTTCCCACTGGGATGAAACATTTGTGAAAAGGGGTTTAAAATTTTAATTTTTGAGAAGAGCTCATTTAGACGTTCAATTTGATAAACTACATGACCCTATTTGGCAAAGTGCCAAAAATGATGCAATATCAATTGTATAAATAGAACTTATGAAACTTACAAAGTCAATGTAAAACTTGAAAATTTCAAATTAATTTTTTTCATTGAATGTTTTTTGGTAATTAGTCAAACATATAATCATATTAAACTACTCTTCAATCTCTAGATTTTCAGGTGGTAACCTGTTGTTGATTCACAAATATATGCCTCCGCTCGCCAAATTTCAAACTGCATTCTCTCTAAAACGACAACAGATATCTCAATTCTGCTAAGTGAAAAATTATCTGCAGTTGAAGTACAACATTGGAGAAAAACATTGTGACAATTCCAAAGTTCACCAAGGTCACAATGAACAATCAAATATATGATGCAATTTCAAACTTAAGAACCAGAAGTCGTAGAGATATGGGACTACCACCATTCAACTCAGGACCACTTGTCCTTTCATATGTCACAAGGTCAAGGTCATAGTACACTTTGAAAGTCAAGGTAAAATTTCATCATGACATTGATATTGACCTCAAACTGAAGGTATTGAAATACTGAATAATTTTGCAATTTATAGTAGGTTGATATCTGTTTCCTTTTCAAAGATATACACAAAATACTCACTGTTAAGAATTATCTCGTTGTGATTTTTGAACGGATGGTCGGACAGTTTTGAGCTTTATGTATAAAATGTAGAGCTCCTCGAGAGGAACATTTTATACACTAAATGTATGCAGCAATCTCTTATCGGTTTCATAAAATGTTAGCTTGAAATTGCAGCGTAATTTTTTTTTTGCACTCGGTGACCTTTGACCTTGGGTGCAAATGAAAGGTCAAATGAACTTAAAATTGTTGGTGAAGGTCCCAAGTCACTACGACTTCCGCTTCTCGAAATACATTTTTTAAAAAGGGTAAAATAATTCAAGGGAAATAACTCATATAAGGGTTGATTAAAAACATGTATATGTTTATTTACATTGGCATTTATTCCTGTGCATGTTGCCGTTTTCAAATCTATTCTATCTGTTATATTTTTATTACATTATTGTGAGATCTACCTATTGTCCATTATACCACCAGAGTTCCGATAATGGAAAAAGAGTAGAAAAACTTAATAATGTAAATCCTATTTATTTTTAATCACTAAGAAATATATACAGTGTATGTCTTTTTTCAATCACTAAAAAACATATCCGTCTGCTTCCGTCAAATGTAGTTATTAAAAAGATCGCATACGCAGTCAAACTGTGCGTGATCAAATAGATAAGTTATAACCCACATTAAACAAGACGTGTAACGGCCAATGAAACAAACAGCTTACACTTACAACCGAAATTATGCTGAATCATCAATTTTTTTATCTTAATAGATAAAAGAAGCTAAAAATAACGTCAATATTTTGCACATAAGCCGTTTTAATCCTACTTTCCTTCACAATGTACAAAGGTAATAGAAAAATATTGATTTATATTCTAATATTTTATCAATACAACTTACATTCATTTCAACATGGTTTGGAGCTTCCTAACGAACTTTGCTGCACGAATGTAGGGTTTCGAAATAACCATTATAAGTAAAAACCTTTAACAAGAAAATGTTTTCGCTCGAAATCAAACATAACAATATTCTATTATTATGAATATACTGCATTGCAGCCTGCATTGTTTGCACCTGTCCTTAATCATGAACCTGATGTTCAGTGGTTGTCGTTTGTTAATGTGATTCATAAGTGTTTCTCATTCTTTTATATAGATTACACAGTTGGTTTTCCTGTTTGAAAGGTTTTACACTAGTCATTTTTGGGGCCCTTTATAGTTTGCTGTTCGGTGTGAGCCAAGGTTCCGTGTTGAAGACCGTACTTTGACCTATAATGGTTTACTTTTACAAATTGTGACTGGGATGGACAGTTGTTTCATTGGCACTCATACCACATATTCTTATATCTAACTAATTCATCCAATTGACAAACAAAGATATTTTATACCTGTTGTTGTGTCCTTTCTTCATCAACCCATCAAAACACGTTAACTAAAACACTCACATGTACTATTACGTAATAGTAAACAAAACACACGTCTTTGGCTGCCTTTAATAAATTCATTTATTACTGTAATTTATTTACCATTAAAATGATATCCAATAAGCAAGGTTTTTCACCTACAAGTATATTTTACTGACATTCAAGGCATTATGTTTTTCTCACACCGTTTCTTGTTTATTTGTCTATCCATTGGCTATCATCAACTTTTTCAGATTTATATTTTCTGTGTCGAACAGTTTCAAACGCAATAAACATGATCTTTGTTTCACTTTTTCAATGTGTTAATTTTCTCTTTGCAAAATATGACCCTGACACATAATTTTTTAACGTTATATGACGTGTGTTGAAAAAAGAAAACACTGTCACCGTCGATTTGTGTAGGGGACGGAAAAGGGTTTTATAGTTACTTTGTTATGAAATTATCGGATTAAATTGGAAGATAACAACATTTTTTAATCATTCATTCATATCTCTAACAAATTCAGTATTTAAGAGTACAATTGGAAAAAGATACATTGTAAAGAAGCCATATCTTTGCTGTTTAAAATGTAAACGCTGCCAAAAACCAACTGCAAAATGACATGCTTAGTGATCACTGAAATTATTGTAGTATAGTAAAAAACGATTGATACATAATTGTGTAGAAATTAAAAATAGGTTACCCTGTTTCATTTAAGATTGTTAAATTCTTCTTCGTATTTTGATTCGCAAGTGTCAAGTTATTTATTCGTGTGTTTGGCGAACAAAAAAGGTGGTTAATAATGTTTAGAACAAACTGGATTTAGCAATAGCAAATGAAAGTTATTTTCGACAATATTTCTGTGTCGCATTGAAATTATATAATTTAAAAAAAACTACAAACTTTAACAATCAATTATAATAAAAGCTTGACAAGTTTAAAAAAAATCGTTTAAATTTTGGTTTATTTTTCGGCCGATTGATTTCAGGGACTTTTTAATGTCGCCAACTACCAGTATTTTGGCCCCATCTAATTATGCTCTCTGCATGCGATGAACAAATTTGTGCAGCAGAAACGGATATCGCAGCATCATCTTTTTTTCAAGCTTATCACAGGTCATATAATCAATTGTGTTTTAAATTTCAACGCCGAAATTAAATACACCACTGAATGTGCTCTAATCAACGATAGCTGATAAGGGAACTGAGTAGAATAAACTCTCCGCATCAAATCGTGTTTGCAAATTCAATTGCCAGATATTTTTAAAACATCATGAATTAGTTGTTTTCTCATCAGCCGTTGCACTATGGGAACACTTGGTAAAAGTCTATGTTAGGACAATGAACTTTTTATGGTATGTGCATGCGGGTGTAATGTGAAATAAAAATTGACAGTGAGCTGCTTCAATTGTTTTATAATGAAAAAATGCACAAATGAAACTGATTATGAAACATTTATGACAACAATTTTCAATTTTTGTTTACACGTATCGTTTTTTTTTTTTTTTTTAATTTTTCATGCAGTAACATTTTAATTGCGTAAACAAAATGTTTTTCCAGGTTGTTAACAACTCATCTTTGTTAAAAAAACTTTGAAAAACAAAATTTTCTTGTAATTAAATCAAGAGGTTTGACGACATTTTAGTGCCAGCTCGTCATTTAATAGTTTATCTGCATTGAAAGCGTGTCACAAATGTACGTGTGTCGTCCACCAGAAGTGTCTCTAGCAGGGAAATAGGTACAATTTAGGTTTGGAGCACCTGCGAAAACCATTTTTTTATCTGGGATTCGTATTGCTTAGTCTTGATTTTTCTATGTAGTATTTAGGTAGACTTATTTTTTTCGTCGATTGTGGATATTTTGTCATGGTCTTGTCGGTGTTTCGCCTACTTTTAACATTATCAGTTTACATATGAAATTGCAGTAACTTATACTTTGACTCAAAAATGTGATTCCTTTCTCCTTACAATTTGTACATTTACTCCATACATAAACGCGTATTTGGTATAATTCTGTAATTCTTGTTCAGATATTTCCGTAGATACACGTATCTTGTCTGAGGGAGGGATGAATCGTATATTGTAAACAATCACTTTGATTCAAACAAAAAATTCATGACATTATCAAGATGCTTAAATTCTCGATTGACAACATATTTGTTACGTTGGAGGAGGTGTTTTTCAGCAAACAATCGGCATTCCTTGGGAACCAAATTTGCTCCACTTCTTGCCGACTTGTTCCTTTATTCATATGAGGATGGCTTCATACAGCAACTTCCTGGAAAGAAAGGAAAGAAGGAATCAGTAATCGTTAATTTTTCTTTCCGCTATATAGATGATGTTCTCTCACAACATAATTCAAAATTTGGTGACTATGTTGAACGCATATATCCAATCGAACTTTATATAAAAGATACAACAGATACTGTTAAGTCTGCCTATTATCTTGACTGACAGAGAGGGTCAGTTGAAAAACAAAACTTTACGACAAGAGAGACGAGTTTAGCTTCCCAATTGTGAATTTTCAATTTCCATGTAGCAACATTCAAGTAGCGCCTGCATACGGAGTATATATCTCCCAGTTATTACGATATTCTAGGGCATGTATTTCCTAGCATGATTTCCTTGATAGAGGGTTGCTGCTCACATGGAAGCTTTTTAACCAAGAGTTCCAAGAGACGAAGTTGCAATCATCCCTTCGTAAATTTTACGGACGCAATCACGAGTTGGTTGACCGTTATGAAATATCCGTTTCACAGATGACAGCGGATATGTTTCAATTGTCGTAACTGCAATCCCGTCCCCTTTTCCCCGAATTTGACCTACCGAATTAGACTTATTACAGGGTTTGTACTAACATGAGCAACACGACGGGTGCCACATGTGGGTAGTATATTGTATGATTGACAAGCGTCTTGAAATTTTATCTAATACCGTCCATATAATTTTAGTATTTAAGCAGGAGAGAAATTCGACACATTAGTTGTGATACAAATTTCTCTTCCTCTTTCCATAGGATTGTGGACTACACATTATTACATTTAACAGTTGTTTACACACAGAGAATAAACAATACTTATATATAATTTTGATTATAAAACCTATGGTTTATTCAATAACGTTGTGTAAATTAAAACTTGTTTTGTATTACATTTGTGAAAGTAATCAAATTTAAGGTACGATATTTTACATTATTTTTCAATTAGTACTTGAGAATTTGCATTTAGTAAATATTATAGTTTGTTAAAGGAAATTGATTCAATACATGTTCAATGCTGAAGGATTGTTTATGACTTATTTCAGAAATTAGTAACAATTATAAAAAAAAATGTAATCGGAAGAATTTAGTTCAATAGAAAACTATGTATGATAGTGCTATAAAACAATTGATAGATAATCAATAATGTAAAGTTTGTCTTTGGTTCTGGGGAGCTGTTTTTTTAGTACAATGAAGCATATGATAAATAGCTACTACGATCAGCAATAGATGCATTACATGCTTAAACTTACGCAATATGTGACAGATATAAATGCACTTGCATATTTTGTTATTTGGGGCTTTTATTAATTTCCATTCGATATGGTTCTTGCTCATTGTTGAAGGCCATAAGATGACATGTAATTGTTAATAACTTTGTCCTTTGGTATGTGGGAACAGTTTTGAAAAGATATATAACAGCAAAATATAACAAATGATGATAATAATAATAATAATAATAATAGACACAACAAACTGTTCATAAACGAGATCTTATAAATAACTCGGGAAAACGTCCTTCTAAGTTGACCCTATTTTTGTTCTCTTTAAACAACGAAAATACCTCTTATCTATTTCTAAAATTAGAATTTTAAAGATTAATAATAATAATAATAATAATAATAATAATAATAATAATAATAATAATAATAATAATGATAATAATAATAATAATGATAATGATGATGATTGATACAATAAACTGTTAAAGAATGAGATTTAATGAATACCCGGGAAAAACTTCTTTCTAAGTTGACCTTCTTTTTATATTTTCTTTAAATAACGATAACGCCTGTTATCTATTTCTAAAATTAGAATCTTAAAGATAATTGAGCTATTGTTTGTGTAGCTTCAAATACTTAAAGTTATATGTATGTATGTGTGGATTTCAAATACTTAAAGTTACATATATGTATGTGTGGATTTCAAATACTTAAAGTTACATATAAGTATGTGTGGATTTCAAATACTTGAATATCATCGGATGAAAAGGGCAGATAATTTCGGTAAGCAAATGGTCTAAATTTATAAATTATATTTTAAAATATGCATTATTTAGGGTTTTTTTTCAACAGCAAAAGTATTCAATTCTGCCCGACAACATTTTAGAGAGCAAAAAAAAAAAAAAAAAGAAAAGAAACACCCAAATCGTCGTGATATAATTTACCAGCTGGAGTATGATCATTGTAATTTCAGTTTTGAAGTAAAAAACATATGCGCCGCTTAAATATATATATCTATATATATATAATTATATCTCGCGGAGGAAGTAAAGAAACAGATCTACTCTAACATCGTTAGGTTGATTTTCTAGGCACTTTATACATATTCTAACGCCTGGTATTTCTTAATCATAAGAAATCCGATGGACAAGGTATAATTTGCAGTTGTCACTACACATAGGCAGACATATACATATATTAATTTACAATGATTGTATGCTTCTAAAAATAGATAAGCATCCTGTAATTATACTGAAGAGATGAGTAGATGATCATTTCTGTACACTTAAAGAATACTTCGTGTATTGTATCAGATATCCTTGTTTAATTCCTACGAGAAGGTAACACCTCCCGAAAAGAAAGCTGATTGTTATCAGCTATAGTTAGAGGAGGGGATAAGGTGTCTGCGCAATGCTAGGCGGTGTTATCGTAGAAGTTAGAAATAAAAAGTACAGGTTCAAGCCCCATCTTTTCCGCAAGTTTATTGTTTTCTGTTTGGTATTAAATTGATAATTAAGATCCATTTGTTACATCTGGTGATACGTTTATTTGGCAATCGCCAATGGCAGTCAGCAGTGTTTAAGAACATCAGTTGTTCGACCTGTTAGTCAAATGCGCTTTGTTAAAATATATTTTTTCACTTTTTTGGTTTTGTGGAAAAAGAACAGGATTGCATTTATATGGGTCCCTGATTTTAACTTTCTATGAATCTGGTATCTATGTTGTGTTTACCTATTCAATCCCTGTACCATCTTACAGTGCCGATTCCCTTTTGTCTTATTTGGCTCTTTTCCAATTATTTCATAACTGCACATGTGATTGATTTCATTGCATGTGAAACGTGTACACCTTTTTAATATTAAATAAGGTTCTAGAAAGGAATTGGTTTCATCATAAACGCTCAAAAGGAAACATAAATACACCTTATGAAATTGTTCATTAGACTAAAGCATTCGTCTTTTTTGTGACAATTATAAAGGTCACTTAGGTATCGGATAGACACATCAAACTCTTATCAATACTAGACAGGTATTGCAATGGACAATTAGAATATACAGTATATATATTTGATGTATTCGAGGAGATCTTTAGGTTCCTGATGATTTAATAACTTATGATATGAGAGCCTCTTTATAGGGACGCTAAACAGTTTTGCAACTCTTCATCTTTGGTGCATTACAACGGTCTTTGATGACAATTAAGAATATGTGTATGATTGAGGGTAGCGAAAATGGCAGTTTAAAAATGAAAAGACGTATGTGGTGTATCAATTCATGACAAAATAACCACTACGTGCACAAGAAAAAAGTTAAACACAAGTAACCAGCGCTTTTATTGTTCTTCATGTCATAGGCACACGTATTATACCGTAATGCCAAATATCATCAATCCCTGTCAAAAGAAAAAGTATATCAAGGACAATTATATAGAAGATGAATAAAGAAGGAGAAGAAGAGATATAATATTTAACTACAACATAATGTCTCATTTTGTAATAGAACGAGAAATATAATGAATAAATGAAGTAGCAAGATTGTGTCAACGAGAGTCGAAAGATTCCAAAGGGACACTGGAGGTTGCAGAAAAGTCTGTCAATTCCAATGCTTGAGTGAGAATCTTACCAAAATATGCAACCTCACAAACCTGAAAATGCAGGCAAGTTCGTTTTGAGTACAATAAAAACAAGTAAGAACTGGTTTCCTTGACCCATCCTTACCCAAATGGTTTTTGGGCATGCAGTTGCAAAAACATCAGAATGAACATGCATTATCCAATAGATTTGGTGAATTCTTCGTTGGGAAAATCGAACAACTCATCCACAGAAATTGATGATGCCCATGAAGCCGATATAAAATTCGATGGAAATCCGCTAATTTTGCTTTCACCAGCGTCAACTGAAGAAGTTCGAAAGATTGTATTGTATTGTATTTTTGCAAAATCGATCAGTGAAATATGTCGGCGACACAACTTTAGCTATCATGGGTATGCTGATGACACTCAAGTCTACCTATTTATCAGACCACTCGATAATTGGGACAACATATCTACACGTCGAGAGACTTGTCTAGCTGACATTAGTAAATCGATGTGCTTAAACATGCTGAAACTGAACCAAGACAAAACAATACTGATATTATTTACACCAAAACTCGTGAGAAGGAATATTTTAATTGTCATTTGTCATTTGATGGAACAATTGTTAGTAATGCATCGGTGGTCAAAAACCTTGGTGTTTTTTTTTTTTTTTTTATAGGACATTGAGCATAGAAAAGCAAGTCAATGCCGTCACGAAGTCGTGCTACTTCCAAATTTGAAACATTGGTCGACTTCGGCAATCACCGAGGATGCCTGTAAAACGTTAGTCTGTTCGCTTGTCGCGTCACGTCTAGACTACGGAAACGCTCTGCTATATTAAGTGAATGCTAGTTTAGTAAACAAGTTACAGCGAGTACAGAATACGACAGCTAGACTAGTTACACGTACATAGAAACACCATCATATTACACCAGTTCTTGTGTCACTTTATTGGATCCCGGTGCAGTACCCTATACAATATAAACTGCTTTTATATACTTTCAAAATTCTACATGACCTAGCGCCTGCCTATCTTGAGGATCTTATTAGCGTTTATCAACCATCAAGATCCTTAGATCGGAAAATGCAATGCGCCTATTACAACCAAGTTTACGCACCAAAATTACGCAGAAAGACGTTTCGACAAAGCTACTGCGAGTCTCTGGAACGATCTCCTAACCATCTAAGACATGAACACTCCATCGAACTTTTTAAGAAAAATTTAGAAACACATTGTTTTAGCTTTCAGTGATTACATTTAACTTCTTATACTGACAGTAACTTTTATCTTTGTTCTTTCCATTGCAGTATATGCCTTTTAATTTATTTTATTTGGCAATCGCCAATGGCAGTCAGCAGTGTTTAAGAACATCAGTTGTTCGACCTGTTAGTCAAATGCGCTTTGTTAAAATATATTTTTCACTTTTTTGGTTTTGTGGAAAATGAACAGGATTGCATTTATATGGGTCCCTGATTTTAACTTTCTATGAATCTGGTATCTATGTTGTGTTTACCTATTCAATCCCTGTACCATCTTACAGTGCCGATTCCTTTTGTCTTATTTGGCTCTTTTCCAATTATTTCATAACTGCACATGTGATTGATTTCATTGCATGTGAAACGTGTACACCTTTTAATATTAAATAAGGTTCTAGAAAGGAATTGGTTTCATCATAAACGCTCAAAGGAAACATAAATACACCTTATGAAATTGTTCATTAGACTAAAGCATTCGTCTTTTTGTGACAATTATAAAGGTCACTTAGGTATCGGATAGACACATCAAACTCTTATCAATACTAGACAGGTATTGCAATGGACAATTAGAATATACAGTATATATATTTGATGTATTCGAGGGAGATCTTTAGGTTCCCTGATGATTTAATAACTTATGATATGAGAGCCTCTCTATAGGGACGCTAAACAGTTTTGCAACTCTTCATCTTTGGTGCATTACAACGGTCTTTGATGACAATTAAGAATATGTGTATGATTGAGGGGTAGCGAAAATGGCAGTTTAAAAATGAAAAGACGTATGTGGTGTATCAATTCATGACAAAATAACCACTACGTGCACAAGAAAAAAGTTAAACACAAGTAACCAGCGCTTTTATTGTTCTTCATGTCATAGGCACACGTATTATACCGTAATGCCAAATATCATCAATCCCTGTCAAAAGAAAAAGTATATCAAGGACAATTATATAGAAGATGAATAAAGAAGGAGAAGAAGAGATATAATATTTAACTACAACATAATGTCTCATTTTGTAATAGAACGAGAAATATAATGAATAAATGAAGTAGCAAGATTGTGTCAACGAGAGTCGAAAGATTCCAAAGGGACACTGGGGTTGCAGAAAAGTCTGTCAATTCCAATGCTTGAGTGAGAATCTTACCAAAATATGCAACCTCACAAACCTGAAAATGCAGGCAAGTTCGTTTTGAGTACAATAAAAACAAGTAAGAACTGGTTTCCTTGACCCATCCTTACCCAAATGGTTTTTGGGCATGCAGTTGCAAAAACATCAGAATGAACATGCATTATCCAATAGATTTGGTGAATTCTTCGTTGGGAAAATCGAACAACTCATCCACAGAAATTGATGATGCCCATGAAGCCGATATAAAATTCGATGGAAATCCGCTAATTTTGCTTTCACCAGCGTCAACTGAAGAAGTTCGAAAGATAATCAAGAGAGCTGTAGTAAAGTCATGCGAACTAGACCCTATTCCTACCTACCTCTCGACAGCTTACTACCTATCATAACCGAGATAGTAAACACTTCAATGGCCAAATCGCATGTTCCAGCATTTTATAAGGAAGCAGTTTTAAGACATTTGTTGAAAAAACCCGGTCTTGACGTTGATGAGTTAAAAAACTATCGTCCCGTTTCGAACTTGCCTTTTACGTCAAAGATCTTAGAAAAGGTGAGTGAAACTCGGTTCGAACAGCATCATGAAGCAAACTCACTTTATGACAACATGCAGTCAGCATATCGTGCTTGCCATCCAACAGAAACAGCTCTACTACGGATCCACCATGATATAGCATTGGCACTCGATAATAACTGTTGTGCGGTACTTGTTATGCTCGATCTATCCGCTGCATTCGATACTATTGACCATCCAATCCTGCTCAATCGGTTAGAATACTCTTACGGCTTAATTGGCTCACCGCTATCGTGGATGAGATCCTATCTTGATAGTCGAACCCAACGTGTTGTAATTGGCTCCGTATTGTCAGATGTAATTAACATTAAATATGATGTTCTGCAAAGTTCAGTCTTTCGTCCGCGCTTGTATTGTATTTTGCAAAATCGATCAGTGAAATATGTCGGCGACACAACTTTAGCTATCATGGGTATGCTGATGACACTCAAGTCTACCTATTTATCAGACCACTCGATAATTGGGACAACATATCTACACGTCGAGAGACTTGTCTAGCTGACATTAGTAAATCGATGTGCTTAAACATGCTGAAACTGAACCAAGACAAAACAATACTGATATTATTTACACCAAAAACTCGTGAGAAGGAATATTTTAATTGTCATTTGTCATTTGATGGAACAATTGTTAGTAATGCATCGGTGGTCAAAAACCTTGGTGTGTTTTTTTTTTTTTTTTATAGGACATTGAGCATAGAAAAGCAAGTCAATGCCGTCACGAAGTCGTGCTACTTCCAAATTTGAAACATTGGTCGACTTCGGCAATCACCGAGGATGCCTGTAAAACGTTAGTCTGTTCGCTTGTCGCGTCACGTCTAGACTACGGAAACGCTCTGCTATATTAAGTGAATGCTAGTTTAGTAAACAAGTTACAGCGAGTACAGAATACGACAGCTAGACTAGTTACACGTACATAGAAACACCATCATATTACACCAGTTCTTGTGTCACTTTATTGGATCCCGGTGCAGTACCCTATACAATATAAACTGCTTTTATATACTTTCAAAATTCTACATGACCTAGCGCCTGCCTATCTTGAGGATCTTATTAGCGTTTATCAACCATCAAGATCCCTTAGATCGGAAAATGCAATGCGCCTATTACAACCACGTTTACGCACCAAAAATTATGCAGAAAGACGTTTCGACAAAGCTACTGCGAGTCTCTGGAACGATCTCCCTAACCATCTAAGACATGAACACTCCATCGAACTTTTTAAGAAAAATTTAGAAACACATTGTTTTAACTTTCAGTGATTACATTTAACTTCTTATACTGACAGTAACTTTTATCTTTGTTCTTTCCATTGCAGTATATGCCTTTTAATTTATTTTTTAATTGTTCTGTTTCCGTGTTTTTTAAGAGTTCAAAATGATTTAATTCATTCTTATTGTATTGATGGTTTAAATGTTAATACCTCTTTTAACTGCATTGATTGTTTTTATGTTAAGCGCTATACAAATATTGTAAATAATAATAGTAAATAATAATAATAAATAATCCAGTGTTATATAAAGTGATAATTATACTTTCTGTATGTTAATCGTATCACAGTAAATCTATATTCTTCATTGGTCATCGTAATCCTACAATTACTTAATTAAATTTGGTGTACTATCCGTTTTATAGCAACCAGTAAAATTATGATATGAATAATTCAACAAATTTCTTGCAGTCAAACTTCAAGACCCTTTTCATCTTACGCATGATAAATAGTAGCTTATTTTATGAGATCTTTATATGCTTCATATTTTTTATCGATATTTTAAGAACTATAACACAAATGTTGAAATATCTTTCTTTGAGTTTATTTTTCTTGAGGATTCATCTATTATGGCGTCAAAAGTTATGTGTTTTCCTGTACCTGAGGGTTTTATTGTATGTTCTTTTATAAAATTCACTTCAGCCACTTGTCAAGAGTTAAAAAGACATAGGGTTACAAATCTCAACATCTAGTTTAACATATGTATTGCCAAACTTCGTCGTGATTAACATATACCATATCAAAACAATTTAAGTTGATTTAAAGACCCTTGTATAATGTTCATGGCTGTATGTTGCCCTCTAGATGTTTGTATGTTGTTGTTGCCGTTGGGATGCATACATTTGTACCTACGCATGGTTATCTTGTGTCAGGCATAAAACAAAGTTGCTACTTTTTCTAGATGTTACAACTATCTGATATAAATAAGTATTACCCTAGCCTTATCATACACATCCAAGTTATACAAGATGAAAATTAAATAATAATAATTTCTTTGTTTCGCATATCAGCCTCTCTCTTAACTCATACGTCCGGTTGGCGTTGTGGTCTGCATCTCAAAATCAGTTCATACTATTTTTAATTTTTGCCAGTTAGAACGGAACCAAGTTAATACTTTTTTTGTCATCCAATAACTATGTTACAAAAATAGCCAGCATTCTTAAAATGCTATTTACGAACGCAACCGTCAACAATCGAGAAATAATTGCATTGTCCACATTTTAAATGACAACTTCTCATAATCGAAAAGGGAAATTGAAAACAAATGTCGTTTTTCGTTTTTTGTGTTAAGATATTAAAAACAAAAGCTATTTGGGTTTTCATTTCTTGTTTCAAGATATCAAAAATGAAAAACGACTGGAAGAACATGAACACGAGCCAGGAACACAGTAAACATGTTAAGCTAGGAATGCCCTGAAGATCATAAAAAACATTTTATTAAAATCAAATATATCAGTAAAGGTTTTGATATTGTTAATATTGCCGGTTTTTTAAATGATCATTCCGTTAAAGAACAAATTCCTGGCTATTTTGATAATACCGAGCTCCCTCTTATTTGTTATGTTTACAAAAAATCTACCCGGATATATGTGTTTAATTATAGCGAAGTGTGTACAGATGTTAATATCAGTGGCAATGCACCTACGTCATGAAATTGAAGTAATTCCGAATACATTTATGGTCCCAGTTCCCTTGTTATAACAGGAGACATTAACATCGTCTATGATCGAAAGTCAAAATCATTCCTATGTAAAGGACCTAAATATCTCCCCCGTCAATTATAAATTTGAAAGAGTCTCGTTACATCATCCACGGCTCACTCCGTACTTACTGCACGAAATGTATAAAACGAGAAAAAGCTGACAAAAAATCCTTAGATTCTTTTTTTAATTCAGTAATGAACATAGTTGATATTCGTATTAAACATTTTAAAGAACATTATACTCCTAACAACAACCATAATATCATTATTGTTTGACGTATATTTTACATTGAGGTTCTGCAAAAGGAAATAACGAATTCACCAATATTCCAACTGACTCCATTTTCGAAAAAATGACATCTGTAACAAACATAAACTTTTAGCTACCTCTTTACAAGCTGAACCAAATACAATGAAAGTTCCAACTATGTACTAGCTTCCGAAGCTGCACAAAACTCCCTACAAATATAGATTTATTTCGTCTTCAAGCCATTATTATTCCACTATTAAACTGTCTATTCTACTTACTAGTACACTTGGTACAATCAAAAACCTGGTAATAAATTGTTCAAATAAGGCCTTTGAAAATAGTGTAATTAATTACTTTTAGAGTGTCAAAAATTCGTTGGAAGTACTTGATAAATTGCATGCTTATATTGGTGATTTCGAATCTGTTCAAAGTTTTGATTTTTCTACCCTATATACCACTTTGCCTCATAATCTCATTAAGAAAAAAAATCACACATCTAATTAAATGGGCGTTTAAAAAGTCAGAAGACGAATATATATGTTTAAATTCTTTAAGGTAATTTTTTAGTAACAACAAACAATAGAACTATGTCAATTGGACCTGCTTTGATACAATAACTGCACTTTTTTTACTAGATAACATTTTTGTTCGTTATGGAGATTCCGTATATCGTCAAGTTGTCGGAATTCCAAATGGGGACTAACTGTGCACCACTTATTGCGGACCTGTTTCTGTATTGTTATGAGTTACAATTTATGACTAAAATCAGCAAAGACCCATCGAAACAACATCTGATACAAAATTTTGATAACACTTTTAGATAGTTGGATGATATATTGGCTCTCAATAATGACGACTTCAGTATGTACACTAAAGAAATTCATCCTGCTGAACTGAATTTAAATAAAGCTAATACTAACAATGAACGCTGCCCTTTCCTGGACCATGATATCTATATCTTTAACGGGAATCTTAATACCAAAATTTACGATAAAAGAAATGATTTTTCATTTCCTATTGTTAATGATCCATTTTTAGATGGTGACGTTCCCTTGTCACCATTTTATGGTGTTTATATATTTCAACTTGTTCGATTCGCTCGTGTATGTAACAACGTATTTGATTTTAACGAAAGAAATCTCTGTATTACTGAAAAATTATTACACCAGGGTTTTGGATATCACAAACTAGTCAAAACATTTACTAAATTTTATCATCGGTATAAGGACATCATTCGTAACTATAAATCAACATGCAGACATCTTATACAACCAGGTATTTCACATCCAATCGTTTATTGTAATATTCTATAAAATACACAAAAATGTAGTCATTCACCTCAAAAGCTAACCAAACCTTTAAACAGACTTATTTAGAAGATTCGGGTAGTTGTCTCTTTGACACATTCCCCATTTCCATTCTCAATTTTATCAATATGGTTAACAAAGAAAAAAATCTTTTGAGTACGTTATTTTATAAATTGTTACCTTTCTTTCAACATTTTTTTTTAGTTTGCTTGCTTGAAACAGACGATTTCAATAATGCTTCTTTTTGACCTTTCGAATTCGAAAGTCAAACTGTATAATAATTCTATCATAAAATCCATGAGATGTTCAAAATACCTGTAAGTCTTGTCAGAACTCAAATTATATATTTCTATTTGTCTTTCATGTCTCTTCAACCTTTTCGTATTACATGCAACCCTGTAAAAATGACAAAAAAAACAAAACTCTTTGAGATCTTGTCCGAAATATTTAGATTAAGGATGTACTCAGGTCAGATTTGTGAATTCTTGTCAAATGTTCGGACTCCTTTGGTTTTTATCTACGATACAGGGTAGAATATTTTGCCTCATATTACCCACTTTTGTTTTCATAGAAGACTTCAATAGCTCATAAAAATTAAAGCAGATTCTAGATTTTATTCTTACGATTTGAGACCCAAATAATGTCAATGCTCAATGTCAGGTAAAAGTCCGAGTCAGCCTTTTCCCGCTCTTTTTAAAAATCAAATATCTCACAAAGGAGTTCCATAACCTATCAATATTTTTAGCTGATTTTGTTCCTTAACTAATGCTCTTCTGACTTTAAGTGTCAATTTCAAATTCTAGATTGTTTTAATTTCACCAAACTACATCCTTAAATGCCAACGTCTTATTTGCAAAGTAAATCTGGCTTGAAGCTGTCTGATACAAATATGATAATCGATTTGATGAGTCCTATGTCCTATTTTATGTCAATGCCGGCATGTTTGAGACATCATTTGACATCACAAATAACATCTCTATATCAGTCCCAATATCTTTTTCACATATCAGGATTTGTAAAGTACTATTGACGTGTTTTTTTTATATATATTAAAAGGGCCAAATAATGACATTTATCATATATTTTCTTTTTAACCGTCAAAATTTAAAGTAATGATGTATGCAATTATTTCCTTTCTTTTTTGTACGACACCCCTTAATTATGGCACTATCTTAATATTAAGTGTGTTCACATTACCGTTGGTAAAAGTAAATGCAATTTGTATATTTTAAACAACACATCCAATGTCGTGCATAATATATTGGGTTTGGATTTTCCATGAGGTATTTTTCAGTTCTGTTCAACTAGTAAATACATATGGTATGTATATTTACCTGGACAATCATAGTTACATTTACACTATCACAATTTACAATGTTTGTTCCTACTGGTGAGGGGCCTCAGTAGCCGAGTGGTCTAAGCAGTTAATTCTCAGCGATCACTTGCGCCTGCATAAACTGCCAAAACTTCTTGATATCGAAATTTTACTTTTATATGTTTTAATTGTGAGTAGATAGTTTTCAATTTTGTGCGATGCTGTCAAAACGATTGGGTGTGGTAGGAGGATGTCGTTGTCTACATCCTGTCTATATCTTTTTAATAATTTGTTGATGAAAGTATTGATTTTTTAAAACATAAATATACAAATAAGAAGATCTTCTTAAAAAATATTGTTAAAAAATCAAATTAACACTTATAAAGCTCTTACACTACTTACTTACATACTAGTACTAAAGTCTTGCAAAAAGGTTCTCTGCCTGCTCAAAAACAAAACAATTGGAATAAACAATACCGAACCGTTATTGTACATTAAAGACAATCTTCGTTATAAATTGTTTTCTCCGTTAACATATTTAACATCACATGTTGTATTACAAGTACTGGCTTCGCTTGGTATTTTACATGTGAAATTAAAAAATCGTCTAAAAGAAAAAATCCAAATGTTTTTCAATATAAAAATGGTAGCATACGCTATAAATTTATTACTTTGGGATACAATACGGCATATTTTGTTAATAGTGAAAAAAAGGTAAAACATGCTACACAGAGGAACAAGTGATCAGTATGCCTTAGTTTCTTATTGACAACATATTTGTCGAATTTGGAGGTAGACTTTTTAAACAAATTGTCGGCATTCCTATGGGACCGAACTGTGCGCCTCTCCTTGCCGACCTCTTCCTATTTTCATATGAGTCGGAGTTCCTTCAGACACTTGCCAAGAACAAGAAGTTCAAAGAAGCCAGATCATTTAAATTCACATTCAGATATATTGATGATGTTCTTTCCATTAACAATCCAAACTTTTTTGATTTGGTTCCATACATATATCCTCCAGAACTAGATATTAAAAAAAAAAAACAACAGACATGGCTTCCTCAACCTCATGTTTTAGACTTATACCTCGAATTTAACATAAGCGGTCATCTCATTACCGGAATCTATGACAAACGAGACGATTTTAATTTTGAAATGATCAATTTCCCCCAAATTACAATACAAAAGTCAAAAAGTCTGAAAAGACCAGTTTTTGTCTGAATTTGCATGAATGTTTACTCGACTTTCTTAATTTGTCTGAATAATTTTTAAAAATTCTTGACATAGTATGAATTTGTCTAATAAGGTGCTTGATTTTTCTTGACAAGTATCTTGACAGTATGAACATTGTCTTAAAATTTCTCGACACTTCCTGTATCATCTGATAAGAGTCTGGATTAGTCTCGACCAATTCTTGACTGTCTTAAATTTGTCTCGATCTGTCTTGACATATTCTTGACATTCTAAATAATGTCTGAATATGTCTCGACACATTCTTGACAGTCTTAAATATGTCTTGACACTATCTCAACAGTATAAATTTCGCCTGAAATCTGAACAGACTTATTCTGCACTGTTTATGACATTCTATTGCTGTTATATACTCCTTTTTATTATGGCTACACTAAATTTTGAAGAATCAAGGATTAATTTGGTATAGTAAGATATCCTCTATGTGCAACTAAGTTGGAATACCCTGAATAATCCTCCATGTAGTTTAATTTTGATTTATTTTTATTAAACATTTAAGTAATTGTTTTCACTTGGAATATAAGTCGAAGGTATTGACAAACAGCATTTAGATTTTTGCCATTCGCAAAACTGTCAGTCAAATTTGCTTTACTAAAATAGGTGTCTTGTATCTCTTTTGGACCCCACAATTCATCTTTTAGGTTTGTGTGGCTAAAAAAGAGGAAAGGGGGCTTTCGTTTAGGTCAAAGAATTTGTTCCCATCTTGATTCAAAACCTTATTCATTTTTAGAACAACCAAAAACATTTTTATTCAAATTTGAGTGTTGAATTTTATAATTTTTTATCAAAAATAAATATTTGGGATAAATCCTTCCTGAAAAGAAACAAAAATGTTTAGATCTATATTATGCATGTTTGTTTGAGAACAATTTCATAAGACCGATGATTTCTATAGAAATCATTGATGGGACCCATTATAAAACATTTTTTTTTTATTATTCCTGGAGTAGATAATAATTTTCTTTTAATCTTTGGGAATTATTCAACTTGTTTTTATGTTAAAATAATTAACTTCATAATTTTGATGAAGAAAATCCATTTCAATTCAATTTTTTCATCAAAATGATGATTTTCATTCTCATCTATCAACAAACTTTTTAAATTGTAGTGGCATGGTCGGTCAACTGATAAGTTGTATGGCTGATTACAGTTAAAGCAATAACTTCTATCTGACAGTTGCGTGAACTCTGGGGTGTGGAATACCTTAATTTTATGGAGAACATCCTGTCCATGTGTAATATATTCCAACAGATGACATTACACACATTTTTCTTCTGTTAAATGAATGATTTGTATATCATCATAATTTACTATTTATATAAACCACATTTTGTATAATAATTATTTACCATATCAGCATTGAATATTATGAATGTAGAATGAAATATGTCTACAGTATGATTGGTTTGAATCATTTAATTTATAAGATTTAGGAATCAAAATTTGTAATTATTTAAAACCCACACTGAAATTGTTTTATATCAACACACCGACATTTGAATTATTTTATACTTTAGATTTCATAGCCATTTGTAAAAATATTTATATACCCAAATTTTCAATTATTTTACATGCCCAACGTTTATTTTGTTGTAAAGAAGTGTAACTTGAAACAACAGTATATCATATAAAGAGAAATAAAGATTAAAGTTATATCATGAATATTGGTCATGATTTGTAAAACTAAGAACTGTCAAGTAAATTTAAGACACGATTCAAAATGTTCAGAATATGTCAAGCCATACTGAGAAAAAATAAGAATGTCGAGAATATGTCGAGAAATTTCAAGACAGTATTCAAATGTCAAGAATTTGTCAAGAAATTTTAAGACCATATTCAGAATGTCGAGAATATGTCTAGTAAATTTCATACAAATTTAATATAAATGAGAATTCGTCAAGAAAAATTAAGACACAAGTCATACTTTTGGAGAATGTCGAGTAAAAGTTCATGCAAATTAAGACAAAAACTGGTCTTTTCAGACTTTTAGACTTTTGTAGTGTTAGTAGCAATACACCAACTTCACTTGAAAATTGGATATACATTTCCCAACTCATTCGGTATTCAAGAGCTTGCAGCTGCTACTTAGACATTATAAAACGTCACCAGTGTCTGAGCAGAAAGTGAATGAATCAGGGTTATGTCAAAGAACGTTTCGTTCTTTTTCTAAAAAAGTTCATCGGAAGATACCAAGACCTTATTGATAAATATTCCGTATCACCTTCACAAATAATACATGATGGTCTTGAAGTATAGATTCTAGGTACTGATGTTGTTTATCATCTTATTTACGTGTTTTGGTGTTCTTTTATTTGCCTTTGTAAATTATTAACGTTTACTGTTTAGTTCATTTTGGTGATATCCTTTTGGCGTGGCTCTACTTATACATTCCGCCCTATAGTCAATTTTTGTATTCTTGTCTTTTATTTTTGCTTAATTGTGTCCTTTATCTATATGCATTTTGTTTTTCTTTGTTGACATATTTGTTTGTTATTATAGTAATTAAGATTACAACACAATGTTGACATTTTTCCTTTTATGTCTGTTTGTTTTGTTCACATATTGTTGTCAATATAATGGAATTTTAAAGAGCAGACAACAGTTCAAGGCCACCAATGGGTCTTCAACATAGAGAGAAAATTCCGCACCCGGAGGCGGGCTTTAGCTGGCCCCTTAGCAAAAATGTATACTAGTTTAGAGAAAATCCGAATCATATAAATGAACAAGAATGAAAACAACATACAAAACTATTAAAGGTATGCCTTCTTTTTTCCTTAAAGAAGCAAATGGCTGACATCTGCGTAAAACAGTCGTACTTGTTTAGATAACACCTTGCACGTTTATCATAAGAGTAAGGGAATTGAAATAAAAATACTCATTTAATTTCAGTCCATTAGGTTGTTGACGTAAATTTAAGATTTGATCGTATTAAAAGTCAAGACTTTCTTTGCAAGCTATGTAAAGTCCATACAAAAAAGTGATTCACTTATACAACGTTTGCCTAATAAGTAGAGAGATAACTATACGAAGAATACTATTTGGACCCACATAATCACTTTAGATTAATAAATTCTGAAAAACAAATGAGGCTTAACTTCGTATATTTAGTCTTATTAAAATTGCATTTTCAATAAAATATGTATTGTTCTATTGTGAATATTTTAAAATACATGTTAAGTCAATGGCACAACCACAGTTTAAATGGTAATGTTAGAAAAGATATAACACAGCATTACAGCACGGTAGCATATGTGGTTTAAGATTTAAAAAATCAAAAGGACATTTAAGGCATGAAAAGAACACTTTTTGTCCTTTATTTGACTTATTCGACATGTTAAGTACAGCGTTGCCGACACTATAGAAAGTCATACATTTTATTGGTACATGCACTAGAAAGTATCTTGTTATAAAAAGACGTTTAGGTATAAAAAAAAAAAAAGAACTTTTACAAACTTAATTTTCTTTCTAGCAACATGGGAAGTAGAAACCAGAATTATACGTATTGGTGAGACCATTGTCCTTACGTGTACTGTGCATGAAGTAACAGTAATTAACACTGAAGAGATACGACAGTGGTTTAAAGATTCAAATTTAATTTGTTACAATGGGAATCCAGTAAATCCATTGAAGTATATGGAATCCCTATACAGAAACAAATTTAAGTTGCTTATATACAATGTATCAGAGGCTGATTTGAACCGTGAATACAAGTGCCTGTACAGATTTGACACATTTTCTAAAAAATAAAAAATAACCGAAGAAAATTTTGAATGTAAGTATATATCATCATAACATAATAAGAAATGTATATACAAATAATGAGGTGATTGTTTATGATTACCAATGAAACAGCTTTTTCTTAAAAGGAAATAATGTTAACGTATTTTTTTTTTCTATTATTGTAGTAAATAAACCATTTTGTAAGACGTTTCGGCCACTGGCCTTCTTCAGTTTCTTTATTATTCTTCTTAACTACATGATAGACATTTTGCTTTCACAATCATTAAGATGTTATAGATTAGTTCCTTGGTAATGTATTTGTAAAGTAACGACAAGGCACACAACTAGGTAGTATTATGACTGTAATCTTTCTCACCGTATTGGAGCGACACCGAATATTGGTAATAGCTGAAGTGGAGAGAGGTTGTTAAATATGGAATCACAAGTAGGAATTCCAATTTGTTATGGATTTGTAATTATTGCATGTGTCTAAAGATTTGTATTATGATATGTTGGTAATTGAACTGTTTTCTAAATCATTCAGTCTTGTTAGACACTAGCGTATATTAAATGTGAAGATAGACAAACTACTATCATGACTATTTAGCACCGAATGAGAGAATCACTGGTTACTTTAGATCAAGACAAAAAAAAAAAAGCCCGGTTTGATGCTTCTAAGGTTGGCTATTTCTTCTTGTTATTCAGTTATGACCCATGCACGCCAATATAAATACACAAAAATACCATAATTTTCATAATGTCTCTTTAAAAGTTATATAAGTCACGTAAACAAAGGTTCGATAGTGTATGGCAATTGATGTATTAATACATGTATGTACGGAAGCTTGCATTTAACTTCTCTCCTCTTCAGGAATTACCAATATCCATCATCGCTCCCATACATTATGTACAGTGTTTCTTGCATAAGTGAAATGAAAATAAACCAGATATTCAAAACAATGTATCTTCGAATATATTTTAGTACAACTTAAATACAACTGAAACAACATGAGATGCCTTATAAATCCGAATCATATTATATGATGTTTTCACTCCGACATTTAAAATGACTCAGTATATCATCAGCGTTTACCATTCGGCAAGCTTAAGGTACAGCTAATTTTCTCATAATCTACTTACGTAAGGGCATATTCAATAATATAAGTCTATCAACATTTTACAAAAGAATATTATTAAAAAAATAAGTATTCATCTTTTTTTTTTTTTTTTTATTTGTAAATCAAAATAATACATTCTTAAATAAACATTGCTGATGTAGATCTTTGCAAATTTTGACTTTCATGACTTTCTTTACAAAACAATAGAAAATAACGTATCTATCCAATAGTGTCCGGTCAATTAGAAAATCTGGAACATAATTGAATGGTTGATATATACCTGTAGAACAAGTTAAAGGCAATAAGCTTGAGATTTTCAAATGGTTCGCTTTAAGACAAAAGGTTATGCAAGATTTAGAAATTTAGGGAAATCAACTCTTACTCAGAAAAGTGAAAACCCATTAATTACAAAGGGATAAGTGCGGTGAGTGACTTATTTGGCTCCCAATATCAATTCCATTATTTCAAATCTAAATTGATTACTAAACATGTAAGCAAGGGAAATATAATAATTTTTGTACATCTTTGCTAATGAAACAAGTGTATGATAATCATATGACCTTACCTGAATAGTACATTTGACGTTTTTATATTATTGTACACATAGTGAGGTATGCTTTGGATGATTTTTTACTGTATTGAATTTTGTGATTTTATACTGTCCTTGAGTAAATGCCCCGTTTCTGTTCTTTCTTACAAGGCTACGTCAGTCAGTGATAAAACACCCTTTTTCGCAAAACACCGCCATTGGCAATCTAGATACAACACATGTACAATGTGTTTTAATTATTTTAGGTTCCCTTGAAATAAAGATTTTTGATACACAACATTGACTTAAAACTCTAGATCAGATATATCTCCATATGCGTAAATGTCAACCAGTATGATACGACTGGATATGTTTTCAAAATTATCCAACCTCTAATACCAAAACTCTATCAGAAGTAATTACTTTCGATTCGAGTTCATAATTTATTTGCGCAGTAATGATCAACATGGTGATTGCATGTCCTTTAGTCTTAAACATGTTAAATCAAGTGCATTTTCAATCACCACAGGTTTTCACATTGTGTCAGTGAAAATTAACAGGTACACTTTTTATTTGGATAACTATCCTTTATTTTGCGACTGTAGTGCTTCTTCCTTTCTTCCGGACTTTCAGGTTCAAACTAATTTATTTTATATTGGTATGTCATGATTGTAAAATGTCAAGTTCTCAAATGCATGTGCAATTTCAAATGTCAAAGTAGCTGTAATGCATTGTAATTTTTTGCTGTATACTATTTGGACTTTTATATTTTATATTCCATACTTATATCCCTTTTCACATCACACTATCTAAATGTCTTTTAGTGTGAAAAAATTTCAAGCCAACTGTTTGTTTGCTTCCTTATTCCAACTACATGTATTTTAATATCTTTCAGATCCATCAACTGAATACACAAGAGAACTTGAATACAATTACACAACAGATGGCAATTTAAGTGTAAAATTGCACATGGAGAAAGTTTTCCCAATACCCAAGTGTACAATAGATTTTGAGGTTAAATGACCCAATTATGTTTTTTTTTATTGATATAAAACAGTGTCATCATTATCAACAATTGCATTCACACAGTCTGTTAAAATTGTATTTCAACAAATTATGAATAAGGTAAAGTGTATTTACTAAAACGATAACTACGGCGCATTCATTGTGTACACTATTAGTTACAGGAAATACTTTATAAAATGTCTCTGAACATATTATTTGTAAATATATTCTGTTACATGTAGTCGACCGGTTACTTCTGATTCATCACATACCTTACCACTTTTAACATGTAAGCATCAGTGTATTTGTTTCGTTGTAATATCAGAAAATTATTTATTTTCAGACTTTTCAACTCAAATTTACAGAAAGTACATATAAGAAAAATGGGTTATATTTTGAGGTTCACCTTGTCCATCAGTCACACATTGTCTTCAATGAAAGTACACAATTTAATGTTACTTGTCAGTCGCTGAAAGAGTATTTGATAGCAACATGAATAATAAGAGTCCCAAAAGGTATCTATTTTTTTACAATGCAAATACAGACAGAATAGTTTTAAAAATTACTCATAGAAGATTCTTCAAACCTGATTAAAAATTTGCTCATGTAATTATTGAAATTAAAACCAGACTACACTTTATATTCAAATATTTATACTAACTCATCAAACTAGATATGTTTTTCAATACAAATAAATTGTAGTATGATCTTTTTTTCCCCATGACATCTTGTCTGAAACTGTTTCTTCGGTTTTCGTTCTCTTCCAACAGACAACTCCATGGTCAAAATATAAAATTCAAAAGGTCAGATAGCAGTTCACAAAACACTATGCAGTAAACTTCAGATAAAGCAACAAGAACAATGCTAAAAAGATGGTTAATGTCATTGTCTTTAGCACGTCCCACTAGCGACAATCGTAGGTTTTTCGAGTAAAAATCAGATAGGAAAAAAGTTGGTTGAAACATTTCATTATGTAAGAATTTATCACTTATTATTTGTTGTTTGTTTGATAGGATCGTATCTACAATGTATACATTGCAAAACAGTTGTGAGCTTTTCATTTTTGTCAATAATCAACATCACTTCCGAATTCAATGCAGATCTGGCATAAGCCTTCTAAAAGCTGTGTTCGAAGTCATTTGCTAGTTAATTTAAATTAGAAAACAAATGTATTTTCATGTAAAGATTGTTGATACTTTAACAAAATGAAACACAATTTTACATTACAATATATGCACAAATAAAATAAACTACTTTTATATGGTATTTTGTCTAAGTGCATTTTATAGCCGTTGCCTATTCTACGTTCTTCAAAATGGACACAGTTTCAAAGAGGTATATCACTCCAAACAGACACTTTTAATGTCTTTTATAATTTCGTTATAAGAACTTATTGAATCTGATCTGACAGGAAACTTCCTACAGAATACATTCTTTGAAAACGTTACAAAACAATTCAGGATACAACCTTCCATTACAAAATACTTGTCTTGTTTTCTTTATGTTTTGATTCAAATGTTTTAAATAAATTATCTTGCCTTACTGTTCGTTTTAGGTGGTATGAATGTGGATGATTCAGATGAACATTCGACAAATTATGTTTACATCCTTCTGCCTGTTTTGGGAATAATAGTAGCTTTAGCAATAGTCATTACTGTAGTTGTAGTGTATAACATAGCAAAAGACCGACAAATAGACAAAATGCTGAAGGTAAGAAGAATAACATCTCATCAATTATGCATTTAAAAAATGTTCACAAATTAAAGAAAAACAGAACGAATTTGTTAAATACCCAATTTCTGTTCTAAATTTTGTCAATATTTTAAGGTTGTTTTACATCTGTTTAGTTGTGCTTCCATCCTTGCCTCTCAGTTAAAATAAAAAAATATGATTACCTTATTTTTATAACTTTACATAGTTATTTATGTATTGGTATTGCAAAATATTTTATACCTATCACAAAGAGAACTACGTTTAAAAATCAATTTTATTTATTAAAATTACTTTATTCATTGTTATTTTAACAAAACGCATTACTGACTTGTTTATCACATTTCATGTGCCACAGGCTTTATGTTATAGGACTATTCGCACTTTCATTAAAACCTTCTTCTTATGAACGTTGGACACAGGCACTTGTCTCTGAAAAAAAAAAAAAAAACATTTCCTATATACCTTTGTGTTATATTAATGCATATAGGAATTTTTTTTCAGAGACAAGTGCCTGTGACATTGGAATCCCGTTGTTGTTTATTTAAAAACATACTAGTATTGACATTGTTGCTTCCGAACTATAGTTTTAGGTTTTCAACCTTGAAAAATAGTGCTTTTGAGTTAATGCAACAAGTACGTGTCTGAATGTAGCCACGTCGTTTACTTGGCTCTTAATTTTTCTGACATCTAAATATCCTCCCCCAAAAATGTAAAATAAGGTCAAAAAATGTTATATAACTCTATTGTATATCAAGAAATTTAATGTACGTTAAGTTCGGGGGAGATTGTTTTATCTCTTGACAATATATTCCTCGCAGTATACTAGCAGATGTGCAGCAGTTGTTCCAGTTTCAGATCTACAAGACTTACAGAAGTAGAATCCTGAACATTCAAATGACTTTCAACAGGTCCATATGAATTCAAACTCAATATGAAGAACTCTGTTGTTTATCTCTATTACAAAAGGGTTTTAACAAACATCCTGATAATGCTAATATTGGCCAACTGCATTATGAAACCTCTTTTGAAATTACTAACACTTTCTATCATAATTAAATTGGGGCTTTAAAAATGCTAAAGTTTGAGGCAGTATGAATAAAGGCAACAGTAGTATACCGCTGTCCAATAGTCATAATTCAGTATGAACCAGATGAAGATTCTTTAAATTGCAAAATTGTACATCAAAACTAAGAAAATTATGCGATTTTATCTTATAATTACAATTGTTTTTTAATTTTTTTGGGGTAATCATTATGCTTTCAACATAGCCTTAAAAAGGGAGGTAACTGAGATAATTAAATACTATAAATGAATTTACATCAAAGTTACCTGTTTTATTTTGAGGAAAGAAACCAGCTCGATAACCACAATTTTCTTTTCGTTTTCTGAAAGCACAATAAACAATATAAAAAGAGATATGTCCTCATTTACATTTAAACATTATTTTGTTTAGTTTTCTTTCTGTACTCACTAAAGCAGCTTTTCCATGTATAAACATGTTTAATATTTACACATTCTGAGGAGTTTGTACAGCCATGATAGATATCTTTAAAAGCTCCTTTACCTATACCGTTTATCATATTTATTCAATTATTGTTTTTAAATAGTATAACATAAGCTACATGTTTTTGAAGAAATAATAGATTCAATCATTTTGATTTAAACCCCTCGACCATCTACCTTAAACGTGTTTTTACCGTCAGCTTCCAAAAGGATCCAACTGTGATCCTCGTCTCGCTAATTCGAAAACTCCGTACAGTGATCGTTGCCGTTCCAGAACTATTTTCCTTTATTCCATCAATCACTGCCACCGGCTTTCGAAATTAGAATAGAATAAGAATATTTTATTTTCCAACTAAAAGGCCCTATAAAGAGCTTTTATCACATTACATACAAATACATAAGATTCGAAATCAATTGAGAAACATAAAAGAAGACAAAAGTTTTACAATAACTGCTATACAAGACCAGGACAAAACCAGATAATACAAATAACATCTATAAAATATACCACTCAAAATAAGTATGTGTGGCTAAGTTGCATTTATTATCTTTGAACTTCTCCTTATCCTCAGATTTTTAGATAAATACTTTCCCAAACATTTATATACATCTAAATTTTCTTGTGTAAATAGCCATGTAAACTTCGAAAGATTGTCTTAAGATTGAAAATTATTGCAGGTCTATAATGAAATTTCAGTAAAAAACTCAGTTCTATTATCAACATATAGTGGGCATTCAGTCACAAAGTGTATCTTATCCTCAACTGTATTTAATGTACAATATAAACATTTTCTAAGTGTTCTATTCACATAAATTTTTGCATATCTATCAGTCTCAATCCTTAATGGATGAGCGCTTATTCTAATCTTATCGATTGATTGCCTTAATCTAGAATCTTTTAGATCCAATTTTTTTCAAAACAAAATCATGAAAATAGAGTCTTAAAGGAAAAATAAGTATTAAGTTTGCCTTGATCTGATTGTAATATTTTATTTCTATTTTCCTTCCAGAAATGGAGATAGTTTTTATATAGCTTATCTTTGATAAATTTTCTGAAAGAGTGGATACTGATTTTTAAGTTACATGTTTGTATGCCCAGCTTTTTTAAAATGCAATCTATGCTTGAGAACCTTGTATTCACTTTATTATTGTGAAGTTTTACTGCATATATATGCATCATATAATAACATGTTCTCAGAATTATCTAGTCGATAATAATATTTTAGCATTGCTACTATAATATAAAATTACATATTTCATAAATTTGATATTTCATTTTCAGATGTATCATTTGAAAACACTTTTCTAAAATATATTGATAATTTTTCTTACATGCAGCTGAGTTAACTTAAAACATACCCCAAACTTGAGATCCATAGGTTAAAATTGGCTTTATATATCTATTTACAGTATGGTCATATGATTGAAGTAAATTTGACACACTAGGGTTTGAAGATGACATACATTGTTGTAAATTAAAACATGCTTTCATAGACTTCTTGTACAATTCATCTTTACATTGAAAAAATTTCCCACTGGGTATAAATGTGATACCCAAATATTTATAATTATAAGTACAACCAATAGCTTTCTCACCCAGGTAAAATGGGAGATTAAAATGTCTCCCTGCTTCATTTAAAATCATAACATTTGTCTTGTTCTCATTTACATTCAAACACCATTTAGAACAATAATTATAAAGCATAGTTAAACTCTCTTGCAATCCCTCTGATGAATCTGAGAGAATTACAATGTCATCAGCATACATTAAACAATCAACCCTTTTGTTATTAACACTGACATGGTTAGCACAAGAAGAGAAAACATCCGGGAGATCATTAATAAAAAGTTTGAATAAGTTGGGGCTTGAAACATCCCCTTGCCTCACTCCAATAAATTATCTAAACAATGGAGTTGATTGGTCGCCAATTTTGACACATAGCTTACTTTTATTATACATATTATACATATCTTTAACATTAGCATAAAACAGTCATGCTATGTTATGTTGAAGTAGTTTATATTGTATACCTGTATGAATAACAGAATTGAATGCTTTCTGATATCTACAAAGCATGCAAATAGTTTACCATTTTTGTTATTAATACACTTGTCAATTAATGTCTTTAAAACAAAAATGTGATCGGATTTTTTTGTAAATCCAATTTGACATTTACTTATGATATCATTTTCTTCAAGAAAGTGGTCAAGTCTATTATTTAGAACGCAAATAAATAATTTACCTATACAGGAGTTAATAGCAATACCTATATAATTTTCTATTTTGCATGGATCGCCAGATTTGAAAAATCGGGGTTATATAAAAAAATTATGCTGATGACCATTGTACAGGATAAAACCTGTTGAAAATACAATATTATACAGTTTTTGTAACAAAGGAACTAAAACTGATGAACCTGCCCTTAACATCTCTGCAGGAATACCATCTAAACCTGATGCTTTTCCATTTTAAAGTTTGCTCACAGAATTTGCAATTTCTCTATTGGAGATTCTAAAATCTAATTCACAAAATTGTTTTATTTTCTCCAATTTTTCTATCTCAGACCTTACATGCCTTGTTTCACGTATTCTATTACTATGGGAATCTGATGATTTATTAAGCTCTGAAAAATAGTCATGCCACTCCTCCTGCTTGGCTGAATCTAGAGTATTATCATTTTTAGATTCTTTAAGAGAATTTATAAGTTTCCAGTATTTCTTGGGATCATAATCCCTTAACTGATTTAGCTGATCTTAAACTTGTTGCTTAAAATGTCTTTTTTTATATCTTCGCAATTTGGTGTATTCTCTGTACCATTTAAAATATGATCCTCTTATAATTGGATTAAAAGGATATTTAGAAAGCAATGCTCCTTTATCCATCAAAACTGCTCTTTTCATCTTCAAGGATGTACACCTCTGAGGAGCCAAACATTTCTAGAATTAGACTTTTTTCTTAACCTGATTTTTGGGTTTATATGACTGTAAGAAAGTAATTGATGAAGAAAAAAATCATATGGTGGTGTACTTCTTTTTTTGCTACAGTCATTTGAAAGTACCCAATTTTAATGATTGTCCCATTTTTCATCAATTCTTACCCAATTTTGGGCTATTATCATGAAAAAAATCCCAGTTCCACAATTCAACTTTTTTCAAACTTTCACTTAAGATGAAGTGGACCAATCTGAATAAATTCAACTTAAAAAACTATAGGTAGGTGTTAATATTAGAAAGTTTTATAAAATGTTGTTGCTTTTTTTCGTCAAATTGACCATGCTGTCAATTTTGTAAATTTGGGATTTTTCTCTTTTTTTTAGAACAAAAAACATGTTGTTTCAACTTCAATGTTATAAATGATTGAAAAAATAAATATAGAAGAAATTTGAAAAGAAAAAAATTGAAATAGGATGTACTTATTTTTGGTAAAATCATTTCTTGTACCCCTCACCCATTTTCTCAAAATTTTGGCTGATGAGACTGACTGGATTGGTTATAAAATTTGAAAATGTTATTACTCAAAAAATACTTATTGTAAATACACAATTTTTTCAGAGTTTAATTTGATTTATAATATTTTTTTAAATTCATTGATATTTTCCACTTGTATCACATGTTTTGGATATAATTCCAGAATGAGATTTCAACAAGACTGAAACATCAAAAGAATACATCCTTAAATCTGAATCAAAATATTTACATTTTTTGTTTTGTTTTTTTAGTTTTTCGTACTTGTTTTTAGAATACTAGCCTTTGAAGCAGCTATTTTTAGTATATCAGCAAACTGGATGGCTGCTTTTTCAGAATCAAATTTTGTTTTAGAAAATCATCTATTTTAGCCTTACAGAGTGGGTGAGCATCTCTAAATTTTATTGGTGAAGAATTACTCCAAATGTATCCTCCTGTCAAATCAGTCATATTAATATTACATTTTGACGAATTCTTAATATAAGTTGCCATAATATTGAATGAAAGTTTACAATGACAGTCAGAAAAAGTTGGTATAAAATCTGAAACCTCAAAACTAAGTATAATTGTCTTTAAACTTTCTGATACTATTACATAATCTACTACAGGTTGTTTTTTGTAAATACAGCTGTTTCACAAACCATGCCTCTTTTGGGGAGATTATATTCATAGATATTTTATTTTATTTACCTACTGGTTCCCAGATATGATCTCTATGTTTCATATCGTAGAGACATAACTTGGGAATGATACCTGTATAAAAATACATGAGTAGCGGTCAAATTGAAGTATGTGGAAGACCCAAAGTGAAGGGAGGGTAGTACAGAATTTTAGTATAAGTTTAAACTCTTAGAAGTTCAGGGCATATGACCTTTGAAAAAAAGTAGTGCATATGAGCTTTCCATTCTAGGATATAATTTTTTACGAACTTCATAGTAAAAGTGGTACAGTTTTAGCCGTAAAAGGAGTTCCTATGGGATATTGCATTGTCTATATTTACAGAATTGCAACAGTGAATTTAACAAATAAGTCACCAGACATTCTTCCATTCAAGTTTCTCATATTAGTTGAAATACAAAATTCTGTTAGTTGGTTACCTTTGATACTATATATAGTGTGTGACTATCATATAGATCATTTTCTATAAAATCTGGTTCTGCACCTGACCTGGCATTTAAATCACCACAGAGTAGAATGTTTCTTTTCATTTTGTATTCATTAATAATATCTCTTTCAATTAAATCTAATACATCATCATCAGTTTGATGTAAATAAATAGAGGTACTTGGTATAATTTACGCTAAACAGCGGTAAATATCTTTCGCAAAGTTAAAAAAATCTTTATCTAATATGATCCATTGATAGTCCTTGCAAGTGTTTTCTAAAATTTTCACCCCTTTTCGAATATTGTTGTTGACAAGTATGCCAAGTCCCCCTTAAAATCTCTGATTTGATGACTTGATGTCTACATACGGGAAAATACTTATAACCTTCAATATTGATGGATGTATTGTATCCAATGTGAGTTTCACATAAAAGTATAATATAATAACTGTTTACTTGATTGATAAAGTTGTGATTTGAAGCTTATTATATGTTTTTGAAATAAGCCCTCCCAACATTCCTAACACAAAAAAGTCAAGTTATGTATACGTAAATAATTTCTTCTGGGCATTATTTCAAAACCTATAGAGTTAAACTGAGCCTGAGTATGATATTATTGAATAATTTTACAATTATACCAATTTTGCGCTAAAATAAAAGGGCCCTTCACTCAGAATAAAAGGATATGCGATAAACTTGAAAACTAATAAGGAACAAAAAAAAAAAAGAAAATCAATAAGTGGCTCTTTGCTAAATCAATATACAATATCAACCTTTAATAAATCAACTAAGCTAACTGCTAAATTAAATATATTTATGTACTTGTTACAATCTTCAATGCTTTAGATTATTACTTATAAATAAAGTGTTTTATTAGATAAAGCAATAAAGTATAATATTAGTGTCCACCACGACGGTCTCCTCTGTTTCCACTCCGATAAATGTTCGAACCAGGTCCACCTCTCCCTTTGTAGCCTGAGTTAGAATAATCGCCTCTCCCTCTGTAGCTTGAGTAAGAATAATCACCTCTTCCTCTGTAGCCTGATTTAGAATGATCACCTCTTCCTCTGTAATCTGAGTTTAAATAATCATCTCTACCTCTGTAACTTGAGTTACAATAATCACCTCTACCTTTATAATTTGAATTGTTATTACATTTGTTAAGTGATATTCGTTTCAGAAGATCCAACACTTCATCAATGGTATCTGGTATATTTGACACAAAAAGGGCAGCACCCTTTTTTGTGGTTAAATGTACATCATCATCTCCAGCAATCTTCTTAGAGCCTCCCACTTGTAGGCTAAATTACTGTTATCACACATGTCATTCATTTTATCAACACAATCTTGTGGGCTACTTGTTTTAATGTCATTTGTCACAGAGTGTAGCACAATAGCATCTGGTTCTGTTGTCAATTGTGAAGTGGTAGTTTCTGTTTCATGTAAGTGTATGCAGTTAGTTTTCGGCTGTAAATCTTGATGAAAGTTTTTTTATATCAATATAATCGATATTTGATGTCCCAATTATAATTACATGTGTTAGCTTTTTATTCTCTGTGACATACCTAATTTTTTTTTACCATGTACCTCTTGAAATGGATGTCCAGAACTGTCATCCCGGCTCTCATGTAATTTTAAGCTTAGTATCTCTCTATCTTTTTCTTCTATTTGCCTTTTTAGAGTGGCATACTGTGTCTCTAATGATTCAATGAATAATGATTTGTCCGATATGTCGTTCAATGCATGTTTCGTCATCATTTAACTTCAGTTTGCATTTCATGTTTTTGTTTTAATAATTCATACTGTCTTTGTTTTTTGAATTTCATTTTCTAATGTGTTCTTGTAATTGACATCTTTCAGTTGTGCTCTCAGTTCAGAGTTTTGTTTTTCCTTTTCTTTCAAATTTGAAGTCGCATTATCAAACTTATCTAAGAGTTGTGAAAATCTGTCATTTGATGTTTCAATGTGTTTTGTAACTAAGTCATGCATCTTACCAATATTGTCATTTTATTGTGAGAAAACCTTATCAAGAGCATGGGTAAACTGTGTCTCTATCTGGCTCATATATATATATATATATAGGTTTCTCAACACCTGAGTCTTGTTGAAGAAAAGGAACTAACATATTGGTTGGAGTTACTTGACAGCAAAAATCATGATTATTATTGTTCATATCAATATCCCCGGTAGATTTTACACATGTTTCATCTTGATCTATAATTGTCTTAACCTGTGTTTCTTGATTCACATAATTTTTTACTAGCTTTCTCAACTGTTTCTTATTTGTTTTTATAGTTTTGAAGCCGGATATTTTGCGTTGCAAGTGTGGTAAAGTTGTTATAATCAGCGATCTGTGATACTAACAATTTTAGTGCTGGGAAGTCTCTGTTGTAGAAAAGGTCATATCTAATTCCCTGGATTTGTACAACACCTGTATTGATGTGAAAAGTCAATTTGTATAAAAGGGGGATAACCTTGCTCGCTAAATCAATACAAATGGGTTTTTTTTCAACTTTTATTTTTTGTCCAATCGTTGGGTTCATCACTCCAGGCAATTATATACTCTTCGTTCTTCCCGTACCTCTCATAATAATGTAAAGATAAAGCTTTGATCCATGGAAGTATTCTATTGGCATTTACCCTGAATGCGACCATATTTGCATCAGGTTTGTATCAATCTATATTTTTTTCTTCAAATTTTAGGTCTTTTAGACCCGTGGGTGTGGTAAGTTTATCTGGGTTACAATCTTTGGAATATTCTGTTGAACAACTTTCTAATAAAAGATCATATGTGTGATGATCGGCCGGGGACTGGGGTGGAATGATAACTTCACCGCTTTTGTTATCTTGTGCAGACATTGTTAATATTAGATATCAATCATGAAAAAGTCTTGTTATATGTAATGCAACATATTTTACACACCGATGGAGGTAAATACCATTGGATTAGTGTGGTTTTCACCTCTCTTAATGATTTGGCATGGTCGCAGCCATTTTACCGGAAGTGTATTCAATACGTTCCAAAAATTGGAACGAATATCTACGCAAATAAAGTTCCTCAGAAACATTAGTTACAGCTTGAAAAACATTAATTTTATAAAAAAATTGAGAATGGAAATCGGGAATATGTCAAAGAGACAACAACCCGACCAAAGAGCAGACAACAGCCGAAGGCCACCAATTGGTCTTCAAAGTAGTGAGAAAATCCCGCACCCGGAGGTTGTCCTCAGCTGGCCCCAAATAATTTTAATATCTAGATATGAAAAATGAGCATTAAATTTACGCACAACGACAGGACTTGTTTTTTTGTATGTATCCTTATCAACGTTATCCCCCTCCCCCGAACCCTTATCAAAGTAAACATGGAAGGAAAGGTGAATCAGGAATAGATGAAATGTATGTTAGGCGTAAGCCCAAAGGAAAAACAAGCCAAAACGCTGCAACATTTACTTGACCAGGAACAAATGATTTAAATTTGATTTCGCGGTTGTCTACAGAGAAAGCTTGGTGTACCAAATTCTGCAAGCCTTTCCTTTTCTCACACAACATTATCAACAGTCATGGAAATTTGTTACCCATTGCTACATTACTTCAGTTAAATTGACCCTATATAATATTCTGAGGTTCCAAAGAAAGCAGCCCAGGGCTGTGTTTACCTTCATCCGAATGAGAGCAACCCCTTAAAATGAGGGATATTTCTCTTATAAAATGAGGGACTCTCCTTCAGACAAAGGGTTATTTTCCTCTGGTAGAAAAGAAAAAAGAAAAACTTAGCATTTTTAACTTAAAAATGGGGGGGGGGGGGGATTCCTTACATTTGGAACGACAAAGTCAAAGAGAGCATCTCTATCAGAGTTAAATTTTTCACGTGAAGTTAAAAAATGGATTTCATCTTCAAACACAGCCAGAGGAGCATTTTTTGCAAATTCCTTCATTTCGTGGAATATTTGAAAAATGGCCAAATTCAATTTGAAGCTTATGAGCATATATACGTAATTTACAAATAGCTCTTCTAAAATCAAATAAAATTGAGAATGAAAATGGGGAATGTGTCAAAGAGACAACAACCCGACCAAAGAGAAGGAAACAGCCGAAGGCCACAAATGGGTCTTCAATAAAGTTCTTAACCAAAAAGAGATAATTTTCATAACCAAAATTTTGTTTAAATTTCAAATACTTTTTTCTGTAATTGAACAATTTTCCATCAGAAGCATTTTTGTTTGCTAACATACCAATTGTTAATATATTTAGTGTGAATTAATTTGCTAGATATATTCAAAAACTTATATTGTCCAAAATGTTTTACTTCTTCTAATATTTTTTTAACAAATGAGAACCAAGAAGTTATGTTAAATTTGTGAAGCTCTTGGCTGCATTTATAAGCGTCTTTCAACAGACTGAATTCAGTCGAAATATTTTCAAATCTATACCAGTATTTAACAATTGACTTGACAATACAATGTAGGGGGAAACACCCAAGTTCTGATAATACAGAAAAATTTACACTGTTTGTGTACACCAAGTATAAATTTAGAGAACACTGAAGATTTTTATAAATATTTTCAAGATTAAATAAAAAGGATTGTAATTTATTACAAGAAACATTATAACCTCCCATACCTCTGAATTATATATCCAAATGGTTATAGGATATGATAAAAAATAAGAACACACGATTTTATTCCAGGAGATAAATTTATAAAATCCTTTCTTAGGTTATAATAGGCCTTAAGAGCCTTATTGCTAGTTTTTAGTTCAGTTTTAGCTAGATGAAAACTTCCAGATGCAGTAAAGTGAACACCTAAGTATTTGTAATGTGACACAATCAAGCAAATTCTTTAGTAGCAGGAAATCGGCTTTATTAAAAATAATAACTTTAGTTTTTCTAATATTAACTTTCAGGCATCCGTCAGCACAATATTTTCTAAATGATTTAGTCTACTTTGGAGATCTGTGGTTGATGTTGACATAATCACAATATCATCTGCTTACATCAAACAATTCAATTTCTCTGAGTGAAGGGAAACTGCATCCAGACGGGAGTCAATATAAGATGGAAAGTTATTAATAAAAAATTTAAATAAAGAAGGACTCACCTAATTTAATGCTAAATGGGTCAGTGAGAGAAGCTCCAACTCTTACACATGCTTTACTATTTTTATACATATCTAATATAATATTATACATGATATAAGGGATACTCATTTTTCCCAACCTGTTTATGTAAGAAGATAGTCATGTGTTATCAATATCATGAATATGACAAGACATTTCAGTATGAAATTTCAGTATAAATTAAAGAGGTTGTCAGTTGAATGCAACCCTACATAAATAAACTTAGTATACATTATACATAGAGTGATACACTTAGAGACCAATATGCAGTCTTCAAAAATGACTATTTACCAATGTTAACCTTCCCTTTAATATGTTTGCTTACTTGTGACGTAATGCACTCACTCATTAATTACACACTTTATTGGCCATTTGATATCTGCACAATGATTGGAACAGGTATGATTGCCAATGAGACTATCCAAAAGTCCTGATGATATTGATTTAAGCAACTATAAGTTACTGTACAGCCTTCAACAATGAGCAAAACTAATTAAGTAAACTCAAGTCATTTTGTCATTTCAGAACCCTACAAAATGACAAATTTTCACATTTGTTCCAGTTTTAAACACCTTCAATTCCAATAACGTTTATTCTATTTTATTTTATTTGTGGACGTCCACACATACAAAAGGTATTGCAGGCTTGAACTTTTTCATGACATCATCAAAAGTATGAATATGGTTGGTCTTTCATTTGATCAATCATGACACCCCATGAGGTGTTATACATCACTGGAAGTTAACCAATCAAATTTTCGCCCTTTTTTTTTACTATGTACAAGCTTTAGTAACTATGTAACCTCAAGTTTCCAAAATATTTTATATTTTATAGAAACACCAAATAAAATAGGAATGGTGCTTTGAAACACCCAAGATATAGGTTCATGACTCAGAATTTGTTTACTGCAATGAAATGCAGGATTAATTTCCTACCACTGTAAAATTTTCAAGGGAATACTTTTTTTTCGAACCTTTTTCGTATGCAACCGGATGTGACGTACTATGATCTGGTGGTATTACACCAGTACAGACACAACATTCAAGCTTAAGACAGCTCTGAATTTGGATTGTGATTATATATTTGACACAGCATAGGTTTTTCACACAGAATGAATGTGGCCTAAGAACTTAAAATTTTGAAATTGAACATTTACCTAGTATGGTCCAATATCCAAAATATAAATACATGATGAGATTCAGCATATCAAAGAACCCCAAGAATTTAATTTTTAATGAAATCCAACTTAGATTAATTTTGGATCCTTAAGACCTAAATGTGGACCAATTTGATAATGGGGCCCAAAATCCAAAATCTAAATATACGGTTAGATTTGGCATAACCAAGAACCCCATATATTCAATTTTTGTTGAATTCAAACAAATTTTAATTTTGGACCCTGATTTGAACAAAGGAGAAGGTCCAGTAAGGGCTAATTTTGGCCGAAAATTTGAAGTACATCGGATTAAAGTTTTTTTTTTTTTCCATTTTTTGAACACTTAAAGTGTCTACTTCAGTTGATTTAATTAGTTTAAATTAATGAATTTGAACTTATTTGGTCATTAAAGATGCTCAAATCCAAGCTTGAATACGAAAATCTATCAAATATGCCATAAAAAGTCATTTTTCAGATGTTTTTTGTCTAAAATGTAAGTGGCCCCATTTGTGTTCAGAGTCAACCTTTATACGTTATGTATTATGATCAAATACAACGTAATATTTAAAAATTAAGACTGAACACAAGTGCGGCCACTTCCATTTTAGACAAAAACTGTCTGAATATTTCAGTAATTTTTCATGAATAAATGATGCAAGTACCTAATGCATGTGCTTTCTTTTGTCAAAAAGGCCATATTTATCTAACAAAAGTATTCCACTTTCCAATGAAAAGTTTACATTTTTAACAAATTTGTAAAAATGCTATATTTTGGGCCAAAAAGGCGTCTTACCGAGCCTACTCCTTTGAAAACGGGGCCCAAAATCAAAAATCTTAATACATTTTTAGATTCAGCTTATCAAAATACCACAGGAATTCATTTTTTGTTAAAATCAAACTGAGTTTAATTTTGGACCCTTTGGACCTTGGTGTGGACCAATCCTTGAGGTTCAATTTTTTACAGATCCATAGACTTATACTCAAATAAATGTCTGGAAACCAGTTTTTTTACACTCAATTCCTAAACCGTTAGGACAATAACCCCCTAAAATCAATTTCAACCTTCCTTTTTTGGTATGGAATCTTGTGGTACCATTTCATACAGATACGTTCACTTATACTTAAGTTATTATCTGGAAACCAAATGTATTCGGATGACGACATCGCTATACCATTGTCACAGTGAAATGGACATACATCAAATTATCGTTATGGCAAATATCAGAGTGACTTTGGTACCACTTTTATTAACTGCAAATATATATTTATTTCAACATATACAAATCTTTCAACAAATTCGGAAAACAATTACATTCATTCATAACCTAAATACAAAACCACAAACTAAATAGAGACAAGAACTGACGGACTAATGAATTCGACAAAGCACTTCAAAATAATGCCGTAAATTAATACTGTAAATAAGACAATTTATAGCTGTAGTTCAGTAATTTTGAACTTTACTAAAAAAAAAACTATGTAAAAAGTACGGAAAAGCCGTATTGTATCTTATTAGAGATTTTTACGATAAAAATATCATAATATTTCCATAAAACACTCAGAAAGGCGGTTGTTTAGTTAATGAAATACTAAATATCTATATATATATAAGGCGTACATTTATTTTCTCGCGTGCGTGCAATCATAATTTATTCTATCTAAATCGTTTATGTGTGTAGTGACGTGTCTCTGAAATTGTGCAGTGACGTGTATTAGAAAT
Source organism: Mytilus coruscus (assembly GCA_017311375.1). Taxonomy (NCBI): domain Eukaryota; kingdom Metazoa; phylum Mollusca; class Bivalvia; order Mytilida; family Mytilidae; genus Mytilus; species Mytilus coruscus. The sequence continues at coordinate 37,294,917 of CM029608.1, forward strand.
GTCGTCAGTCTCAGTCAAACACCATAATGAGTATGATGAAATAGAAAATGGAATGAATGAAATAAATGAACTGATGAATTACAAATCAAACATTTAATTATACACATAAATACGACGGTGACACCAATATACAGTCACAAATTTCTTGCAGTTGTATAAAAAATGATAAAAGCAGTACGACATTTAAATCTAAATTTATCTTGTTTCTGAGAGAGAAAAAAACCTGCCCGCCCTTTTAACAGATGAATGGTAGGTGTCTTAGTTCCAATATTTATGAGCATATTTTTGTTTTGAAGCATTCTACCTAGACACCTATGAAATATTTTTTTTCAAATTCTAAACCTTGCTGCATTAATATTTTTATAATTCTATTTTTATTTATGCTTATTAAAATGATTTTGACCCTTCTCTCTTACATTTAATCATTACTTTTATTGCACATAAACCAATATCAATTATTTAATATTCATGATTGGGGACTGGGTTTTAAGCTAACAGATACCTTGGTAGTTGTTACACCCAAATTGTGTCCTGATACTCTTGGCATTAACAATAATTGTTATTGTAGATATGTGCATTAAACCAGTGATGAAAGTATGTAAGTGTAGTTGTAAATCAATTGCTACTAGTTCAAGTTGAAAAGGACTCTGGTCCAATGGCCCTTTTGTCACTGCTGGAATATTGTCTCACTGAAAACTAACACATCTCATAATTTTTATTCAGTAAGCAAACAAAAACTGGAAGCTACATGGAGCCTGTATTTTTCATCTGGTAAAATATGCCATATTGATATTAACATCAAATTCAGGACAAAAAATAATTGTTATATTGTAGTAATAGTGGTAATAATACTGAATTTTCTTATGCATAAAATCTACCTTTTAATCAAAAGCGGACATGATGTATCCAGTTTGAGATCGAGTTAACCCTGTTTGCACATTAATTATTCATTTAAAGATAACTTTTATTACTGTTTTCTTTTTGTTGATAGCAAATCTTTATTTGTTGGTCTCATTTTACTATATTCACACTTTTCCAAGACTGGCCAATTGAGAGTTTGGAAAACTGTATGTAACTTAAAAGTCTTTTGTTTTTGTGTTGTTGGAATGCTGTCCAATGGACCTATACAAAAATATAAAAAGTTAAATCAGAGTATGATCTTAACATTACTGAATATGAGTAGTATAAACCAGAAGTCTTTTGTATTAAAATGTTGACAACAAAATGTTAAATGTCCCATGCATTGTAGGACATTTATATTTCCATACTAATTGGCTAAAACTGAGAAAATTTATTCTCTATTTTTTTTTTTTTTTTTTTGAATTATTAACAACAATATGTTTATGATAAAATTAGGAAGACATACAATTTTTTCAAAACAACAATTAAAAAAATTGGAAATTAATATTAAACAAGAATGTATCCATAGTACACGGATGCCCCACTCGCACTATCATTTTCTATGTTCAGTGGACCGTGAAATTGGGGTCAAAACTTTAATTTGGCATTACAATTAGAAAGATCATATCATAAGGAACATGTGTACTAAGTTTCAAGTTGATTGGACTTTAACTTCATCAAAAACTACATTGACCAAACACTTTAACCTGAAGCGGGACAGACGGACGAAAGGACGGACGAACGGACGACGAAGGAACGGACACACAGACCGAAAAACATAATTCCCCTCTACTATCGTAGGTGGGGCATAAAAATGTACACAAATTTTCATGTGCAACCAAATTTAGTATACACTTCAATTCACTCATTGAAACATGAATCATCTTTGTTTGAGAGCACATCAGTCTTGTCTGAAAGTTTGTTTTTTGTGAGTCTATTCCATTTGTGTATATGATCTCTGCAGGCTTTCAATGCTTCAAATGTAACTTGATAATCTTCCAATTATCAGGTTGGCACAATTATGATCTGAAAATATAATAACACATTTTTTTTTAACTTTGTAATCATACTAATGTCTGGTTTTTATATGCCGGTAAGGGATGTATTATGGTATGCCATTGTCTGTCCATCCATTCATTCGAATGTCAACACTTTGTTCAATAACGCAAATTTGTTTTAAACAATTTTCACATTAAACTTGAGTTTGCTTAGAATAACTACCTCAAGCTGAACAATGTTGTTTGGAACTTGGGATTGGTAAATATAATCACCTTTACCATTTTTCCATTTTTTATATTTGTCATTCCAGATTTTACTGAACTGTCTGATTTAAGTAATTTGTTCACACATCACATACTAACTAGAGTATACTTAGATAGATTCGTTTACTCAAAACTTTAGACTGTTATCAATATTGGTATTAATAAAAGTAAGACTGTAATTAATTTTTCATACTTCAATGAATTTCCTTTAAACTACACATAATTGTTGGATTTGGTACAAGATTGGTACCTTTTGATTTTGAAAATTTTCTATTTTTTTATTCCAGAGTAATAGGATTTTAACTGTCAACTTAAATTTAATTGTTCATGTCATACACTAGCCCTAGAATGCTTTAAATAAATTAAATTACTGTAAACTGAAATTTACTTTATACGGTTGTTAGGATTGATTAATATGCAGAAAAAGGCCTTAGGTGTATCATGCAGTCTTGGTGCAGCTGTTTATTCGTAATGCTTATATGTGATGGAAGTAGAAAAGAGACAGCATATTGTCTTTTATAAATATAAATATGTGATAAAATATCAATGTGATGTCATGCCTACAGTTGTTTTGAAAGAGAAGTCTTGAATAAAGAAATACAAAATATTTTTCTTATAGAATAACTTTCACAGTTTATAGCATAAACCATGCAGTTGTTGTAAAACGCAATCTGATCATATAATTGACATCACCATATTAGTGTATAGAAAAACGTTTATGAGTATTTGTTTTAATATATAATGGTCCTGTATTTACTCAAATATACCTAGTATAAACTTAATTATGTGAACAAACCAATTTATAACTTTCATAGAAAATATACTTACACTTGCAGTTGTATGATGTACCAATCAACAACTTCTGTAAATTTTCTGAAAGTTTCATTCTGTCTGATTTCAAGTTTTAACAATTACTGTTAAAATCTCCAAGGAAACTAAATCAATAATTGTGTGTGAAGTTCTTCTGGTTGATGTAGCTGAAAGTAATAATGAAATAATAAAATGAGTATAACTAAAAATAAAGTCTTGAGTTGAAATGCAAGGACCTGTATTATTTAACATATAAAAAGTTTGAAAAATAGGGTGGAATTATAAAAGCTGAATGCAACCTCTTTTATAATTCTTTCACACGCACCAATCTGATGTATCTTACTATCATAATTAAAGAACGATATTGAGTGTTTTATTGTCGCATACATTTGTAACTATAAAATCTAAGATATGTCAATGTTAATTGCTTGGATAAAATATGGCTTCTCATCAAACTCAGTTTTCATTTTTACAGTTGAAACATTATTCCTAAGCATCAATATTACACATTGAACTATTTAAAATGAGAAGTCTCTAATTTACAAACAATTTTTTAAAGTAAATAATAATTTTATTCCATGTGACAGCGAGGTGAGATGATTAACTAGTATTTTTTTTTATAATTTGATAAATTTATAAATTCATGCAAATAAAAATGTTTAAAATATAAAGCAATACCTAAGGCCACGCCAAAATAATACCTCGTTCGTCGGATTCCCCGCGTGTTGTGAAAGGTCGACCAGAAAAAAGTACTTTTTTTTAAAAACCCGCATCCAGTACGGAGCCGCGCGCGTCCGTATTTAAGTTTATGAAACAAAAATTTTAATCAGTTGTGCGTTTGAAAGTAACACTATACAGACACGGAAATTGACATTAAAAACGATCTAGATCTAACATTCACAACGTTGTTGTATGACAGTATGTACGTTTAAGTATGATAAGCATTCTTAACGTAAGACATGAGTGGACTATTTGTAGTTACAGTGGTAACGGCAGGCAAACACATCAGTAGAATATGATTTGGGCGATTCTATTACCGATTTGGTGGAAGTGCTCCGTGCAAGACCACAACATGCACAAACGTTCATAACATCAAACTAAAATAACGACACAGGAAATATGACAGCAATTTTTAGACCAGCTGCAGCTACCATCCCTAAAAGATCGTCGAACCCAAAACAGATAATATCCTCTTCTGCAAAGTTATACACGGTGAAGCCAATTTTCCATCTGATCAACTGAAAAAAAACCATCTAGGACAACCAAGAACATGCATTATGGTCAACATTTCCTGAGACTGCAAACAAAACCAGACAAACTAAAATTCTGCTTCATACCAAACACAATTAAAGATTGGAACCTACTACAACCGGATATTTTCACCAAGATGCAAACAACAGAAGAACCAGCTAAAACTTTCAGTGATATTGTAAGGGGAGTCCCACTTAAATGAGTTACTTGACTCACGCGCAGTGTAGTAATATCCTTGAATGATTCACCGTATACCGCCACCGAATTGAAAGATTAAAATTATGACAATATAACATGCATAAGAATAAAAGAGAATCCCAAAGCTGATGGTACATGAATTGAAATGGCACCGCAAATGAAACTATTATATTGTTTACTTTTTTATACACCCGCCGTAGCGGAGGGGGCATTAAGTTTTACCCTTGTCCGTCTGTACGTCCGTCCGTCCATCTGTACGTCCCAAAGTTGGTTTCCGTTCTCTGACTTTAGTTTGCCTCAACCAAATGTTACGAAACTTATACACAATGCTTATTACCATTAAATACAGATCGAGTTTGAATTTTGATGGCGTCACTTTTACCGTTCTAGAGTTATGCCCCTTTACTTGCTAAATTTTTCGTTTCTGTTCTCTTACTTCAGTTTGCCTCAACCAAATGTTATGAAACTTATACACAATGCTTATTACCACAATATACAGATCAAGTTTGAATTTTGGTGCTTTCACTTTTACTGTTCTAGAGTTATGCCTTTTACAAATGGAAAAATTGCTAAATTTTTCATTTTTTTTTCTAAAAGTATCAATCAAGTAATTTTTAAATTGGAGTTATCTTCCTTTGTCCATGATTATAGTTGAATTAACTACAATCAATGCTTTATACAATGCAATGTTTAATTTTGCCTTCCACTGTAAATTATTTATATTGAATATAGCATCTTCTGCATGAAGAAGTAATTTGATAGAATTTAATACAGTACTAGCTGTGTATGGATTCCTACACTTTTTCAAATGCTATATACAAAGGGAGGGAATTCAATTTCTTTTTAGTAATCTAAATCGGAGGTTTAATCAGATTTTTTTCTGCAAACCAATATCCCTAAGTCAATAGCTTGTTTCAAAATTAGTTAAGACTTGTAAAAGCATTTTTTAGATGGAAAAAAATGCAAAATTTTTAGTTTCTGTTCTCTCACTTAAGTTTGACTTTACCAAATTTTATGAAACTTATACACAATGCATAACCACAAAACACAGATCAACTTGAATTTGGGTAGTGTTACTTTAACCATTATCGAGTTGTGCCCCTTTATAAATCATAAATTGCAAAATCTTTAGTTGCCGTTCTATAACTTAAGTTTGCCCCAACCAAACATTATGAAACCTATACACAATACTTATTACCACAAAACTCAGATCAAGTACAAGTTTGGGTAGCATCACTTTTATCGTTCTTGAGTGGTGTCCCTTAATAATGTTGTATGCAAGCGGGAGCATCATCTGTGTCCATGGGGACACATTCTCCATTTATTTTTTATCTGTTTTAGAATAAAGGTTTTTCCTTGAATTTTTTCAATCTTTTATTTATATTTGCTAGTATCATTACAAAGTTATATTAAAATAAAATTGATAATGGAAATGAAGAATGTGTCAGAATGTGTCAGAGACAGCAACCAAACCAAATAACAGAAAACAGCCCAAGGCCACCAATGGGTCTTAAACACAGCAAGAAAATCCCACACCCAGAGGCTGGCTTCAGCTGACCCCTAAACAATTATATATACTTGTTAAAAGCATGGAATTTGACAAGAATGTTTATGTGTTATATGAATTTAACACATTAATCCATCTTTACAATTTACAAAATCTTCTAAAAATAAGAATTTGTATGATTGTCAATGAGACAACCTTCCACCAGAGACCAAATTTGTTGAGGTTTGCAACTAGTTAACGGTATGGCCTTCAGCACAGAGCAATATCCACATGCATAGATATATAAATGTGATTGTCATTAAATTCTACAGGAAAGCAATGACTTAAGTGGAATGTATTGAAATGTTCCTTTTGTTTAGTTAGTATATAGCATCTGACTGGTTCATTTGAATGGTATAAATTGGTGTGGTTTTGAAGGACAGTCCTTTATTAATTGTCAGCTTGTTGTATACACAAATATTTATGGTTGTATATACAAGCTTTATACATGCATTTATGCTTTGCATTTAAAACAACATACTATGCATACTATGCATCAATTATAACTTACATTAAACATGGATGCATGCCTGTTCAAAGCTGTTGCACTTTTCATGTTCAGCAGGATCATATTTATTTGATCAGACTACACAAAGTTGTAGGTTTTGCTACAAGTTAACCATTTTATACTTGGAAATGTTGTGAAAAGATTAAACTAGGTGTCAGAGAACAAATTGAGAAGCAAAGTAGGATAATATAAGAACTAGGATATGAGATATATAAAATATCAAGCACCAAAACTATGTAAATTTCTAATCGCTCGCTTGCTTAAAATTCTTTTAATAGATTTTTATAAAAAAATATTTCAAAAATAATATCGCTCGCTAGTAAAAAATTATTTCGCCTGCCAAAAATCAAATTTCGAAAAAAAAAACAAATGAAAAAATTTCGCTCTCTCGCTACCCTTTTTCAAAGGAAAGAGTCCGACGAACTAGTAAATAATTTGGTGTGGCATACGTGAAATGTATTGAAATGTTCCTTTTATTTAATTAGTATATGACATCTTGTGGGATACATTTGAATACGTAGAAGTATAAATTAGTGTTGTTTTTGAAGGACAGTCCTTTATAAGTTTTCAGCTTGTTGTATACACAAATATGTATGGTTGTACATAAAAGCTTTATACATGCATATATGCTTTGCATACGTTTATTTGAAACAACATATCATTCTATATGTGCCTGTCCCAAGTCAGGAGCCTGTAATTCACTGGTTGTCGTTGGTTCATGTCTGCCAAATTTGTGTTTCGTAAATTGTTTTGTTATGAATTAGGCCTTTAGTTTTCATATTTTTCATGTCAGGGCTTTTTATAGCCGACTATACGTTATGGGTTTTTTAATTGTTGAAGGCTGTACAGTTGCCTATAATTGCATTTATCCATTTCATTTGAACTTTGGTGGATAGTTGTTTCATTAGCAATCATTTACCACATCTTCTTATTTTTATAATGCATCAATTATAACTGACATCAAACATGGATGTCTACCTGTTCAATGCTGTTGTACTATTTCATGTTCAGCTGGATCTTTATATGAACAGACTACACGAAGTTTTAGGTTTTGCTACTAGTGAACCATTTTTGTACTGGAAATGTTATGAACTGATTCAACAGGGTGTCTGAGAATAAATTGAGAAGCAAAGTAGGGTAATATAAGAACTATGATATGAGATAAATAAAAACATGAAGACACTTAGTACCAAAACTGTGTAAATTTCTGATCGCTCGCTTGCATAAAATGCTTTTCAGAGATTTTTTTATTTTTCATATTTCAAAAATAATATCGCTCGCTTTCGCCTGCCAAAAAATCAAACTTCGAAAAAAAAAAAAATCGTTCGCTCGCTACCCTTTTTATGTGCTCTCTCTTTAAAATTATTGATATTAAATTTTCTGAACTCTCTTGAATTAGTTGCTGTTCTGGTTGTAATTATTTATTGTTTTATTTAACTGAAATCATATCTATATTTTAAAGACTTTTCAATGGTAGGTGATCCAGGTGGTAAAACGCATATGAAGAGTTCTACTACCGAAGAGGACAGTCTTAATATGCTTGAAATACCTGGAGAAGAGGTAATTATATATAATAATACACATGTTTTATATTTATTAAGTTTTATTTCACTGTTGAGCATCATAGCAGCAAAAACTTTTCATATATATTTTAATCCGTATAATGACTTCACAAATTTGAAATCTTAATCAGGTGATATACGTAGTTTTGTAGTTATTGATGACGTTTGTGATTTGTACATTATATTTGTAACGATATGTATTGGATTGTGTAGACATAATTAGTAATAAAGGTTATTTTGGTTGAGTGTATTATTGTGTAAACTTTGTTTTTCACTAAGAAATTTCATATGCTATCCTTCTATCCATCTATTATTCTATTATTATCCTGTGAGTGAGTTCGTCCACGTATATACTTCAACATACTACTTCAAACTATCCGTTATTTCTTCATGTGTAATAAACAAGATACAGATAAATGAATAAGAAAAAGATATATGGGTTGAAGGGTACATCAGACATGTAATTATGTTTCAATATAAATATAATTACAAATGTACCATATGATTACCATAATGATGTTTTCAATAAATATTTTGGAAAACACCATATGGTCATCATCGTCTTGACTTGTTGTCAAAAACAAAACTCAAAGGTAAATAAATCAAAATTTTGATTTTTTTGTTACGAACAAGACGGTTCTGTTTCGTTTCTTTTAAAAGTTCACCTATAACAGCTTCATGCGGTTTTAATTTTGCAATGCTTATATAAATATGATTATATAATATGATATCTTCATATAAATACTGCCACTGATTATTAGTATACTTTACATGGATGGAAAATTAACTGCGTGTGTAAGAATAAGTAACTGTGAAACAATTTTATAATTTTGATGCTGTATCTTCATAGTAAATTCTTTTGATAAACATTTTAAATTGTCCACTTGAATGCCTCGCTTTAACATGTCTCTAAGACCAAGGGATACATGTATGTTTTGGTGATATTTATCTTAGGGTAATCGAATTAGAATACAACTAAGGGAACCACGAACAAATGTTTTCGAACCAATACCCCATAAATTTCGAAAGTTTTAAATTAGAAAGTCGGATTACCCATTTATTATTTTGAGCAATGCCTTTTACCTAATATACTTCATTAAAGTATCAGTACATGTTTTCACTCCAAATGAATTTGATTTATATATGAATATTGATATGTTAAATATATATGAAAACAGAATACTTCTCATTGCAAAAATGTACTAAATTATATTATTTTCAATTATTTCTAGCAATTTACTGAAAGTATCTAACGTAGACAAAATCAGATGGGTACAGTAGCCAAGTAGAAAAACCTGACTGTTGAAGAACAAACACATAATCGATATTTTAAATGTGTCCGCTTTTAAGAAGGATAAAGACAACTCAAGGCATGACATAATGATACATGTATATGTATTTCGCAGTTGTCGGGAACACATGTTTTGATAATGTATAGACACTAGGAGAAAAAAAAAGGAATTAAGACATAAGCCTTATATTGTCTCGTGTTACATTTATTCTTGAAGATGAACTTTAGAAATGTACACTATCGTTGTGGATTTTTCATAAAGGAAAACATTCTACCATTATGTAATGGGTGATCTCGTTTTCACAAATTTGTTCAATTAACTTGAGAGAGAAAAAATGGGGGAGGGATTTAAGATGAGTATTGAAACCAAACAACCAATATTGTGATACTTTTTTGTAAATTAGAAAAAAATTAAGACCTTGGTTCCTCATTTTTTATAAATCCTGAAAGAGGTCGAAATTTAAAAAACTTTTCCAAATTATAAAACATATTTCTACATATCATTGTGTTTAATTCAAATTGAATGATTTCACCCATATAAACAATAGAACCCTAGGTTTCTCAAAAATAAGTCGTTGACCTTTATTAAAAAAAACAAAATCTATAGACATTTGCAGCTCTCTTTCAGGATAGAAGAATCAGTTAAAGTGTTTTATTTCCTCATTTTTTATGGTGATATGCCAAGGTTATGTTTAGCATTTATCATCTTAATCACCTACCATTACCCAATTGTGTTCATAAGACATTATTCAGGACAAGTATATTTTATATTATTTCTTACATATGTAACAAAAAAATATTGATATTTGACTTACATACTGTTAAAAAATACAAATGCAAGTTCCTGATCGTAATCCATGAATGAAACTGGTCCTCCCATTGATTCCGAAAACACTTTTGAACAAGTTTATAGTGAATTTGATTGTATGACAGATATTCTAATGAGTTAATCTGCAAAACTTGTTTATCAATTGCAAACTGACAATAGAAACTAGTCCAATCTCGAATTGAAAAAAGATTACCAAAAGTACATGAAGTTCATGTATTAATTTGATATGATAATGAACTTTCAATTGTATTTTTAGACGAGGTGTATGAAAGTGTTTATCGAATATCGAACAGATACCAACCAAGACGTGATTCATACATTCCAAAAGAACATTGTTTACTGTATTTTTTAAAACTTATTAGAAAGCAATGATTATATTTCATGTAACAGACCTTGCCGTTTTATATTTTATTTTTATTTTATAGACATATATTTTATATAAAAGGATAATCATTCATCTCAAACCGTTGTGTTCTTGATTTCGATGATAGTCTGCTTGTACCTGGACACCTTGAATCAAAATTGGAATTGTGATATAAAACTCAAATACATTCATTTTTATTAAAACATTTACAGGCAAAAACATTAAGTTGTTCTTATACTTTATTTTAAAAACAATTTATTTTTTTTTTAATTTGAAAACATATACTATGTGCTTATTAACAAATATCTAATAGCGCTTCTAAACTTATTAAAACGTTTAAACCCGCTGCATTTGTTTGCACCTGTCCTAAGTCAGGAATCTGATGTTCAGTAGTTGTCGTTTGTTGATGTGGTTCATAAGTGTTTCTCGTTTCTCGTTTTATATAGATTAGACAGTTGGTTTTCCCGTTTGAATGGTTTTACACTAGTAATTTTGGGGCCCTTTATAGCTTACTGTTCGGTGTGAGCCTAGGCTCCGTGTTGAAGACCGTACTTTGACCTATAGTGGTTTACATTTATAAATTTTGACTTGGATGGAGAGTTGTCTCATTGGCACTCATACCACATCTTCTTATATCTATTTACAATAATTATTGAAAATGTAAAGATTGTGTTGGACATTAGCTATTTGGCTATCTATTCCAAAATAATTCACAAAATCGTTTTCATATTTAAAACAATTTGTGTTAAGATAAAGACGATTTTCAAGATTTCAGGCATTTTTTCACGAGACAGCAACCGAACGACCACAAAAACCTAAAAGACATAAGATGTACATTCATTTAAATTTATTTTTAAATGGGAGGCGCCTGATCTTTTTAGTAATCACGTCAATAGAAAAACTGCTAAGTCTCAAAATCAGGGAAAAAAACCTTTCTATAGAATGTGCAAATACATTTATAAACAGGTACTGTACATGTACAAATGCTACACACACCATAAAAACACTTAGTCATCGAAATAACTGTAGCCATGTCTTTATTCCTGTCTGCCAGTGTTGACTCGGAAAATCTATGAGAACATATTTTAAAGCGTATTTCAGTTTCTTTAATTTTTTTCCTAATTCTTTTTTTTTTCTGTCCATTTGTTCGGTAGGTAAGCCATCTCTATTTACGTCAATCATTGCAAGAACTTCAAGATCAGTTTTGGTTTGTTTTCGTCTTTACAAAGTTCAGTTTCCTCTGTTTTAGACATGGGGATTTTAGAAACTTAACGGACAAGGATATTTGCCGATCTTGTTAAAATCAGCTAAACTTTCCTGTAAAATAAAGGTCTTTGATAGATACCATTTGCAAAGAGAATTGACATAGCTTCAAAAGTTATGAATTCTTCATGTTTATCAACAAAGAAAAATGTACGGCACTGCTAAAGCTTTTCGTATATATTATGCCACTGATTGCAAGATGTCTGAAATAAGAGAACCGATTTTCCAAAATTTGAGGCCAAACCCTCCATGCCCTCAGAGATTACCAGAACATTTGTCTTATAGTCACCTCATGCACTGTGCATTGCACTGTGCATCGTATCATTGTAAATACTTATTGTCTCTTTACCTGTGTAAATAGTTAAATTAAATGTGAATATAATTTTATTCATTCATCCACAATTTTTGTCTTTTACTAGTACTATTTGATTCACAACATGTTGACAAAGGCGTAACTCTGACTTCGAGACGAATCACAACTGTAAAAGCGCGTAATCCTTTTTGTCTTCCTGTGTGTGTTGTGTTTTTGTCGAAATTCTGGGAAATACGAAATTCGAATACGAAAGTTTTATTTTGATTCGGTTCACATAAAACAATACAAACAAAAGCTCTTGAGAGCATTTTACACTCATGTCAAGATAAACAAGACAGTTGGTTCTAGCATTCGATTAAGATCTGTTAAAACGGTTTCAGACCATATCAGACCATGGGATACAAAATTACGTTAAGACTTTGTCAGATCATATTCAGTCTTATAAAAGATTTTAACAATTTAGATACTCGGTGTGTATCAGGGCCGGGTTTTGTTCAATTCGAAAGATTTCTACAACTGTATTGTCAATGGAGAGTGTGATAATTTCAAAGCCTATGTTTCTCAAAAATAAGTCGCTGACGGCTATTTTTTAAATTAAAAATATTCTATAAACCTTAACTCTCTTTCAGGATAGAAGAATCAGTTGTGTTAAAATGCTTTTCTAATCTTGATAATGTGTATCCTGATATGCCAGGGTTTTGCTTATCATTTCATTATAATCTGAATCATGTACCATTATTTGAAAATACCTGTTGTGTTTAAAAGATATTAGGCGGGAAAACTATATTTAATATTATTTGTTATATTGTTACCTACACAACTTTGTATTTTACATACAACGTGTTTAATAATACCTGTGCATCTTCATTATCGTAGAACAGCTCAGCAACATTTGTTGTTGTAATTTTAGCCACCGGCTATGCAGATAATTTTAAACGAGTTTCATATATTGTCTATGGTTTTCTTCTCGGATGTTCCATTGGTATGACAGAGAATAGAAACTATTCCAATCTCGACTAAAAAAAAAAATAAGACCAAAAGTACAAACTTAATGTAGTTAATTTTAACATTTCATATGATAATTAACTTGCAATGGTATAATTAGACTTGGCATAAAAAGAGTTTTTTTCGACTATTGTTATGAGATACCAAGCAAGACGTGAATCATTCATTCCAAAAGATAAGGATGTACTAGAAAACAGTACTTGTATATTAATATAACTGACATACTGTGTATCTTGTTTTATCTTTTATTTCAAATTTTATCAATATATGTTTTTTTTTTATCTTTTATTTCAAATTTTATCATTATATGTTGTTTTTTTATTGATATATACTCATTTATTGCATTGCTGTGATCTTTTTTCCACTACTAGTCGATATTGTTTGCTGTTGAAGTATGATGCACATGATCTCGTTGCCTTTTTGTGTTATGCATTACATTTTTTTTTTGTTGCGTCTTACATTCTATAACAAAATCTTCTTATCATATTATACATTTAACTTAAATTGTATACGACTTTTATAATATTTCGCTTACTTTTGTTTTATATATGTTTAATAAAATGATTTTTTTCCACATTGATGCTCTTTATTGAAACCACTGCCTATTCAGACTAAATACGACAAAAAGACAATCAACAGTCCATAAAACACTACATAGAAATCCAAACTTTCATCAAGGATGAATGTAGATGCTCCGGAAGGGCAAATGCATATTGATCTATAATTACAACGATTTTCGTCTAGGAGTAAGGCGGGAGGGAAAAAGGAGTAGGGGGCGGGAATTGGGAGTAGAGGGGGAATAGTTAGGGCATAGGGAAGAGGGAATCAGGGTATCCCTGTTCACCCCCTCAACCATTGAGGTTCTAATTCTTAGATGTGTTGTTTTGTCTCTTAATCATTTATTTTATGATAAATTATTGTTTAAAATATTTTTGAAAAAGCATGGAAAAACGAGGTATGGGTATATTTCAGTGAGACATCAACCAAGAGACACAAACAAATGTTGAATATAGTTTTCATCAATACACTAGTGCCTTTACAATAAGTCAAGCTCTAAATGATTTTAAAAAGTTAACGTCACGTTAGGAATTTATAATAATGCAATACATTTTCTATCTTAGGGAGCTACCATTTGATTTTTATGGGGGGTTAGGATAAATTGGAAAAAAAGGCAGGACAGGAGTTTTGAGTCAAAAAAAAGGCAGGATGAGCAACTTTGCAAATAAACAAAGGCAGGATGGATGAGCAACTTTGCAAATAAACAAAGGCAGGATGACAATTTATGTAAAAAAAAGTCAGTATAATCTAATAAAAAAAAGGCAGGACCGAATAGAGTGAAAAATAAAAAGGCAGGACAGAGATTACAACTAAAAAAAAAGACAGGACAACATTTTTCATCCTAGTCAACCCCCTCCCGATAAAAATCAAATGGTAGCTCACTTAGATGCATGTACACCAGCCTGCAAATAAACTCGGCAAATTAGACAGATTATTATGTTCAGATTTTTCAGCATGTAATACACGACATAGACAAAGTTCCTTTAATCTTGCTGTGCTTTATAATCTGGATAATGCACAGCTGATGTGTGCATTGACTACATCATTTATACAGGTCATGTGTACTTTAAGCCAAGCCAATATTTTCAGTGTACAGTAATGTCCGTCTGTTGATTTCATTGCTACAAGAGAAATCTGCGATTCTCCATTATGCAGCTATACTCTGATCTACAAATTAGGAGGATCATTGATAAAACACCAGAATAAAGAAAAAATCAAAACACACGTAACAAATGTTGTAGCATTACAATCAATATAGAACCACGGGTAATTACCTGGCTAAATGAGATTATTTTGTTTACTCAATTTATTAACAAATGTTATCCATATGTAATCTATTTAAAATAACATACATTATGTGATTACTGAAAAAAAAATCACATATCATCAACATTTTTCTATTATTGTCTTTCAAACATTTTTCTTTGAAAAATTAAATAGTTTGTTAACCGAAAATTATGTCATATTATACTACCCAGACAAATACAAATACAGAAAAAAAAACAGTAATCATGCATTTATATGTAAGGCAAACATATAAAAAGTTCAAGTTAAAAATGAAACACTCAATAGTTCATAGCTTCGATAATATATATAAGTTGAAATCACATGTTTAGAAAGATATGCTGGTTGCCAGTCCAAAAGATTTCCCTCCGAGATTTGATTCAATAAATCTGAGTTCTTTATTCTCAAAATTCTCTTCCTTATGTAGAACTGTAAGATTATTCGTGACTGTCAATGTTTGAGGATGCTCAAGTTTTATCTGAATTGTAAATGGATTCAAAATATGAGACTCATCTATGAGCATCCTGTACATACTTATCTGCTTACTGGCTCCCTTTTTATGTCATGAGTGTCCCCAATGTATTTGCACCGAATATGTAGTCAAAATCTCACGGAACCTTCTATTATCAGAGGTCTACGATAGAAGACGTCTGTGAGACTTGTCAATTTCATATATTGCGTTCATATTTATCTTGTATGTGTCAAGTACCTGGACGTTAAGCAACCAACAATCAATCAATCAATCAAGTACCGGACAATCCATGTTCAAAACAAACGTTTGATAGTTTTTGGTGCAGTAAAGCGATGACTTAGCCTGCCATTATTTTTATATTCTACCCTGAAAATTTATTTCCGTCATCATCCTCACCTATCTGTTTTTGTCAAATATGCAGATTACGATGGTCGTTACAACCACGTAGATCAAAACATTTACAGTTGTAGAAAAAAGCAATTTTCAATAAACTTTAAGATGGTTCCAAATACTTGACTTATCTATCCTTTACGCACGTATTCCTAATTATTAACTTTAAAGAATAGTTAGTCCAACTTTGTATAATAAGATAAGGCAAAGGTAAATACACATATCGTATTTTAAGAACACACAAATAATACATTGTAAAAAAAAAAAAACTGATTCAGTGGGAAAACTAGATCTTCTCAATGTTTGTCCCATTTTAGCAAGGACGCTATCAATTATGGATTCACGGAAAAACGTTCTGGTAAATAGTAAAAATAGAAATAAATTGAAATAAAAAACAAAACTTCCACTCACTGTTATCATTTACCTCCTTAAGTAGCAAACGACGAGTACAGCAGGCTATAGATGCTAGGAGTAAAATTGATTTAAAATGTTGCTATGCGAATAAATCCCTGGAGTACCAACTTCAATTTATTTTTTTACTGTCCGTATAACTCTCTGGAACACTCAACATGCTAATTTTTCGTATATATATACAGCTAGATCAGAGAAAGTCAGGAAAAAAATTCCAAAGGAATCGATTGATATGCAGCAAAGATTGGCACTTTTGAAATTAAGTTACTAAGCAAAATCAAACAGACCTTATCTCGATGTATACATTGAATGTGAATAGATCGAGAAGACCGCAAATTCTTGTAAAAAGCTCGAGACGACCTTTTCTTAAAATTGTATACAAAATAGTAGAAAGATACCTACTTTATAAAAATAGTCTTTAATTTTTTAACCTGCACAGACAGACTTTTAATTGTTTATATTCACGAAATGACAATAATTCTGTATTGAATGTATATGTGACAAGAGCAGACCGGTGTGCTCGATAACTTAGGTGTGATAATAATAAGCATACTTTGGGAAATTGTAACATGCTAAGGACTTTTTGGAACACTCAGAAAATTGGTGACCCGAAAGATCTTTCGATTTTGTATGTACATAATTTTTTTCCAATTTTTTTTATCATTATGCAGCAAAGATTGTCAGTTTTTAAATTTCAGTTTCACAAGCTTCTAAAGCAATTATCTCGATAAATACTGAACATTAAACATCGTGTATTTGCCTGTATATTTCTAATAACACAGTTTAACAAATAATTTCTTTAAAATGTACAATTATTGTTAAGAAGTAACTTTTGATCAGTATCGTCACCGGTGTTGTTTTATTGTTGACTTTCTCGACTCGATCATAAGAGTGAAATTTCTTTTGTTTTCGTTCGCTGGATATCCCACTGTGATTCAAGCAAGAGGTGAAAGATGTACGTGATACTGGCATGATGCTTGATTTTTTTTTTATAAACAACATAATATGTTAATAATATTATTTGCTACGTTTGGATGACGTGATTTTCAACAGACAGTCTTATGGGAACCAACTGTGTTCCTCTTTCGTCATGTACCTATATTCATATTAGTCGTTTTCAGAATCCAGCCAGTTATGGCAAACCTCCGTAAATGTATAAAGTTCCAGAACATAGTTGATATTTTAAACTTTAATATCACCAAGTATTTAAGAGATGGTCATGACTACCTGAGTTATTTTTTATCAGGACCTGTCTTAATTTGAATACCGAATTAAAAATCTAAGTCAAATTAAGTGATTTAATGCACATTGGAAAGTACTATTATTTCATGATAAAAGAAATTCTTATAAAAGAACTAAGTGCCAGTGTGTGGTAAATCAAGCAGTCCCAAGAGCTCCCTTTCCTCCTTCATTCTCCGAGAGCAAAAAGGAAGAAAATTATTTAAAAAAGAGTGAAAAAAAAACAACACTTCAAATGCAAAGATGAAAATTCATGATTCCAATTGTAAATACAATATACTAAGTATACTAATAAGTAGATGAAATCTATGTTAAGGTATGAAAAATCTACTTTGTTAATTAACAATTGTATACGACTGCATATTATGCAATTTTTCATGATTATACATGTAGAAATCTAGATAATTTATTTTTATTCTGCATACGAATGACCCAAGTTTGTAATGTTGTGTCGAAGTATGTTCATCTAGATTTAAAGAAATGTGTTCGCTTTCTGCCCGTTGAAAATATGCTTGCATATAAAATTGAATTATTCTAGCCTTCATTGATAACATGAAACTTGTTGTCCTTCATTTTGATTTATTGTTCAAGTGTTTAACGAAACTCGGTAATGACATTTTTCAGTATACGGATATGGATAGTAAACTGCACATTGCTAGAAAACAAAGAAATAGTGCTGTCAACGTCAAATACGTTAATAAAGTAATACAAATAGACAGGAAATACTAAAAAAAATTAAAAACATTAACAAAATTTTAATCTGCTAACCGAGTCCCTGTGGCTTTTAGCAGTTAAAGTAAAACAATTGTTACATTGTATTTACGGTTTTTTATAAACAATTTCTTTGAAAATCGAAGTTTCAAAACATCCCTAACTCACTTTCCCACGCGAAGTAGGTGAATGTGCCCTAATCGCGGTTGGGTTGGTTATTTCATCATGGCACGGCCAAGAAAACAGTCCAGGTTAGATCCATTCTTAATGAAAGATAGAATTACTGTTTCAAGCGAAAGGTTAGTTGATTAATTTGTATCATTATCTAATATCTCTGTGTCTATATATATTTCTCACTTGCAACCTAAAACCTAAAAATATATAAAGTCTCGCACGACATCCGAAAATCAAAAAATTAAAAACTCATGAATCCCTTAGGGCGTACGTTAGGGATGTTAGGAGATCGTTGTTGATTTTTCCAAGTTCGTAGGATACCTTGCCATCATAATTCAGAGGCTCTTCTCAGAAACAGGGACATATTGTTTTACCTCTGTCCGTCCATCCGTCAGTCAATCACTTGATATTTGGTCCGGAGGATCCGCTAGGAGTCCGGTATTGCATTTGCATGCATACAAATCTATTACATCATTACTTCATTTTCCCCAGAATATATTCGATTGACTAATATGAATGTTACACCAGTTTTCCCATCAACCATTGACATAACATTCACTTGATTTTTTTTATATGGATGGTCAGCTTGTGTAGTCCGGATTGAGGTCTGTCTCTATTCTACTTGTCTTACGTCCCGTTTTCTGGTAAATATATGGGGTTAGTCTTAATGAATAGAAGCTCACAGATTTCTTGTTAATTAATGTATGGTGATTGTAGATTGGTGTCAGGGGTTGATTGAGGCGGTTTTAGCTTGACACTTTAATTTCTTGCTAATTTTACCACAAAATATTTTCGCTTGGCGAGATATCTACATTGCACCCACTCTAGAAGAAGAATATTTCAATAATTTCACCTCAAAATTTTCGCCTCGTTCCGCTCGGCAAAATTTAGGTTTGCGCCCTCTAACCTAAAATCTTGGATCCGCCCCTGAGGCCAAACAAACGGGAAAATGGATTTGTGTCTTTTGTGTTTTTTTCTTTTGTTAGTTGAATTGTGAGATTTGTGTCTGTCTGTTGAGTCAAACAAGCCCTTCCCAACTGATTTATACAGTTAGATTATGTTGTATTGTTACACAAATGCGTTTTGACCTCGTCTTATTCTAGATAAATATGTGTCTGTTACAATTTACGTGACATTATTGAAAAGAGTATTAAAATATTAAAAAAAATGACAGGATTTAGATAAACAAAGAATGTACATCAGGACGCCACGGGACACACATATCGGAGGTGAGGCTGAACAAAGGGTTTGAGTGCCATAAAGTCACGGGACACAGTTACGAGGAAAGAACACATATTTGAGGCCATACACAGATTTGACTTTTACATACCTGTGTACGTTACTTTATTTAACGCCGCTTTGTCCTAGGTTAAAGTTGTCTTTTGACATTGAAATATCTTTTCATTTATATTGTGTCATAGATCAAACTTTTCGCTCAGTGTATATTAACTTGTTTTTGTGTATTGTCTTTTGTTTGAGTTAAGCCATTTCAATTGATATTTTATTGTGTGTCTTTTATGTTGTAATGTTATACCACTGTTTCAGGTTAGGGTGAAGGTTGGCGCCTGTTAAAACGTTTAAATCCGCTGCATTTTTATGCACCTGTCCTAAGTCAGGAGCCTGTTGTTCGGTGGTTGTCGTTTGTTGGTGTGGTTCATAAGTGTTTCTCGTTTCTCGTTTTTTATATAGATTAGACCGTTGGTTTTCCTGTTTGAATTGTTTTACACTAGTCCTTTTGGGGCCCTTCATAGCTTGTTGTTTGGTGTGAGCCAAGGCTCCGTGTTGAAGGCCGTGCTTTGACTATAACTGTTTACTTTTACATTGTGACTTGGATGGATGGTCTCATTGGCACTCATACCACATTTTCTTATTTATATATAACACAATTCGTCTTAACTTACATCAATCAAATATCTAAAATAGCATTTGTACTTAAATTATTCCATTTTCTATTCATATATTGTTTCTGTACTTCCTTGTATTGTGGAATAGGAAACAGAGATGAAATTACTTAAATGGTGCCACCTCGCTCCCTCCCCGAAAAACGTGTCTAATAGAACAAGGTGGCTGCTGGTATCATTAGTATACAAAACTGCAAGTCCACTTAAGTGTTTGTTGTATTGTTTTTTTTTTTATTCTATCGGATTTATCTCTAAAAGTACATTGAAACAACCAATGATTTCAATTAGACAATGTTTATAATTTATGTTGTAATTTAAGGTTTTAAGACTGATTCAAACAGTACATTCTGCTTATCTAAGTCATTTCTGGATAGTGTGAATTTTATTTCTCAAAAGTTTTTAAATTGTTAACTTCTGACAATTAATCATAATAACATTTAATTTAAACCTTTTTCTATTTTATATCATTCCTCTAATTCATTCACAAAAGATATTTTCATCATTATTATACAAATTTCATGTTTGAAAATGTGTATTTACTTTCAATTTTCTAAGACAATAAACGGAAACAAATCTTTTACCTTGCAAATTATTCAATCTATTAGCAATTCATAGTCTTTGTAACGCAATATTTTTTAAATTAGTATTATAGTCTTATATTTAGTAAGTTTGGTTGTACCTGTAGAAAACTTATTTCAAACGGGATAGCACATCCTCATTTTACGGAGATGTTGTTTACCGAGCCGGAAATTTAGAAACGATCCGGTTAAACTTATCGATCCTTTAAATAAACTTATTCTAAAAGGTTACCAATTGAACATTGTAATTAGATCTTTGAATATTGTTTTTATTGGTATTGATATTGATTAAGCTATCAGTAAATTAAAATAAAACTAAATATTATTGTTATATACATATGCACATTCATGGCTCTACAATTTGTCGATACCTGTATCTTGGCATTGCACAAGGTCATGTTTTTCTCTGACTGTTTATGATGTCTTTACACTAAATCCATTTGATGTTGGATGTGTACTGATTGATAATTTAGTCTTAGATGCATGATTTTTATTAGTTGTTATTGGCTTTAAACTAGCTGTCAGTAACTGCGAGTACTCTCAGATCTGTACTTAGTGTCTTTTTGTTGTGGGGATGTATAAGTACCCGTCTCACGTCCACTCTGTGTTTTAATAGATGTATTTCTATTTGTATCCATCAGATGAGTTAAGCCTTTTTAACTGATTTTATAGTTTGTTCTTATGTTGTACTGTTACACCACTGTCCCAGGTTAGGGGAGGATTGGCACCTTCAAACTAGTTTAACCCGCCACATTCTGTATGTGCCTATCCCAAGTCTGGAGCCTGTAATTCAGTGGTTGTCGTTTGTTGCTGTGTTACATATTTTTTTCGTTCATTATTTTGTACATAAATTAGGCCGTTAGTTTTCTCGTTTGGATTGTTTTTCATTTGTCATTTCGGGCATTTTATAGCTTACTATGCGGTATGGGCTTTGCTCATTGTTGAAGGCCGAACGGTGACCTATAGTTGTTAATTTCTGTGTCATTTGGTCTTTTGTGAGAGTTGTCTCATTGGCAATCATACCACATCTTCTTATTTTATATTAAATGAATAGATAAATCCCATACCTTATACATGACTGGATTGCTGTCGGAGAGGGTGGTACACATGCAGACACACGTCTCCTTGGGTAGTTATATTAACACTAAATACCGGTATTCATTTTGTAAATTTTATTTTTATTAAGGAATGATATGTATCGTAATCTGATTAAAAATGGTCACATTTTTTAAAAATGAAATATTATTTAAAAACCGTATTATCTGCCGTTTTAAGAAAATGGTTCATGATCATCTGCATCAAGTTATTTTATCTCAACACGTTTAGAGTTTTAACATTATTCCAAGCTAGCAAATCTCACCGTTACCTCTCTCCCAAAAAAAAAAAACAAAACAAAAAAAAAAAAAAAAAACAAAAACAAAAACAAAAAACAAAAAAACAAAACCAATATGCATATGTTATCATCATTTTAGTAAACACTACATTGGTACACATAATTCTGATTAAAGCTGCTGAGGACATGCGTTCTTACGCACAGAAACAAGATTGAAATTCCTTTGGTTAAAAATGAAGAAAATTATTTTAGAGTACCGCACAAATTTGTCAGAGAACTGATATCCAGGATGTTAAGGCTGTAACTAGTTTATTATCTAACCCATCTAAGAAATGTTCGGGCTCACCTGATATTTCATCGTGATAAAGTCAGTATAAACAAGTCCTTTATTCTGAATTTATGCTCACCATTTTTATTCAAAATCTTTTATACATTTTAACTTTTCGAGTCATTTTTGAAGGCCATACGGTGACCTTTAGTTGGTAACACCTACGTCATTTGGTTTATGGTGAATAGTTAAATTGGCAATCATACCACATTTTTCTTTTTTTATATAGGTATAGGATATTTTGTACAATGTTTTGAAGATCAAGCAAAAAGGATCATAATCCCGCAAATCAGATGCATATTTTCTCAATATACAAAATATTTAAATGAACAAATGGACTTAAATTTGCTTATCTGAAACATTTCATCCACTACATATATATAATAAATATATATATATATATATATATATATATATATATAAGTGCCTATAAATAGCAGCACATGACATACAAATCTATGGGAGTGTGGATTAATCAGTACAGAGATTAATTCAATTACACAAATAAAATTATAGATTGCCTAACAATGTAATTTTAACACACTATTTAGTATGTAAATATAAGAATGTTTAAAATATTTACAAAATGATGCAAATAAACGCAATATTTTTATCCTGTAATATTGGCCAATGGACGTTGCTAACTTCAACTATCAATTTTGTAAAAATCTTGAACTTCATCCAAATTATGTATTATTTTCAAGGCAGCTAAATTCAAGTGCAACATATACATTGAGCTGCAAAGTTTCTTATCATCTACATCCGATTTCACCTGGATAGATGCACGCTTGATAAAGCTAGTTAGTCTAGCGAAATATTGCGTTTATTTTCATCATTTTGTAAATATTTTAAACATTCTTATATTTACATACTAAATAGTGTGTTAAAATTACATTGTTAGGCAATCTATATATATATATATATATATATATATTATGCTAGGTGTATATTTACCAATTGCACACATGTTTTGCATCAATGATCTTGAATATTTGCCACTTTTACTAAAATATAAAGGCACAGAAGCAGAACATGGTTGCACAGAACAAGGTCATACATGTAGGTGCACAGAACCAGGATATAAGTGCACAGAACCAAAGACATAGGTGCACAGAACCAGGACAGTTTTTTTCAACAGCACATCATCAGAACAATTTCGTTTGGCGAATTTGCATGACTTTTAATTTGCAATAAAACAATCGTTGTAATATATATCGCAATGTACATTTGACGTATTAGTGAAAAATTAAGCAACATAACGATTGTTTTATTGCCGTTCTGATCATTCTGAGTAAAATTCAGATCCTGTGTCCAAGCTTTGCTTGTAAGCTAAGCTTGGAGACAGGATATGTATTTTATTCAGAATGATCAGAACGGCAATAACGATTGTTTTCATTGCCGTTCTGATCAACCTGATTAAAATTCAGATCCTGTGTCCAAGCTTTGCTTGTAAGCTAAGCTTGGAGACAGGATATGTATTTTAATCAGATTGCGTTCTGATACAATGTAAACAAACCCACAAGCACAGAGTCAGGACCCACCAGCACCTGTCAGGACCAATTCACCAGCCTAGAACATTCTCTCGGAGGACAACCTTATCAACCGTGGGGACAAATATTACCCTTCTGATACAATGTAAACAAACCCACAAGCACAGAGTCAGGACCCACCAGCACCTGTCAGGACCAATTAACCAGCCTAGAACATTCTCTCGGAGGACAACCTTATCAACCACGGAACAAATATTACCATTCTGATACAATGTAAACAAACCCACAAGCACAGAGTCAGGACCCACCAGCACCTGTCAGGACCAATTAACCAGCCTAGAACATTCTCTCGGAGGACAACCTTATCAACCGTGGGAACAAATATTACCCTTCTGATACAATGTAAACAAACCCACAAGCACAGAGTCAGGACCCACCAGCACCTGTCAGGACCAATTCACCAGCCTAGAACATTCTCTCGGAGGACAACCTTATCAACCGTGGGAACAAATATTACCCTTCTGATACAATGTAAACAAACCCACAAGCACAGAGTCAGGACCCACCAGCACCTGTCAGGACCAATTCACCAGCCTAGAACATTCTCTCGAGGGACAACCTTATCAACCGTGGGGACAAATATTACCATTCTGATACAATGTAAACAAACCCACAAGCACAGAGTCAGGACCCACCAGCACCTGTCAGGACCAATTCACCAGCCTAGAACATTCTCTCGGAGGACAACCTTATCAACCACGGAACAAATATTACCCTTCTGATACAATGTAAACAAACCCACAAGCACAGAGTCAGGACCCACCAGCACCTGTCAGGACCAATTCACCAGCCTAGAACATTCTCTCGGAGGACAACCTTATCAACCGTGGGAACAAATATTACCCTTCTGATACAATGTAAACAAACCCACAAGCACAGAGTCAGGACCCACCAGCACCTGTCAGGACCAATTCACCAGCCTAGAACATTCTCTCGGAGGACAACCTTATCAACCACGGGAACAAATATTACCATTCTGATACAATGTAAACAAACCCACAAGCACAGAGTCAGGACCCACCAGCACCTGTCAGGACCAATTAACCAGCCTAGAACATTCTCTCGGAGGACAACCTTATCAACCACGGAACAAATATTACCATTCTGATACAATGTAAACAAACCCACAAGCACAGAGTCAGGACCCACCAGCACCTGTCAGGACCAATTAACCAGCCTAGAACATTCTCTCGGAGGACAACCTTATCAACCACGGAACAAATATTACCATTCTGATACAATGTAAACAAACCCACAAGCACAGAGTCAGGACCCACCAGCACCTGTCAGGACCAATTAACCAGCCTAGAACATTCTCTCGGAGGACAACCTTATCAACCGTGGGGACAAATATTACCATTCTGATACAATGTAAACAAACCCACAAGCACAGAGTCAGGACCCACCAGCACCTGTCAGGACCAATTAACCAGCCTAGAACATTCTCTCGGAGGACAACCTTATCAACCACGGAACAAATATTACCATTCTGATACAATGTAAACAAACCCACAAGCACAGAGTCAGGACCCACCAGCACCTGTCAGGACCAATTCACCAGCCTAGAACATTCTCTCGGAGGACAACCTTATCAACCGTGGGAACAAATATTACCCTTCTGATACAATGTAAACAAACCCACAAGCACAGAGTCAGGACCCACCAGCACCTGTCAGGACCAATTCACCAGCCTAGAACATTCTCTCGAAGGACAACCTTATCAACCACGGAACAAATATTACCCTTCTGATACAATGTAAACAAACCCACAAGCACAGAGTCAGGACCCACCAGCACCTGTCAGGACCAATTAACCAGCCTAGAACATTCTCTCGAGGGACAACCTTATCAACCACGGAACAAATATTACCATTCTGATACAATGTAAACAAACCCACAAGCACAGAGTCAGGACCCACCAGCACCTGTCAGGACCAATTCACCAGCCTAGAACATTCTCTCGGAGGACAACCTTATCAACCACGGAACAAATATTACCATTCTGATACAATGTAAACAAACCCACAAGCACAGAGTCAGGACCCACCAGCACCTGTCAGGACCAATTCACCAGCCTAGAACATTCTCTCGGAGGACAACCTTATCAACCACGGAACAAATATTACCATTCTGATACAATGTAAACAAACCCACAAGCACAGAGTCAGGACCCACCAGCACCTGTCAGGACCAATTAACCAGCCTAGAACATTCTCTCGGAGGACAACCTTATCAACCGTGGGAACAAATATTACCCTTCTGATACAATGTAAACAAACCCACAAGCACAGAGTCAGGACCCACCAGCACCTGTCAGGACCAATTCACCAGCCTAGAACATTCTCTCGGAGGACAACCTTATCAACCACGGAACAAATATTACCATTCTGATACAATGTAAACAAACCCACAAGCACAGAGTCAGGACCCACCAGCACCTGTCAGGACCAATTCACCAGCCTAGAACATTCTCTCGAGGGACAACCTTATCAACCGTGGGGACAAATATTACCATTCTGATACAATGTAAACAAACCCACAAGCACAGAGTCAGGACCCACCAGCACCTGTCAGGACCAATTCACCAGCCTAGAACATTCTCTCGGAGGACAACCTTATCAACCACGGAACAAATATTACCCTTCTGATACAATGTAAACAAACCCACAAGCACAGAGTCAGGACCCACCAGCACCTGTCAGGACCAATTCACCAGCCTAGAACATTCTCTCGGAGGACAACCTTATCAACCGTGGGAACAAATATTACCCTTCTGATACAATGTAAACAAACCCACAAGCACAGAGTCAGGACCCACCAGCACCTGTCAGGACCAATTCACCAGCCTAGAACATTCTCTCGGAGGACAACCTTATCAACCACGGAACAAATATTACCATTCTGATACAATGTAAACAAACCCACAAGCACAGAGTCAGGACCCACCAGCACCTGTCAGGACCAATTAACCAGCCTAGAACATTCTCTCGGAGGACAACCTTATCAACCACGGAACAAATATTACCATTCTGATACAATGTAAACAAACCCACAAGCACAGAGTCAGGACCCACCAGCACCTGTCAGGACCAATTAACCAGCCTAGAACATTCTCTCGGAGGACAACCTTATCAACCACGGGAACAAATATTACCATTCTGATACAATGTAAACAAACCCACAAGCACAGAGTCAGGACCCACCAGCACCTGTCAGGACCAATTAACCAGCCTAGAACATTCTCTCGGAGGACAACCTTATCAACCGTGGGGACAAATATTACCATTCTGATACAATGTAAACAAACCCACAAGCACAGAGTCAGGACCCACCAGCACCTGTCAGGACCAATTAACCAGCCTAGAACATTCTCTCGGAGGACAACCTTATCAACCACGGGAACAAATATTACCATTCTGATACAATGTAAACAAACCCACAAGCACAGAGTCAGGACCCACCAGCACCTGTCAGGACCAATTCACCAGCCTAGAACATTCTCTCGGAGGACAACCTTATCAACCGTGGGAACAAATATTACCCTTCTGCTACAATGTAAACAAACCCACAAGCACAGAGTCAGGACCCACCAGCACCTGTCAGGACCAATTCACCAGCCTAGAACATTCTCTCAAGGACAACCTTATCAACCACGGGAACAAATATTACCCTTCTGATACAATGTAAACAAACCCACAAGCACAGAGTCAGGACCCACCAGCACCTGTCAGGACCAATTAACCAGCCTAGAACAATCTCTCGAGGGACAACCTTATCAACCACGGAACAAATATTACCATTCTGATACAATGTAAACAAACCCACAAGCACAGAGTCAGGACCCACCAGCACCTGTCAGGACCAATTCACCAGCCTAGAACATTCTCTCGGAGGACAACCTTATCAACCACGGGAACAAATATTACCATTCTGATACAATGTAAACAAACCCACAAGCACAGAGTCAGGACCCACCAGCACCTGTCAGGACCAATTCACCAGCCTAGAACATTCTCTCGGAGGACAACCTTATCAACCACGGGAACAAATATTACCATTCTGATACAATGTAAACAAACCCACAAGCACAGAGTCAGGACCCACCAGCACCTGTCAGGACCAATTCACCAGCCTAGAACATTCTCTCGGAGGACAACCTTATCAACCACGGAACAAATATTACCATTCTGATACAATGTAAACAAACCCACAAGCACAGAGTCAGGACCCACCAGCACCTGTCAGGACCAATTAACCAGCCTAGAACATTCTCTCGGAGGACAACCTTATCAACCACGGAACAAATATTACCATTCTGATACAATGTAAACAAACCCACAAGCACAGAGTCAGGACCCACCAGCACCTGTCAGGACCAATTAACCAGCCTAGAACATTCTCTCGGAGGACAACCTTATCAACCACGGAACAAATATTACCCTTCTGATACAATGTAAACAAACCCACAAGCACAGAGTCAGGACCCACCAGCACCTGTCAGGACCAATTAACCAGCCTAGAACATTCTCTCGAGGGACAACCTTATCAATCGTGGGAACAAATATTACCATTCTGATACAATGTAAACAAACCCACAAGCACAGAGTAAGGACCCACCAGCACCTGTCAGGACCAATTAACCAGCCTAGAACATTCTCTCGAGGGACAACCTTATCAACCACGGAACAAATATTACCCTTCTGATACAATGTAAACAAACCCACAAGCACAGAGTCAGGACCCACCAGCACCTGTCAGGACCAATTAACCAGCCTAGAACATTCTCTCGGAGGACAACCTTATCAACCGTGGGAACAAATATTACCCTTCTGATACAATGTAAACAAACCCACAAGCACAGAGTCAGGACCCACCAGCACCTGTCAGGACCAATTAACCAGCCTAGAACATTCTCTCGAGGGACAACCTTATCAACCACGGAACAAATATTACCCTTCTGATACAATGTAAACAAACCCACAAGCACAGAGTCAGGACCCACCAGCACCTGTCAGGACCAATTAACCAGCCTAGAACATTCTCTCGAGGGACAACCTTATCAACCACGGAACAAATATTACCCTTCTGATACAATGTAAACAAACCCACAAGCACAGAGTCAGGACCCACCAGCACCTGTCAGGACCAATTAACCAGCCTAGAACATTCTCTCGAGGGACAACCTTATCAACCGTGGGAACAAATATTACCATTCTGATACAATGTAAACAAACCCACAAGCACAGAGTCAGGACCCACCAGCACCTGTCAGGACCAATTCACCAGCCTAGAACATTCTCTCGGAGGACAACCTTATCAACCGTGGGGACAAATATTACCTATCTATAGTCGCCGTCAGCTGAAATTCGTAGCGGTTATCGGTAAAATAATTGAAACTATCAATCGCGTTCACTCGAGATATAGTTTTCACATTCCATTCAAAAATCGCAAAAGAAAAACCACTACTGACCTACCTTTTAAGTGATCATACTGTAATAATCCTGACCTTCACATTTCCCAGGATGTTTTCAATTATAATTCAGCCATCTTTGTTTCTATGAGGATCCTTTATTTACATAAACATTCGTTACTCTCCGGTAATATTCGTGTCATTGATGTGATGAAGTTTCCCGCGCTTTTACATGTAAACACTAACACATGTTGTGTAATTGACAAGACAACTTCAATGTGACTCGGAAATCAACAGAATGATGTTTTACACGGAGAAACAATGAAATAGTGTAAGGTAAGTATAATTATGACTTTCTGCAGGTAATGAAAAAAAAACAACAAATAATATCACGAGTACGAATAAAACATGCCAACGATCAACAATTTTTTTTATATTATTGTTATCCAATATTTTCAACCAAATTGATATTTTTTTAAACTTATCTGGATCAAATACGTTATTTGTCATTTTCTTATTTGTTTTTATGAACAGATCGCCTGCAGTGTGGGGGTCATCATTAGGTTCATGTGGACACTTTGGCTAAAATGGCTGCATTTTCACCTCAAAATTTATTCGGAGTACAGACAAAGCTGTGTATTTTGTAAAATTTTAAGGCATAGCATGCCCTAGATAAATAAAAATGAAATATATTTTATGTTTTTGAAATTTAACAACTTAACAGGATTTTGCAGTGCACTTTTTTCAATGATCTAGAAGGTGCCAAAATAGACTAAGTTGTGAAAGAGGTTTGAGAACTTCCCCACCGGTAATACATGTAATTGAAGTGAACTGTATTGATTGACCTGGTCAACAGAGGGACAATAGATACCTGACAATAATAGGTGATTTAAACTGTTTATGTTCCAGACCATATGAGTATTTGGACCATACGCAGATGGTCATGACCATCTGCGATATACTCATATGGTCCGGTAATTGACACGATGAATGTTGAAAAGGTGTCACATAAATTAAGAGTTTCAAAAAAGAAGTTTTGACTTATTCAATCATATGGTAGTCATTTTACATGATTAATTTAATATAGTGAATATTACTTACAAGTAATTATTATAGTAAAATAACTTTAACATGGACATTATAGATTTGTCCATAAGAAATGCAATATATTGACTTTGGAAAATTACTTCAAGAAATATCTAAATGAACTGTTAAACAATAAGTAAATTGCTTTACTCACAGGCACTTTGGTCATTGAACCCTCTTTCTTTTCTTTTTAAAATTATAATTTCTAAAAAATTTCTTATTGTTTTAGTAAATTTGTTCATGTGTTCTTGCTTCTATTCAGAATAGTAGCAAGAACACATCAATTTTATGAAAATAAGTAGAAATAAGAAGAAATTTTTTCTGAAATAATAATTTAGACACTAAGAAAACAGAAAAATCCATGCCCCAAACGGACGAATATTGGCAGTATAAAGGCGATTTGAATTGACTCTTAGCAAATGCAAGATAACAGATTCACCAAGACTAAGACAATATGTAAAAGATAAAAGAATTCAGATGGTAACTTGTGCTGTTTTTTGTTCAGAGATTGAGCTGTGTGTTCCTGCAAAGAAAGATAGAATTATTCGAAAAATACCTATATGGTCTAAATACTTGTATGGTCCGCCTGTTAATAACCAAACGAGTATAATACTCATATAGTCCGACCATACGCGTATGGTCCGGAACATGTACATGTACCTTAGTGGACCATATCAAGTGAAACTCAAACGCAACAGACCGTTGATAATTGTGTGTAAATCTTTAAAAAAATGTTCATCTTAAAACAAACCTGGCATCTATTTAAGCAGTTACTAATACAGCTGTATCACAACTTTACACAAGCTTTTTGGGAGTGTTAAAACTTATGCTTTTAAGGATCATTATTATGATTAATTATAATCTCTTTGGCAAGTCTTGGCATTTTGCCACTAGCAGTCTAGCCCTATGCCATAGTCCAATTAAAATTGATTGGGGCTAGTAAAAACTTAGTGAAATTTGCTATATTTTCCGTTAATGCAGAAGGTGTCAAACTAAATTTGGGAGAGATGCTAAATAGAAGCTCCATCTTATAATTATAAGAGTAGTGATCTGTTTGGATTGTATTGATTGACATGGAAAATAGAAGGACAAAAGGAATTTGTACAACAATGATGAGGCCATTGAAAATTGAATGTTGGTTTCACCTAAAACATGAAAATTTTATAAATGTGTTGACAGGCAGGAAAACTTTATTTAACATAACATTCATATTCGTCATGTTCATTTCAGTATAAACTTTTTTGTATGTAGCCCAGGCCTTGCGGTCATAAAAATTTTGAGCACGATTATAGTATGTACTGGAACTTGGAAATCAACCAATCAAAATACTGTAATTGGTGGTTTTTAATCACAAATTTTGTACTCTTTGAGCACTGAGTAAAAGTTTATGACATAGAGCCCATAATGTCTCTTCAGTCAGTCCAATGATTCTCTAGGTCAAAATATTAAAAAATCCAAAACCTAATACAAATGTTAAAGAGATGATACAACCCGAGGAGGAACAAAATTAAACCTGATACTCAATACATGTGTACATGAATATTATAAGATGTAGATGTCAGTCAGACTAGGTTCATCTGACCTTGCATATCATTTACAAGGGTGTAATTTTGGGTTTACAGAATAGAAAATAATTGGCAAAAAATATAAAGAATAGAGAACAATGGACACAAAAATAAAGAATAGCGAATAATGGGCAAAACGTATAAAAAAGAGAAAATTGCCTTAATATTTAAAAAATACATAACCTATAATGGTTTACTTTTATAAATTGTTATTTGGATGGAGAGTTGTCTCATTGGCACTCACACAACATCTTCCTATATCTATGTACAGAATTGAAGGACCCTCATCTAGATCCTCAATTACAAGGACCATTGTTAATTTTATATAATTCTTGTTGTATTATTGTAGATTCATTGTTATAGCTAGGATAGCAAATGCATGGATTTCATTGGTTAAAACACAATATTTAAATGTTCCACTAACATGACTAAGTTGATGTTTACATGTATATGCAAACCTCAGCAAAAACATGAAATCAAAAAATTGGGTCAATACACTTCATCTATCCACGAAGATGACAAAAATTTGTAACATGAGCAAAAAATGAATCCACAGTAACCTTAGACTTTCTTCTAGACTTCCAGCATGTATTCATTTTGTGGCCAAATACATCTATGGAAAACTGGGCTTATCTCATTTTTTGTCTGTACCCCTATTACAGATCAATATGCAGTATGGGTTTGCTCACTGTTGAAGGCTGTTATGTGAACGAATAATTTCTTGCATCTATGTCATTTGGTCTCTTGGAGGATAGTTGTTTTTATATGATGCGGTTAAAGAGCTCATGTTTTCTCTGTTACTATGTACACATATGCCGACTTACCATAATTAACAAACTTACTTACATAATCAATAATAAAATTTCTTTATTTTATGCACTGATTTCTGAATCTTCCAAAAAAACACATGGTTATGTTAGCATAATTACCCAGACATGAAAAATGTCATGAATGTTAAACAGTTCAAATGTGAAAAATCAACCTCCTGGTTTATGTACAAGACAAAAACACATATATGATATAAAGCAACATCAACAAAGTTATACAAAATTACAGGCTCCTGACTTTGGACATTCACAACACATACACACAGAATGATGCTTGTGTTGTTCTGTACATGTAATTTTGGCTTTTTTTTTTTTAATTTTTAATAAAAATGTATTAAACCTACCAACTATGTTGATGATGTTGGGTTGTTGTCTCATTGATAGATATTTCACATCACATTATTAATATTTAAACATTACAAATTAAGATGCTACATGTAGATACAATATTGAGAAAATGTTCTCCATCATGAAAATTTTCTCCAGAGGGAAACTCTCAAATTCAAAATAAAGGATTGAACATCTGACACCTTTTTGATAATGGTATGATGTTGTTATGGTCGTCCAAAGACATTTTGTTTTCAGACAATAACTAGAATATATGTGTTTGGATCTCCATGAAATTGTACTACAAAAGAAAGGTTGGGGTTGATTATGGGGGTTATTGTCATGATTAAAATAACTGTTTAGGAAAAGGGGGTCAAAAGAAGCATTTTGCTTGTTTCAGAATAATAAATTGTGTATTCATGTAAGTGTATGGATCTCTATAAAATTGTACCATAAGGTTCCATACCTCAAAAGGAAGGTTAGATTTTGGGGTTATGGCCCTTACCATTTATGAAAAGGGGCCATAAACAATACTTTTATATGACTGCAAAAAATTTGCGGTCGAATATTGGTATGACGTTGGCGTGCCGTCGTTCGTCGTCTTCCAAGACTTATTGGTTTTCGCACTCTAACTTTAGTTTAAGTGAATGGATCTCTATGAAATTTTACCATAAGGTTCAATACCACAGAAGGAAGGTTTGGATTGATTTTGGGGGTTATGGTACTAACAGTTAAGGAATAAGGGGCCAAAAAATAAGCATTTTTATAACTTCCAGACATAACTTGTGTGTTAGTGTATGGATCTCTCTGACATTGTACCACATGGTTCCATATGACAAAGGGAATGCTGGAATTGATTTTGGGGGTAATTGCCTCCAAATTTTTGGAATTAGGGGCCAAAAAAGGGGCAAAAAACAAGCATTTTTCTATTTTTATGACAATAACTTGTGTGTAAGTGTATGGATCTTTCTGAAATTGTAATAAAAGGTTCCATATCACAAAGGGAAAGCGGGAATTGAGTTTGGGGGTAATTGCCCGAAACGTTTAGGAATAAGGGGCCAAAAAGGGGCCAAAATAAGCATTTTTCTACTTTCCAGACAATAACTTGTGTTCACGTGTATGGATCTCTCTGAAATTGTACTGCAAGGTACCATACCACAAAGGAAAAGCTGGGTTTGAGTTTGGGGGTAATTGCCCTAGACGTTTAGGAATTTGGGGCCAAAAAACAAACATTTTTCTAGTTTCCAGACAATAAGTTGTGTTCAAGTGTACAGATCTCTATGAAATTGTACTGAAAGGTACCATACCACAAAGGGAAGGCTGGGATTGAGTTTGGGGGTGATGAATCATAAGGGGGTTCAAAAAATTTGAGGGGGGATTTTTTTTTCATTTTTTTTCTTTAAAATTTTCCATTTTAAATTGGTTATTTCTGATTTATATATAAAAGCAAATAATAATGATATAGTTTGAATAGGTAAATTAAAAATTGTTAAGTTCTTTGACCACATTCATTCTGTGTCAGAAACCTATGCTGTGTCAAATATTTAATCACAATCCAAATTCAGTGCTGTATCAAGCTTGAATGTTGTGTCCATACTTGCCCCAACTGTTCAGGGTTCGACCTCTGCGGTCGTATCAAGCTGCACCCAGCGGAGCATTTTATCTAATACTACATGTATGTATAAATCTCTTATTTCTTGACCAATTTCAATTTGGTGTAATTCAAAGTCAGCAATCCTTGGGATTATTTCATATACTGTTTCTAACTGTGTACTTAAGATTTTTGGTTTTGGGTCCCATTTTTAGCTCACCTGGCCCAAAGGGCCAAGTCAGCTTTTCTCATCACTTGGCGTCCATCGTCGTTAACTTTTTACATTTTGAACTTCTTCTAGAGAACCACTGAATGGAATGAAACCAAACATGGCATGAATGTTCCTTATGAAGTGCTGACCAAGTGTTGAAACTTTGTAGCCGATCCATCATCCAAGATGGCAGCCAGTGAGGGACTTCGTTTAACATTTGACCCTATGGACAATACATACAAATGTCTTCTTTTAGAGAACCACTGAATGGAATGAAACCAAACATGGCAAGAATGTTCCTAATGAGGTGCTGACCAAGTGTTGTTACTTTGTAGCCGATCCATCATCCAAGATGGCCGCCAGCGGGGTGACTTCGTTTAACATAGGACCCTATGGACAATACATACAAATGTCTTCTTTTAGAGAGCCACTGAATGGAATGAAACAAAACATGGCATGAATGTTCCTTATTAGGTGCTGACCAAGTGTTGTTACTTTGAAGCCGATCCATCATCCAAGATGGCCGCCAACGGGGGGACTTTGTATAACATAAGACCCTATGGACAATACATACAAATGTCTTCTTTTAGAGAGCCACTGAATGGAATGAAACAAAACATGGCATGAATGTTCCTTATTAGGTGCTGACCAAGTGTTGTTACTTTGAAGCCGATCCATCATCCAAGATGGCCGCCAGCGGGGGACTTTGTTTAACATAGGACCCTATGGACAAAACATACAAATGTCTTCTTTTAGAGAACCACTGAATGGAATGAAACCAAAAATGGCATGAATGTTCCTAATGAGGTGCTGACCAAGTGTTGTTACTTTGTACATGTCAACTATTCAGGGTTCGACCTCTGGGGTTGTATCAAGCTGCACCCTGCATTTTATCTCTTTTAATGTTAATGACAAAAGTATCTTTAATGAAAATAAAGTCTTAATGCACCAATCAAAATTGAAGGAACAACACTTTTGTTGCTGTTCTTCATCTTAATTTCAATTTTTTCACCTTGCAAGATTTCTATGTTCTTCTTCATCTATATGTTTCAATGGCTGTTTTTCAAAGCATGTTTGATAAAATGATAATAATGAGTGTTTAAACAACATTTATGATTTAATAATTAAATATACATGCATGATTATAGTAACAACAATTTATGATTCAAAACTTAACCAACACCACAACAAAAACCATCAACATTCAATTACTTTTTATATCATTAATATATCAGTAATTATAATTAGAAATAAATATCTTTAACAGAAGTCAATTATGTACAACCAGTATAAATATATCACAGATATTTGACTTGAAGTTTATGTTCATATCACAGATAGCAGTTATGTTAAAATGTTTATATCACAAATAGCAGTAGTTATGTTAGAATGTTTATATCACAGATTGCAGCTAAGTTAGAATGTTTATATCACAGATGTTTGGAGTATATACATGTATCACAGATGGTGGAAAAGTTTCACAGTTTATCAGGTGTTGATTTGTTATATTTCAATGATGTAATGTTGATGTATGCAGGATGGGTAAGCAAATCACTCAACTTACAGTCCAGAAATTGTCATCAATGAATCAGTAACTGAAGATTAAACAAAGGTATGTTGAGAAAGTCCTCCTGAGCTGAAAAGAAACCCAGACGGTATCCATATAAGCTGTATCAGTTTTGAAACTGCCAGTAAAGCAGATACATGTACATGTACTTTAAAAAAAAAATTACTTTTAGAAATATTTGCCAAGAGTATTAACCACACTGTTTACTTGTGTTATTGATTGAAAATAATGTTTCACACATGAAAAGGAATTGAATCTTTATTAAATCATCAGGAACATCCAAAACTACACCTTGAGTGTATAAATACTCAGGAAGCTCATCCAAAAGTGACCTAAAGAAATCCCAAAACCAAAAACATATTAGCATTACAGAAAAAATATATGATAAATAAAATGCTTCCTGAGCGCAGCCAGATACAACCGCAGAGGTCTAACCCTGAACAGTTGGGACAAGTTTGGACACAATGTTCAAGCTTGATACTGTCTGATTTTGGATTGTGATCAAATTTTTTAAATAATATAAGTTTCTGACACAAAATAAATGTGGTCAAAGATCTTAAAAATTTGAAATGGGACATTTAATTTACCTAGAATGGTCTGATATCCAAAATCTAACAAACTTGGTTTGATTCAGCATATAAAAAAAAACAAAAATTTAATATTAGTTGAAATCAAACAATGTTTAATTTTAGACCCTTCAAACCTTAATATGGACTAATTTAAAAACAGGGCCCCCCAAAAAATCTAAATGCACAATAAGATTCAGCATATCATACAGCTGTAATAATTTAGTTTTTGATGAAATCAAACAAAGTTTAATTTCGAACCCTTTTGACCTCGATGTAGACCAATTTAAAAATGGAGCCCAATATCCAAAAAGTAATACAAGGTTAGAACCCCCAAAAATTAAAGACTTTAAATTAATCCCATTGAAATTGCTTAAAAGATTTGTATTTATTTCCAATTGAAGATTTCTTGCTATTGCGCAATACTGTGCAATCATTTGAAATTTCAAAAATTTTGAAGAAAAAAAATATGAACCCCCCAAAAAAATTGGAAAAAAAAAATCCCCCCAAACTTTTTGAACCCTCTCCTCCTTGGAGTAATTAGCCCCAAAATAATCCCAGCCTTCCCTTTGTGGTATGCAACCTTGTAGTACAATTTTAGAGAGATCCATACACTTAAACAGAAGTTACTGTCTGGAAACTAGAAAAATGCTTGTTTTTGGCCCCTTTTTTGCCCCTAATTCCTGAACCGTTTGGGCAATAACCCTCAAACTCAATCCCAGCCTTCCCTTTGTGATATGGAACCTTGTGGTACAATTTCTGAGAAATCTATATACACTAACACACAAGTTATTGTCCGGAAACTACCAAAATGCTAGTTTTAGGCCCCTAATTCCTAAACTGTTGGTACCATAACCCCCAAAATCAATCCCAACCTTTTCTTGGTATTGAACTTCCTGGAAAAAATTTCTAAGAGATCCATTCACCTTAACTAAATGTGTGAACTATCTGAAAAATGTTAGCAATCGAAATAACAATTTTATAGTCATGTTTTGACCACCCAAAACTTGAGATTATAAGGGTTTGTATAAAAAACTTTCATATCAAAATTTTGGAAAAGAATTAGTAGTGAACCTCTAATAAAAAATTAAATCTTACATATTACATCTTGAAATAAGCACGACTTGTGTAAGTATTACCCCTGACTGACGTTAAAATGTTATAGCCTATAGTAGAAAAACATTTTTAATTAACTGACATTAGGGTATGTACATGTAACTGTTTTAATGGCATTAAAGAAAGACATCACTGTTCCATATCTTCAATTGGCGAAATCAGTGGTTCACTGAGGTTCCGGTGGTTAAGAATGGAGAAGCACCGAAGACAGACATTCCTCGCAAGAGCAGGTTTTGTGCAACACCTGTTGTGTACCCACTGATCACAAGTATCACACTGAAACCAGGATATATACTTGTCCTTTTGAATGGATTTGGGTGGTTCAGTGCTACCACAGGTATTGCACAAAATCTCATCAGCATCATTGATGGTATCAGGGACACTGTCCTCAAAGTCAACGTCATTTTCATTATTCCCCTCCTCCTCCCCCTCTGAAATCATGTAAGGAATAGTCTTCTGACTGTCATCACTGTCATCGTCTGTCATGTCAATCACCACTGGATTGACGTCTTCATCCCGGATACCATCAAGTTTCCTGAGCTTTTCCTCAAACTCCCTTACCACGCGAGTCTCAAATTTAGCCCAGCGCTCCGCATCGATATGGGACTTGGCCTCCAAAAAAAGCTGGGTAATATCTTTTTTCTTGCAACTAGAATTATGTCTAGCTACATAGCCTTTTAAGTAAGACCAAACCATTTCGATGGGATTGAGCTCACAATGATAAGGAGGTGTGCGTAAAATCTCATGGCCATAAGCTGATGCAAGTTCATCTATTATATACCTAGGTTGAGGCTTTTTGCTTCACCAAATCAAGCAGCTCGGTCTTTTTCATTTTCTTATCATAATGAACATTGCTCTTCTCCAGCCATGCCGATATCTCTGACTTGTTGCTGTTTGTGTTAGGTACCCTTGAGTCAGGATCTAAGTGACTGTGATACGGAGCATTGTCCATTACAATTACAGACTGAGGAGGCAGTTTAGGGATCAGTGTATCTCTGAACCACTCTGTAAAGTGCTCCTTATTCATCTCATCATGATAATCTGAGCTGTTGGTTTTCGACTCAAATATAAGACCACATCCGGGATTAGGCCTTGTTGAGAGGAGCCAACATCAAGGATTATTAATCTAGTACCCTTACCGGAAGGGACTTTGCGATGGGTACCTTTACAGTGTGGCTCAAAGACAGACATGGACGTGCTGGGAACATCCAGCCAGTCACCCTTTACCACATGATTGGTGTTCAACCAAGTCTCATCCAGATATACAATATGACGCCCTTGCTGCCTAAACTTATGTATCTTACGAAGATATGTCATTCTCATGAGAACGATGTCCTCCCTCTCCGACACAAATCTTCTGCTTGACGCATTCTTGTAGAACCTGAAAAAAAAATTCATATATATTCATAGACAATACATTACAAGAAAAGATAGTGAGTTTGGTGATATATTTTTTTATAAGTAATGAATGTATTGTTTTTATTTTCAGGCTGTTAATATCACCCATATAGATATTGCCAGCTAAGCAATACCAAGAGTATATGTGTAAAGTGGCTTTCAGATGTATCTGGTAGTTTAGTGAATTTTAATACAACAATGTGTATTTTATGCAGGAAAGAAATTCATTAGTCTAAGTCTTGTAAGTATCAGCAACGGGGAACCTAAATTTATATCTTTAAACTCTTTACATATTCCACATTTTTAAGTTTAAATATTTTTAAGTGTATTCTTTGTTTTCATGGAGCTCTAGGATCACACGTAACACATTGATTATATGCATTGAAATTCAAAATTATACATGTGCACCATGATTTTAACAATAAAGACTCAATGCCCAATATATACACTCGAGCATGTTTTATATCTGTTCCATTACAAATTATAAAAAGATCATAACTGAAAATAAAGGATATGAAATTTTGGCTTAAAATTGGATTAAGTCCAAATATTGTGAAATAAATTACGAAACCCCAGTAAATGCACTGTTCTCGACACTGTAGATATGGAAATGTCAATGTCTTTCTTTTTCAGAGCTTCCTGCAGCTTTGGCATGGTCACCGACTGTGATTTCTTGTGCAGATCATAGATGGTCCTCCTCACCACACCTTTGTCGAAATCATCCACCTTCTGAGTCTTGCTGACAGTTTTCTGGACATAAGCCTTGTGAATTGACTTGACCACATCCTGCACAGGATCATTTCCATTAATATATTGTCTCAGTGTGGACTGTTTAATGCCTGTAATTTTAATTGCAAATGATTTAAACAAATGTTTACCATACAATGTAAAAAAAACAACAACAAAAAGTATAGGTTGCATTTCTGTAAATATCAACAATGCAATTTCCCATAGGAACTCCTTTCACGGCTAAAACTGTACCACTTTTACTATGAAGTTTTGAAAAAAAATATATCCTAGAATGGAAAGTTTATATGCACTACTATTTTTTCAAAGGTCAAAATATAGGGCTGTGCGGCATATTTTCAACGTTTATATGCCCGAACTTCTAAGAGTTTAAACTTACATTAAATTTCTATACTACCCCAACCTTGACTTAAGGATTTCCACAGACTTCAACTTGATCACTATGAATATGTATATTTAGTGGTAACATTCCCAAGTTATGTCTCTATGAGATGAAACATAGAGATCATATCCGGGAACCAGTACGTAAACAAAATTAATTGTCTATGAATATTAAATATCTCCCCAAAAGAGGCGTGGTTTGAAAAACAGCTGTATTTACAAAGTGCAACCTATATATGTAAATGTATGGATAAATAGGTATTAATTAAATTCTGGTAATGTGATTCTATATTACTATACTTTGTGAATGTATATAATTGATTGTAAGATGAATGATCATGTCTGTCATACAGGGTTTATCTTACCATGACCTTATTTTGTCAAGCCTCGACTTTTGTCGCAGAAAGCTCGACATAGGGATAGTGAGGCGTGGCATTAGCTAACTTCTTAAAAGCTTTATATTTTAGAAGGTGGAAGGTCTGGATGCTTCATACTTTGTATATGGATGCCTCATGTTACGAAGTTTCCGTCAGTCACATGTCCAATGTCCTTGACCTCATTTTCATGGTTCAGTGACTACTTGAAAAAAAAGTTAAGATTTGTTGTAATGTTAAATTCTCTCTTATTATAAGTAATAGGATAACTATATTTGGTATGTGCGTACCTTGCAAGGTCCTCATGCCCGTCAGACAGTTTTCACTTGACCTCGACCTCATTTCATGGATCAGTGAACAAGGTTAAGTTTTGGTGGTCAAGTCCATATCTCAGATACTATAATCAATAGGTCTAGTATATTCGGTGTATGGAAGGACTGTAAGGTGTACATGTCCAACTGGCAGGTGTC
Source organism: Mytilus coruscus (assembly GCA_017311375.1). Lineage (NCBI taxonomy): Eukaryota > Metazoa > Mollusca > Bivalvia > Mytilida > Mytilidae > Mytilus > Mytilus coruscus. The sequence goes on from CM029608.1 coordinate 37,336,584, forward strand.
ATCTCACCTTGACCTCATTTTCATGGTTCAGTGGTTCTAGTTAAGTTTTGTGTTTTGGTCTTTTTTCTAATACTATATGCAATAGTTCAACTATATTTGGTGTATGGAAATATTTTATGATCTATTTGTCAGTCACACAGGTTTTTTTTTACCTTGACCTTATTTTCAAGGTTAATTGCTCAGTGTTAAGTTTTTGTGTTTTGGTCTGTTTTTCATAAACTATAAGCAATAGGTCAACTATATTTGTTGTATGGAAGAATTGTTAGTTGTACATGCCTGCCTAGCATTGTTCATCTGACCTTGACCTCAATTTCATGGTTCATTGGTCAATGTTTAGTTTACTTGGTTAATGTTAAGTTTATGTGACAGTTGTAATAAAGCTTTATATTTAGGACTATCAACATAATATCAGTGATTAGTAAAGAAGGCGAGACATTTCAGTGTGTGCACTCTTGTATGGTTCATTGGTCAACATTAAGATTTCTTGATTTGGTAGGTCTCTCAGATACTAATATATTTGGTGTATAGAATGATCGTTATATGTACATTTCAGATTATATACTAATATACTTGGTGTATAGAACGATCGTTATATGTACATTTCAGATTAATAGTGTTCATCTAATTAGACCACATTTTTGTTATTCACTGAAAACAATGTTTCTGCCATACCTGCAGTAATATATATATGCACATGTAAAAGTATATTTTATATGTACAAAACATCAATTCATTTTTGTTATTCACTGATAATAATATATTTCTTGTTTCTGTCATTGTCATACCTGTAATAATATATATGTGTGTGTGTGTATATATTATGTGTACAAGACATCAATATTTAAGACTTTCAACATATTTTTCCTCACTTTTGTTTTGGCTGAATTTTGCTGGTGAAACATAAAATATGTTATATCTTGTCTAGTCTTTATATAGAATGGATTTTTAGAATGGCTTTATTGTTAGAATAATAATTTAGTGGAACATAATACTGAATCATTTCATTTCTTCTTTTTAAAGAAAAAGAATGCCATGTACATGCTAGTATACCAAACAGAAAAATATAAAACACTTGGAAATATGCAATTTTCGAAAAGGAGCAACACTTTCATATCTTGCTGTTATTCATAAAATTATGATTCCATTGCACACACTAAGTGCGCTAATGAAATGTCAAATTGTTTTGTTTTTTTTTCAATTCAAATTAAAAACTAATTAATTTTACCTGTTGCTTTCACCAGTCTTCTCATTGATTTTGAAGCACCCATGGGCGCTTCATACCCTTTTCCATCATGAAGAAGTTGTATAACTTTCTCAACAAGTCCTTTGTCTGCAAAATAAATAAATGATTAACAAAATTATAATAATGTTTCAAGGGATGTCTTATTTTAAATTGTTGATAAAACAAGTATGGTGAAATACTGTCCCAAATTTTAATCAATTCAATGCTTGAATAGTGATCAAAGGAGGTAATCCAAACTAAGATTAGATTCAAGTTTTGTGTGAAGAAAGTAAAATTGACAGAGCATAAATATGGAATAAGATTGATACCAGTTATATTTAATATTGAAGTTAAGGATAGTACATGCATTTACTTATATCATATAAAGCTAATATATCATGCTATGTATTTTTATGGTCTAGACACTTATCTTTTGTAAGAGACTGTATTTTGAGGTTTACATGGTTTTCATCTTATTCTGTTTTGTTTTGTTATTTGGTGGGCGTTTTATTTGCATTTTTCAGTAGAATAAAGATGAGGTTTAAATTTGCTGATATTATCTGGTATTATGTGTATAATTTGTAGGAACCAGCATCATGGATGCAGGATGCCTTTAGTTTTCAATTTTTACCTTCTGCATATTTGTTATGTTAACAAGTTTGGAAATGCAAAAATTGCAAAAATGATGGGTAGAATGCCAATCAAAATTAGCATAGTTTAGGTTCATAATATTTAGATGTGCATTTAATTTGTTTGTAAGTTGTAAAAAGTTTTGTTCTAAAACCAAAATTTAAAAAGCTTTTTCAATGTAGATGGTAGATGGGTGGGGGAGTCTAAATTAAAATCAAAAGAATTTTTAATATTTTGCTAAAATGTCGTTTAAATTATGAATTTCTCAAATATATACCAGTCATAAAAATTTGGGTCACATGGCTTTTTTTATAACCCTGAAGTTTTGGTGTTTGATAATGTTATAGCATTGTCAGCGTTGTCTGAGCTTCAAAAGGCAGGTTGGGATTGAATTTGGTGGTTATTGTCCTAACTGTTTAGGAATTCATGGCCAAAAACAAGAATTTGTTCAGGACAATAACTTGTCTATGGATCTCTATGAGTTTGTACCACAAGGTTCCATACCTTAATTGGAAGGTTGAGATTGTTTTTGGGGGTTATGATCCTTACCATCTAGGGAAAAAGGGACCAAAAACAATACTTTTCTTATACTTTGTATAGATTGCTTATTCCTGACCAATTTCAATGTACTGGTAGTTTAATTCAAAGTCTTGAATTCTTGTGCTTCTTTTATATGTTGACTCTGTGTTTTTTGGATTTTGGGCCCAGTATTTGAATTGATCCAAATTAAGGTCCACATTGTTTGATTTCATAAAAATTGAATTATTGGGGTTCTTTGGTGTGCCCAATCTACCTGTGTATTTAGATTTTTAATTTTGGGACCGTTCCAAAGGGTTATAGATTAAACTCAGTTCGATCTTAACCAAAAAACATGAATTCAAGGGGTTTTATGATATGTTGAATCTAAACATGTATTTGGAATTTTTCATTTTTCAAGTTGAACACTTTGTTTGATTACAACAGAAAATGAATTTACGGGGTTCTTCAATATGCTGTATCTTAATGTGTATTTGGATTTTGGATTCGGGTCTGGTTATCAAATTGGTCCATATTGAGGTCCAAAGGTTCCAAAATTAAACTCTGTTTGATTTCATCAAAAATTGAATTCTTGCAATTGGGGTTCTTTTATTTATATTCTGATTCTATAAACCATGTATTTAATTTTAGATATTTATTTTATTTTCCAATTTTAGAGATTGGACTAATAGGTAAATGTACAATTTCAAGTTTTAAAGTTCTAAGACCACATTGATTCTGTGTCGGAAACGACTATGTCAAATATTTAATCACAATTGAAATTAAGAGATGTATTGCAGTGTCATAGTTAGAAATAGATACAACATCAAATCTAATTCTCCATTATCATATTTTCATATATAATTATACGACCGCAAAAATTTTTGTGGTCGATATTGGTATGACGTTACGCGTCGTCGTCCAAGACGCATTGGTTTTCGCACTCTAACTTTAGTTTAAGTGAATGGATCTCTATGAAAGTTTACCATAAGGTTCAATATCACAAAGGAAGGTTGGGATTGATTTTGGGGTTATGGTACCAACAGTTAAGGAATTAGGGGCCAAAATAAGCATTTTGTAACTTCCAGACATAACTTGTGTGTTAGTGTATGGATCTCTCTGACATTGTACCACAAGGTTCCATATCACAAAGGGAATGCTGGGATTGATTTTGGGGGTAATTGCCTCAAAATTTTAGGAATTAGGGGCCAAAAAAGGGGCAAAAACAAGCATTTTTCTAGTTTCATGACAATAACTTGTGTGTAAGTGTATGGATCTTTCTGAAATTGTACTACAAGGTTCCATATCACAAAGGGAAAACTGGAATTGAGTTTGGGGTAATTGCCTGAAACGTTTAGGAATTAGGGGCCAAAAAAGGGGCAAAAACAAGCATTTTCTAGTTTCATGATAATAACTTGTGTGTAAGTGTATGGATCTTTCTGAAATTGTACTACAAGGTTCCATATCACAAAGGAAAGCTGGAATTGAGTTTGGGGTAATTGCCTGAAACGTTTAGGAATTAGGGGCCAAAAGGGGCCAAAATAAGCATTTTCTAGTTTCCAGACAATAACTTGTGTTCAAGTGTATGGATCTCTCTGAAATTGTACTGCAAGGTACCATACCTTAAAGGGAAGGCTGGGATTGAGTTTGGGGTGATGAATCATAAGGGGTTCAAAAATTTGGGGGATTTTTCTTTTTTCTTTTTTTTCTTTAAAATTTTCCATTTTAAGTTGGTTATTTCTGATTTATATTTAAAAGCAAATAGTAATGATATGGCAGGAGATACACACCTAACAGGATGTGTAAATTATTATATAATAAGTATTGTGCAATAGCAAGAAATTTTCAATTGCACAGTATTGCGTAATAGCAAGAAATCTTCAATTGCACAGTATTGCGCAATAGCAAGAAATATCCAATAGCACAATATTGTGTAATAGCAAGAAATTGTCAATTGTACAGTATTGCTAATAGCAAGAAATATTCAATTGCACAGTATTGCGCAATTGCAAGAAATATTCAATTGCACAGTATTGTGCAAAAGAAGATACTTTGTATAAATTGCTTATTTCTTGACCAATTTCAATGGGGTTTTATTCTTGAACTCTTGGGGTTCTTTTATATGCTGAATCTAATCGTGTATTAAGTTTTTGGAATTTGGGCCCCGTTTTTAAATTGGTCCACATTGAGGTCCAAAGGGTCCAAAATTAAACTTTGTTTGATTTCATCAAAATTGAATTATTGGGGTTCTTTGATATGCCGAATCTAACCATGTATTTAGATTCTTAATTTTTGGTCCCGTTTTCAAATTGGTCTACATTAAGGTCCAAAGGGTCCAACTTAGTTTGATTTTAACAAAAATTGAATTCTTAGGGTTCTTTGATATGCTGAATCTAAACATGTATTTAGATTTTTGATTATGGGCCCAGTTTTCAAGTTGGTCCAAATCGGGGTCCAAAATTAAACTTTGTTTGATTTCAACAAAAATTGAATATATGGGGTTCTTTGATATGCTGAATCTAACCATGTATTTAGATTTTTGATTTTTGGGCCCCGTTATCAATTTTTTCCACATTGAGGTCAAAAGGGTCCAAAATTAAACTTTGTTTGATTTCATCAAAAATTGAATTATTGGGGTTCTTTGATATGCCGAATCTAACCGTGTATTTATTTTCTTAATTTTTGGTCCCATTTTCAAATTGGTCTACATTAAGGTCCAAAGGGTCCAAAATTAAACTTAGTTTGATATTAACAAAAATTGAATTCATAGGGTTCTTTGATATGCTGAATCTAAACATGTATTTAGATTTTTGATTATGGGCCCAGTTTTCAAGTTGGTCCAAATCGGGGTCCAAAATTAAACTTTGTTTGATTTCAACAAAAATTGAATATATGGGGTTCTTTGATATGCTGAATCTAACCATGTATTTAGATTTTTGATTTTTGGGCCCCGTTATCAACTTTGTCCACATTGAGGTCAAAAGGGTCCAAAATTAAACTTTGTTTGATTTCATCAAAAATTGAACTCTTGGGGTTCTTTGATATGCTGAATCTAACCATGTATTTAGATTTTGGATATTGGACCATAATAGGTGAATGTCCAATTTAAAATTTTTAAGTTCTTAGACCACATTCATTCTGTGTCAGAAACCTATGCTGTGTCAAATATTTAATCACAATCCAAATTCAGAGCTGTATCAAGCTTGAATGTTGTGTCCATACTTGCCCCAACTATTCAGGGTTCGACCTCTGCGGTCGTATCAAGCTGCGCCTCATGGAGCATTTTATTTGACATAGAATTATCCACGTCTGTCTGTTTATGTTTAGGTCAGTTTAAATGATACCAATTCTGAATGAAAACAATATTTGGTGTGCAGTTGTATAAGGATTGCCATCTCTTATTTTAAGGAGATTGTTTATATCCAGCACCTTTAGTCATGGTTCCTTTATTGATTTTGAATGTTTTGCATTGTTTACTTGTTTTCAAGTATTTTTAACATTTGCATTATACTTTATAGTAAGCACAAATGTATACGTCCATGTTCTGTCTGTTTTTTTTATGCCCCCGCCGTAGTAGAGGGGGGATTAAGTTTTACCCTTGTCCGTACGTCCCAAAATTGGTTTCTGTTCTCTAACTTAAGTTTGCCTCAACCAAATGTAATGAAACTTATACACAATGCTTATTACCACAAAACACAGATCAAGTTTGAATTTTGGTGGTGTCACTTTTACCGTTCTAGAGTTATGCCCCTTTACAAATGGAAAAACTGCTGAATTTTTTGCTTCCATTCTCTAATTCAAAGTTTTCTTTAACCAAATGTTATGAAGCTTACTACCACAAAATTCAGATCAAGTACAAATTTGGGTAGAGCCACTTTTACAGTTCTTGAGTTATGTCCCTTTTATAATTGTTTTTGTTTGATGTTTTTCTGCTTTGTATTGATCTCATGTGTTTTCAACTGATTTTTTTATAGTTCTTGTGTTGTGCTGTTACACAGCTGTCCCAGGTTTAATCCGCCATATTCTCTATGTGCCGGTCCCAAGTCAGGAGCCTGTAGTTTGATATATGTATTTCATAAATTGTCTTGTTATAAATTAGGCTGTTTGCTTTCCTCATTGAATTGTTTATACTTTTCATGATGGGGCCTTTTATAGCTAACTTTACAGTATGGGGTTTTCTATTGTTGAATGCAGTATGGTTGCCTGTAATTGCTTACATCCACTTCAATTTGAAATTTGGTGGATAGTTGTCTCATTGACAATCATACCACATCTCATTATTTTTTTATAGGAAAAAAATGTTACATGCATTTAAAAGTTAAATAAAAGAACAGAGTTCCAATGTCCCCCGCTTTGCACATATTTTATATTTCCAAAGGACATAACTCGTTTTAAAAAAGTAGATATTGCTGATATCAGAGACATATAATACAAGAGATTGACAACTTTTATTGTATTATATGTCTCTGCTGATATTAACGTATAATATAAGTTTTATAAAAATCTCGGAAGAATAGTACCTGTGAGAGCACTAACAAAATCGGAAGGTGGCCTGGACACAGGTATGTCAGGTATTTCCATGTCCCCGCAACGCATTATGATTAAAATAAATATTAGGTACAATTCACTGATGTTAACCTTGAGATGTTTCTTATGAATGTATTGGGAAAGTGAATACTTTACATAGATATATGCAGGAATGTTCTGGACTTTTAACAGTTTTATTGTCTCGCCTTGACGGAGTCAAAAGCGAGACATAGGTATCTGTTTCCGGCATCAACAATGTATTAGATTGTGATAAGGTCTAGTTTAAGGTGAGCCACTAGTGGTTGGTCAATGATATTTGGTATGCAGTTGTATTAGCACTGGCACATCTCATTGTCCATGGAGATTATTTGGCCCTGCCCCCTCAGTCATGGTCTTTTGACTTTAAAACTTTTGCTTAGTTTACATGCATTAATTTGTGATTAGGTCAGTTCAAGGGGAAACATTGGCATATCTCATTTCCATGGAGAATATTTGGTCCCGCCCCTGCAGTCATGGTAAATTGACTTTGAAACTTTTGCTTAGTTTACATGTATTAGTTTGTGATTAGGTCAGTTCAAAAAGAACTATTAGTGGTAGGCCTATGTTCGATCAGTTTAAGATGAACCACTAATGTTAAGTCAATGATATTTGGTATGCAAATTTATTGGCATTTGCAAGTCTTGTTTCCATGGAGATTATATAGCCCCACCCCCTCATCATGGTTCATTGACTTTAAAACTTTTACATAGTTTACAAGTCAATGTTTCTGTTAAGATTTGTTGAAAGGAAACGATTTATGATAAGTCTACGGTATTTGGTATGCAGTTGTATTAGCATTGGCACATCTCATTTCCATGGAAATTGTTTTGCAATATACCTTCAGTCATGGTTCATTGACTTTGAATATTTGCATAACTTACATGTTAAAGTATTGCTATTTGAATTTCAACATTTGCATTATCAAAAGTACAAAAAGGCGAGATATATCTCTGTGTTAACAGTTTATTCAAACATTGTTTCATGGAAAATATTGTCATGGACAGAATTTAATAGTGGAATATTGTCCATAAGGAGGGTATATAGTCAGGCGGATTGAGCAGGGGGGCCCAGGCCCCCACCTTTTTGATGGAAAAAATTGGTTGATTATATAGGGAATCACTGAAGCATGACTGGAGCGGCCCCCTCTTAGGCAGGCAGTGCCCCCACTTATGAAAATTTATGGATCAGCCACTCATATTTTATATTTAAATGTTTCATGGGTGACATCATTTTATGTTTCAAAAACACAACAATATAAAGTTGTCCTTTTTTATCACCTTCTCATCACTACAGACCCATGGCCATGCACTGGTTAACTTCAAGTTAGGCTAATGAAGCCCAATGATGTGTTGCAGCAAGTAAGTTTAGAAGCAGATTAAGGAGCTAAATATACATGTTTGTGGGTAACACATACACCATACACTTCTTATGTTGCCTTGCTGATTGCCCTGCCCCCCCCTTTTTTCCCTTTTACACAACCATGCATCTGAATCTTTATGGGATTGATTCTGTTCGAAATGAATTTTGCCAAGCATTGCTTAATGTCTTGATAGTTCAGGAACAGAAAAATTATCATAATATATGTGTATGAATAAACTGACAGTTTTCTTTTCAGTGTTTGTTTTTGACAATTTTGTGTTCTTTGTTGTTTTTGATTCATCAGTTATATACCTGATTGTTTTTTACTAAGTTCTTGATTTTTGGAGGCATATTTTCTGTATCTAGCAGATAAATCTTAATTAAAATGAAAGAACAATTTATAAAGAGCAGAACACTATAAGTCTTCTTGTTCTCTGTGCTATTTATCGTCTGCTTTTATATATGTCTTTGGGTCTTACCTTGCAACTGTAGAAAAACTCCGAGTTGCCCGAAAATCATGTAAATATACTGAACGTGAACTCCACGGCAACACTTCCGGTAAAAACAATGGCTGATTCCACCATTCAAAATCGTCTAGGAAAATGTGAAGGTCAGGATTATTACAGTGCGATCACTTAAAAGGTAGGCCAGTAGTGGTTTTTCTTTTTGCGATTTTTGAATGCAATGTGAAAACCTATATCTCGAGTGAACGCGATTGATAGTTTCAATTATTTTTACCGATAACCGCTACGAATTTCAGCTGACGGCGACTATAGTCACTTAGATGACCCAAACGATTGTGCAACTATTTGAAATACCAAAACATGTTTAAATTTATCCGGATCCTACACTGTTTATAGATATAAGAAGATGTGGTATGAGTGCCAATGAGACAACTCTCCATCCAAATCAAAACAAGATCTGTTTGTTTGTAATTGGTATGCTAGTTTTATACACCTCCTTTTGCACCCCTTTATCTTTTTGGGCAGTTTATAGTTGTAGAGGAAGTTGGAATACCCGTAGCAAACCAACGACGTTTTGAAATCATTGTCAATTATATTCTGAGCCATTTGTGATAAAAAAAGTTGGGGTCAAAAGATCAACCTTAGAGGAAGGATTAACTACAAATGTAGACAGAAGTCATTAATTTGAATTACCTTAAATATAATTCAAAAGGTAAAAGGTATACTAAAAGTTGTCTTTAAATGCTTTCAAGTTTAAACATAAATTAATAATTAATTCAAATTCTTAAATCTAAGTAACTTTTCTTTTCTTTGAATGTGTTCAATGTGAGAAAAACGATATCCTTGAATTAAACAAAAATGCAAATGATAGGTTATAATAGCGACTTCAATTAGCAGGAGCATGTGCCCCGAAATAAGCTGGCGTCAATCTAGAATTGAAGGCTTTTGTTTTCGTAATTTTATTAGGCTGTTAAAGCATTGACCGAAACACATCTATTATGAAGCTAGATATAAGTTCCAGTTGGAATAAATATTCTGGAATACTATTTCCACTATTTGTTCCTAACGGTGTACAGGGTGTACAATATTTGTTTCAACAGGAACAGATATTATGGCATTGTCTATACAAAATTAAAGGTGCACTTCTGTTAGGCTGAACACATATACGTTGACTGAATGTCCAATAGGTGTCTGAATGCAGTCGTATACGTCCGTAAAAGAGTCATATGCAATAATGGATCGGGAATGGTCCGCAAAGGTATACCACACAACCCCGACAGTAAGGTGCATATCGCAATATCCGGGAAACTAAGCCGATTTTGTTTAGTCGGATTACAATTATGACTTTTCGTGACAGATTCTGCTGTAACGGATCAAAATCGTAACAATGTCCTGCGTCTGATCACACTCTGGTCACTGTTTGATATCTGTCTGTCGGATCACATTCGCGAGAATCGGGACGCTATCGGGACAGATTATGTTGCTTTTTACAATGCAAAGTATGTATAGGATCAGAACCGGTCTCGCTCCATTTTGAATTTCATGCGATTCCCTTAAGATTTTGGCTCTTAGCCAGTGGTACATTTATAGATGTATATAAACAGGTCAGGAACTCTATATTTCCTGACATCAGTATATATTTGCATAGTAATTTCCCTAAAAGAAGGTAAACATGGCTTTGAAAACTGACCAATCGACTCAATGAACTGCAATGCATTGTGTACTACTACGAGTTTAACTAATACTTAAAACACGTGGAATTAGTTGGAAAACTGTCAACTTAAATAGTGTCTGGGACTATCATGATAAATATGTTTGTTCAGCCAATGTTTTAAATGTAAAATATATAACATAATGTTCAATTTGCATGCTCAGATTAAAAAAAAATATTGGTTATTGGTTACACGATTCGACTTTCTTTTTCTCCTTGTAAAAGTAGTTGAACAGGTTATGTCCATTGTTATGCATTGTACCTGTGCATTACTTTCACGTGAAATAGTGAAATTTCCAATGAAGTGACCAATGTCCAGTATAAAAACCATTTGAGCTCTTTGAAACCTGCCAACACGGTTTGAAGGAATGGGTTACACGACTCTATATATATATGTGATTAGTTTTTTTTGTATCCTGTATAAAGCCATTAAAAAAAAAAAAAAAAAAACACACTGCTGCTTCGAAAAACACAAAAAATTGTGTTAAAAAAAGTGAGGACGGTAAATAGCTTAACATATTTTGTACACTCTTGTCCGTAGATGTAGTTCGTCTGTTACCAATTCAATCTCAAAATGCCTTTATCAATAAAAGCGAAACCAGTCTATTACAGACTTACACCTGGCCACTCTGAATAAGCCGCGCCATTCTGAACGAACTGGGCCTTTATGGATTTTGAGTTTTTATCACTTTAAATACATATTATGGAAAAATAAAGTATTATGAAATTAAGAGTTCCAAAGAACAAAATATCTTATTTGACCCATATGAAAAATTAATATCTTTTTAGAATAAATGAAGATGAAACATAGATTACAAGCCAAAATTCATTCAACTTTAATTTTTGTTCCATGAAATAGTATTTTGCACGCGGGAGTATCTTTGATCACTAGATCACCTATTTATATTTATACCCTCGTATTCATGGTAAAGCTGAGGTATATAGTGATGGGAGTCTGTCAGTCCGGCTGTCCGGCTGTCCGGCTGGCCGGCCGTCATCTAGTCCGTTCGTTCTTCCGGTACGATATTTTTCACTTTTGTATCCACAACTCCAACCTTTTTGACCACTTAGCCACTTATGGTTTAATGGATCTATCTTTGATTCGTTATCATATAAGGCCATTGTGCAACTCATATTGGTTTAAGGTTAAAATACTTCATGGAATTCTATAGTAAATATCTCTTTTCAAGATAATTGAAAACCAATCTTTCTGAAAGGTATTTGTGTTTGTTTCTTAGAGACAAGGTAATAAATACATACCCTTCCTCGATTTAAATGATTTTTTTAATCATAATAGTAGGTACAATGTCATTACATCAATTATGTGAAAAGCTTGGACATTTTAATGACCCAAACCGATATTTGACACACATTTTAAAAGTCTTCCCATTTTTTGCGAACCCACTCAAAATTCCAGGATCCCTTATTTTCTGTAACTAACTGAATGAATCCAAAGTTCATCTTATAGGTAATTGTGTTTTTCACTGATCTTTTGTTGCTGTCTTGTGGACGAATATCTGAAATCTTCGTTTAATCATCAATAATATTAATGGCTATATTTCGGGTAGTTCAAGCACTCGTTTCTTCGCTTAAAACAACTATTCGTTAACCTGAGCATGGAACGAATACTTTATATCACGAACTATAAATGGAGATCAAAAAGTTGAAAAACTAAGCGAAATTGTTTATCCCGCAATGCATGAAAAAAAGTTGTTGTATTACAGTAAATAACATATGTTCTCGGTTGATTGTAAACACGTAGTAGTCCATCATGCATTGTTACCTATTTATTGGATTGGTGAAAAACCCAGCTAAGAAAAAAGCGTCATACGTGAATACACAATTATATTTGCGAGGACATTAGTATACTAATTTATGCATATCCATATAAGGTAGTGTTCCCGACCTGATTAAAAATGCTTTAATTAACATCGGTAACCAGTTGACAACTTTAATTTATATGTAGTTGCTTAAGGGTTTCATATCAAACTTTTTGAATTTAATGCAAAACAGCCACAAAAACTTCTAAAAAAGTGTAATAATTTTGAAATTTTGTCGTTAGTATTAAAATATTACTCAAAATCTAACCTTATTTTTCTGCAAAAAAAAATTATAAACAAAGATGTTAATAAATGATTAAATATCGTTTGGGGTACGTCTGTGGCTTATATAATTTTGCTAAAATCTATGAGTAAAATGGCTATTTTGTAAAGTATGTTAATATGGGTATGTTTTTCATAACTGAAGCGTCGATATTGCATCTTCCTGATTTTTTATCATAAATTAACACAATTTTGAAATGTTTGATATAGTTGTTATTTCAGGGGCCAGATAAGGGTCCTAACATAACATGTATGCCTTTTTGGCAAAAATACTATGATTTGAATAAATGATTCATACGCTGAAGTCTTTTTCTGAACAAACATTGAAATTCACTATCAATTTTGCTGTTGCAGTAAGAACTTTTATATGCGCAAGTCCATATTCTTCTAAATATGTTTAAATTTATTATACATGTATATGATTTCCGATTTCAACATGAACTATCATTGTATATATTGGCAGATTAAGGAAGAATTTATTTCAATTGGAAGTATTTATAACAAAAATGTAATGTGATTCAATGTACAAGGTACAGAAGGTATGCTAATTAAATTCACTGTTGAAACTTTTAATCAAGTATATTACATTATCCGTTTATCATGTAGTTCTAAATTGTAAATACAGTAACTGTTATAGCATGACACATATTAGAATGATGAAATAATAATGTTGATGCGTCTACTTCCATTTTTATGTAATTATTCGTTATTTATATATTAACAAAGTTATTTCTTCAAAATTGTCGAGAACAGTGAAATATTTGAGATTACAGATCTAGAGGTCATTAAATTGTATAAAAGACCATGCAAGAAAATTTTACACTCCACCTTTTACTGTAGAACAAGGAAATATTCATTTTAACTTAAGAAGTCGGGAAAACTCTGAACAATGCTAAGCTTGTCATCGATTTGGACATTTATCCATTATTGAAAGCTGTATGATTATCACAAAAACAAACATTACAAAGTCGGACAAAACGTTTAAGCTCCAGAAATTTTCTTTATACCTCTGTTTGTAAAAATATCTCCCCTGACCTGTTAAAAAATAAGGAAAACTCTGAACAATGCTAGGCTTGTCTACGATTTGGACATTTGTTGACGGCTGTATGATTATCACAAAAACAAACATTAGAAAGTCGGGGAAAACGTTTAAGTTTCAGACATTTTCTTTATACCTCTAATTGTAAAAATATATCCCCTGACCTGTTCTTGACTCTGTGTGATGCAAGGCTTGTCTACGATTTGGACATTTATTCATTGTTGACGGTCTTATGATTATCACAAAAAAAACAAAAAAAAAAACAAAAAAACAAAAACATTACAAAGTCGGGGAAAACGTTTAAGCTCTAGACATTTTCTTTATACCTCTGATTGTAAAAATATATCCCCTGACCTGTTCTTGACTCTGAGTGATGCAAGGCTTGTCTTTAATTTGGATATTTATTCATTGTTGACGGCTGTATGATTATGACAAGTCGGGGAAAACGTTTCAGCTCTAGAAATTTTCTTTACACCTATGTTTGTAAAAACATATCCTCTAACTTGTTCTTGACTCTGAGCGATACAAGGCTTGTGTACGATATGGACATTTATGTTAATTTTTTGCTTGAACATTCTTTGCTGTGTAAGAAGTATGCATTGGCTAAGATTAAATGGCATGTAACATATACATTACAAAACGTCATTCAAGCGAGACATGTAAGTCAAGTTGCTTGGGTGAGCTTTTCTGTCCGAGATATACGCACTGATGAACTTGCATCGGTATGTGATGTATATAGAACTTTAGATATAGACCCAAACTGAAAACGTTACCAATCACTCGAGCATGAAATATATGTCGTTGTGTGAACGCCTTTTGATTAACCAAGATGCATCCACTAATAACGTTTCATTAGTGTATGATGTAAAGTACCCTAGATGTAGACCGAAAAGGAAAACGTAATCAAAGTTTTCGATGGCGTTGTCGTGGATGTGCTTAACTGTCCAATGTGTATGTATTCGATGATGAAGTATTACTGGAATGGACAAATTTACCCTTCATATAGATCGGGACGATTTATTAGAGAAATAAATTTGAATATAATTTGCAATAATTGCTATTTTTATGATATTCATTGATGTTTTACCTCAGACTTTCACTCACAAAGTAAGCATTATCAAATCCTTATGACTTTATCTAGTTTGTGAGCGGGTCGGCTTAATTATGTCTTTATTTGATGAAAATGACCGCATATACAATACAAATGAATCGCCCCTACAGTGAAAATTAATGTATTATATCATTATTCGACAGTAAACATGAACTGCATAAGGCAAGCAGTATAATGGAATTTAATTTAATATTATAAAGCTGAGTGACAAAAACCTGTTTTAAGTAATCAAATATGTTCGACTGTTTATCACTGTACAATAATCTTACTTAAGAAATATTTGACAAAAGAGGTAAACATAGCATTTCAGGAATCGAACTTTGTATACGAGGTAACTTGCGCTTTTAAGCGCGTTAGATTGTACGATAGCATATCAAAGTGCCTATTAAAATAAAAATCTAGCAACAAAGAAATGTTTCACTGACAGCAGTAGGTATGCAGTTAGACGAGCTTCTTCGACAGATTAATACGCTGCTGTGTTTTCAACTCCGAGCTCATGCATAATAACAACTACTTAATTCATAAAGATATACCACCTGTAACATGTACATTTATATATAGTTTTCTAAACATGATGCGATTTAAACGAAAATAATACTCATGTCGTCGAAGGGCTACTCTGGATTTATCTTCGTCAGGACCGCTCTAGAGCAACCCAAATATTTCGAATCCAAGTATGATACCCAAATACCCAAATTCGTTCAGGGTCATATGACCGAAAGGGACCTACATGTAAAGAATAACCAAATTTACTAAGGTTAATTTTGACTGACCTTTATTGTGACCCTGATACATGATATAGACATTATTTTATTTTTGAAAATCATTTGTTAATCTGTAACGTCACATTACCCGAATTGCACAGAGTACCCGAATTGCACCCATTCGCCAAAAATAAAGCAGCAACAATTTATACGTTTTCTTCATAATTTGCCATTTTGTTCGTCTTTTAGTCTTTTAACATAGATAAAATTCTTAAAGTTACAAAACGGTCTTATTATATAACAGATGAAGTAGCTAGTGAAAAAGTATAATTTTCGGAAACATCGCATGCGACGTTCACAGAAAGTCAACTTTTATAAATGTGCAATTTATATATCTCACTGGCATTCATTTCGTACGGAATTCAAAGAAAGGATGGGCGATTGCCAAATTGTTTTAAAAATGTGGAGAAATAAAACAAAACAGTAGTTGTTGGATTTTTAAAGAGGTGAAGTTAAGCATGTGTGCAATTTAGGTACTCCTCATTACAGCATCCCGGGTCGTTAGGCTGTTTGTTGAACCTTTTTTCTATGATTCAGTATGGATTGAAAATAAACATGTGGAACTTTATAGTAAATAAGGATACATCTATAACATAAACACAGCATTTAAACGCTTGTCTGTTTCTTAAACAAATCGAGGTGAAAACAAACTGATGCAATTTGAATGTATTTTGAATGTTGTTGTTACTTTCTTGCTGAACCATCAATGTATAATCTAGATCTTCTCCAACATAAGTATAACGTCCTCAGATATGTTATTCTAAATGATTCTTTTAAAGAAATAATAGCAATTTATTTTGTAGGATGGATGCTTCTGCATTAATAGCACAACTAACGTTTATAGTGTATGCTTTAGGTAATGTATTCACTTACGTATTTTGCATAAATTTCCTTATAAATCACTGTGCATACTATTGTTTTATATCCAGAGAGAGAGAGAGAGAGAGAGAGAGAGAGAGAGAGAGAGAGAGAGAGAGAGAGAGCAACAACAAATGAACAAAAAACAAACAAAGGTAAACAGACAAGCAACAGTCCACGAAAACACTGTACAGAATAGTTTTGATAAGATGAAATGGGAAAAATAATGACTTGCAAGAGCTATTTTGTGTACCACCTTCTAACATATTTTATGAGATTTTGTGGATCAATAATTATTTAATTAGGGTGACAGAAAATAAGCCGGCTAAACTCAGACGCTACATATAAGTTTGAATTCGTATTACAGGTGACATTTTCTTTTAAAACCTTGGTTTAAGGTTAATCATGATGTGTCTGGGATGTTATAAACCAGATTCTAAAAATAAGTTGGTTCAACCAAACACAAACATTTTTGTTAAATCGTTTAGGACAATTAAACTTTGCTCGAGAGATTTACTATAGAAATATATAAAATACTTTTCAACCGGAATTCCAAAGGAAAATAGCGGTTATTAATTTGGTGATATATGGCGGGCGGATGGCTGCAAAGCAGTGTCTGTGTAATAAATTGAAAATGCTTTGAGGAAATCTTTTTCAAATTTAGGTATGATGTTTCCGGTGACTAAATAAAGGTGAAGAACGATTTTCTCGATTTTAGCTTTTATCGTTGTTGAGTTTTAGACTTATAAGTAGCGAAAAGTGATACTAAAATTCAGTTTGGCCTTTTCATTTCAGATCCCCACAAAAATTCATTGGGTTTTTTTTTACTTGATCCTGCATTAGAGTCCTGATTTGCAAGTATCATTTTAATGCTGGAAAATCCGGTTTGCTGTCAATCTGATAGCCTCTTGTTTTCATGTTATTGATATGTAAACTTTGTCTAGTAACTTACACATTGGATAACGGTCCAAAGGAAAATTTGACAGTTGAGGATAAACTTGAATTGAAAATGAAGGCTTTTTGTTTTATTTTAGGTGAACCCCATGTACCATATCAGTCAAAAAACTCTACTGTTTTTGTAGAAAATGGTGAAACAATTGTTCTTAATTGTACTTGTTCAAGATATAACGACGATCATGTTCAAGGTTCTTGGAAAGGTCCTAACATGTCTACGAGTAAGGAAGATAATATTCCATATGCAGAAGGTTTAATTATGAACCCAGAACTAAACATATCAAATATACATATTATTGGTAACCATGAATCAGGAACATGCAACTTAAAAATAACCAATTTATCAAACATCAACGAAGGATCTTATGAATGTAATGATATACTTTTGGACAACCCGAAGATCCTAGTACATACATACATCGTTTCAATAAAAAGTAAGTAAACTGCATGAATATTAACAGTATTTAAATAATAGTACTTTGTGTATGGCAAAAACATTAAGACAAATTAAGAGCAAAAAAAATAACAAAGCAAAGACATCGCAAAATTTGTAAAAACGATCGCAGGCTCATTTTATAAAAACGAAAGAAGCTAACATGCATTTACTAGTAAATCGAGAAGTAAATATTGTTCACTAATGAAACAGCAATTCCATGAAATCTGAAAGCAAGAGCAGATAATGCTTATATCTATGAAAGAGTGGCTAATCAGGACTGTTTATCAAAGTCTTTATGTAGTTATTTTAATTTGAAATCATATCTATAGTGTTTTCAATATGATATCACAGCATATCTGGAAATATAGAGACGATATTTAGATTTTACTACGGTATGAACATTTTTGAAATTCTTGTTATTACCTTAAAAAAGTTTGTATTGCCCGATGTATTTTTTGCCAGAAAAGCTTGCTGGATGATATATTTGCATAACAATTAGCAGGGACATTTGTTATACTATTTCCATGTTACATTTAGACTTGGAATTAATCACAATTCAACTAAAACTTGAAGGTAAACTAAAATCATACTCATAGGAATATAACAAACGCTTTATCTTGAACTTTAGCTCGTGCTGTAACTGTCGAACTGGAAGCAAAGTAACCCAAACAATAACTCTCATTCTAACTTTACTCCGCGAATTCAACTCGACCTTAACCCCGTTCTGAATGGTAAAAAGTTAATTCACAAAAATACTGAACTCCGAGGAAAATTCAAAACGGAAAGTCCCTAATCAAATGGCAAAATCAAAAGCACAAACACATCAAACGAATGGACAACAACTTTCATATTCCTGACTTAGTACAGGCATTTTTTTTTATGTAGAAAATGGTGGATTGAACCTGGTAAGCCACACTTTCGTTTATGAGGAGAGCTAATGTTGTTTCGATTTTCGCTAATGTGACATCTTATAAAATATATATGCTATTTAATAATTTTTTATATATCTTGTACCGTTTTTCTTATGAGTTCCATTAGGCGACAGTAGTTAACCGATGTTCAAGTATCGTTAATCGACTAGGAAGAGATAAATCTAGATAACAAACATAAACTGAGGAAATCACATAAACTCCAAAAGAGAGAGACCGGATGCGCTGAAAGGGTAAACGTCTCCTGCGCCAAGCGAAGTCACACTCAGTGAAAATGCCCAATCGGGAATAGGACACAATAAGTAAAATATATATAAAATAGCTTATATATTAAACAAAAATGAAAGATACCTCATCTAGTATATCAGATACTTATAATCTTTATAATAAAGATAACTTTTATATTTTATCAGATATATTATATATGATATAACGTATAACATATTTCATAAAACGTTATCTCTTACACGTTCTAAGAATTTAAAAAAGAAATTGATTTAAAAAGGTATATGCTATATTTCTTTAAACATCTTATCAACTGTGAATTATATTTAAATTTCTGGATATCTGATAAAAAAAATAGAAGCTATCTTATGATGTACTTTGCCTGTTGTTTACTAGGGATACACAATATGAGCAAGGGCCAAACGATTTAGAAATTCTAACAGGGACCCAAAGCTATTTGATTTGATTTCTATTTTTAGATCGAACGTAGTGTTCCCAAAATTACATAAACAAATAAAAAATTATGCACTCGACAGTGGCTAGAAAGGTCGAGAACTCATAGTTTTGAAATTAAATTGGGTTCTTCTCTGAATGAATTGGGTGTCTTAAATTGACACAAGAATTGGTTTTTGATTGTTTTTATTGCGTAATCCCGCAATTACGCAGCTTATGTGGAGCTCTGCAAGTTAATGATATATCTTGAACGCTGTTAAGTATCAATTCAACATGCTATATAAAGATAGTTCTTGTCAATTGTATTATACAGGGCCACCGATGAATCTTGAAATACAAAGTGCTGCTGGCAATCATACCATTCGTGGAGTTGAAGACGTTGCGATGAAATTAGTGTGTACAGTATCACGTGGTCAACCAGCAGAAGTTCTTAAATGGAGTGAGAATGGCACGATGCTGAAAGAGGGCAGAGAAGGACGACTAGATTATATTTTTGTACCAAATCGATACGACCACCAAAAGTTATTTACCTGTTCTGTTGAACACGAGCTACTGACTTCCCCACTGACAAAAAGCGTTAATTTGGACATTGAATGTAAGTGAAAATTTTAATTTAGACAATGAGACACAATGCGACTATCTATTTTTAAAGGACAGATGTCTTCAATGCTTTGTGTTTTCCAATTCGTGAAATGAGCTTATATATCATACAACTTATCTCGCGTTGAACTGAAATGTAAACAGAACAAATAAGTTGAGAAATGTACATGTCTTTGACAAAAGACGCTTAAATACGGCATATCACAATGTTGTGTAAACTACTAGTATAACTAAAACAGATTTAAAAGTAAAAATAATTAAATATGGGAGCGAAATTTATTATTTGTATTACTAAGTTATAGATAATGCCTATTTTAAGGTTTTCCTTATGACACATTGAGGGGTGTCACTATAGATCAAATGAAAGACCGACGATCAATTCTGAAAACCCTCGGTATGTTATACGACAAGCAAATAAACCTTAAAATTTGCATTTTCTGGCTTATATACCGTCAAAAAGTAATAATTTCTGCAAAGATTTGCATACTCAGGATCTGTATCCTATCTCACCAGTCACATTAATGTGGGATATTCTTTTCCAATGCGAGTTATAAGCACGAAAGTAATCTAGATATAAACATTTGAAACCACTTTCTAGTTACAATGAAAATATTGCTATAAATGAATGCAGCAAATACACAGTCAAATGAATTGTTTCGGGGAAAAATATGTCACTTTGTGCAATTAATTATATAACCTTTTTAAAAGGTTTTTGTCTTTTCCGTGACATTTTTACGTAAGGAAAGCAGATAAATTTTTCAACAATTTTTAACGCTCTATCCTTTATAATCGTTTTTCATGTTTGTCTAGCAAAACAATTTTGTCTTAGAAAAAATGAGAATCATAATAAAATAGTAAAGCTCCTCTCCCCATTAAATTACGTTGCTGTTTTCCTATAGAAAATAAGAATATTTGGTCATTTGATAGAGGAAAAGGTATAAAAAGTGTAAAAATAAACAAAAACTGACAGGAAGAAAGCGCAACAATGCAATATACGTGTACACGTACAACAGACAAACATAGGTCATATTTGTACTACAATTTACAGTATAGTGTGAATCAACAAGATTGTATACTTTCGATTTAGAATGTGATCAACTGTCAATTGGCTTGTTTTAAAAAGGTTAAGAAACGTGATACATTAGTCAAAATGTCTCTTTATTGTAGCTCATTAGTAAGCCAATTTTGCTCTGAATAGCTCTTAAAAGACTGGACAAAAAATTATTACATCATTTTCAGTTTTTCAGTCAATTTTCAGACTTATCCACTGCGGTAAATTCAGTACTGTTCAGACATTTCGCTGACAGTCGATTAAGATCTAATTAGTGTATGCTCAGACTGTTCAGTAGCTGATATTTACCGAAAATTACTGAATAATTTATTGTTCAAACTTTTCAGATCCTGGTAAGATCAAAATGACCGTTTCAGACTTAAATTCATTTACTACTGGAGATAAATTAACGAGACGGCACAATCCATTGACATTATTTGTTTCAAAAGGTTAACTATGCGTTAACGACATTTTCTGGTATTTTAGGTCTGATAAACGGAGTGAAAGGATTGGGTCTGCCTTAAACCTATATAGATCATTAAATATGAAAAATTGTACAGTAAAATCCCAATTGGCAAAATACACAAGAATTATCAAATGAATTAAATGTTTTAGTAAACTGTAGTTTGCATTTTAATCAGGGTAAACAATGACTTTTCACAGGTCATTATTTTATGCCTTGAAGCACAGTTCATCATGTTCATTGAAACTTGTTATCGTTTGGGTTGTTTCTTCAAAAGAAAGATCTATCGTTCTGGAAGAAACTAAACCATATAGGTATATAAGCGGTTTTAAATTTAGTTTCCATGTGCAAAGAAAAAAAACAAGATTGGTCATCAACTGTAAAAGTTTAAGATTAATGTTATTATTGTCTTAACTTTCAACAGTCAAACCGTACGTGGCAATATTGCCTCTGAAACAAGATTTCCAGAGAGAAGGCACATCGACGGAATTGTGTTGCAAATCAAAAAGTAATCCCAGTGTCAAATATGCAACTTGGAAAAAGGCTATGAGTGCGGATCTTTGGAGAACAAACAGTACAAGGAATGATACCGATAATGAAGATCCAATTTTCTGTCTTCCAATTTCACTGTTGCACAGGGATTCCACAGGAATATATACATGCAGTGCAGAAAACAGTGTAGGCATAGGCAAATCGTCAATGCATCTCAAAGTTTTATGTAAGTTTCTAATCAAATCTTTCAACATAATAAAGTCAAACAATTCTGCAGTAGTCTGATACCATCAAAATTCTGATTAGTTTATAGATTAACATATTAAAGTGTCTGGTAAGGACGGCTATTTTGTGTTCATCTTAATACATGATGACAATGTTGTTATCCTCAAATAAAAGAATTAATACAGAGAATTCATTTATTAAAATATGTTTTCTAACAAGACATTGTTGCCTGGCTGAAAATCTGATTGTCTGTAGATCATTGACGAAAAACCATCATCAAATAAAAATTACAGCAGGAGAAATTCAAATTTAGCTTTTGTATGAATATTTCAAATTGTAATATTTTGCTATTCATAAATCATATATGCAATATGATTAATCTTCATCTTATTTTAAAACAATACGTTATTGTCGAGTACATCGTCCTTTTCTTTTCGTTTTCATTTGAACACCATCTCATTTGGATGTAAAACGCTTACAAGAGAACGACAAATTTGGTAAATCATATATCCTCATAATTGGACCAGATGCACATAACGTCTTTTCAGTAAAGCGAAAGCAAATATATTGACTAAAAAACCCCGCAAAATCTACAGCAGTCACTGAAAATGCCCATAATGTATCAATCTCAGTATAAGCATAAATGACTCAATTTATATAATTGCTTTTGAACTGAAATTAATGACGTCAATTAGAAACTTTACCATTTAAACGACAAATATCTTAATTTAGCTTACTTTAGTAGCATTTACAATTGTTTATCAGATCCACCGACAGTCACAGTTACGTACAAACGTTTAAAACAAATTATCCATCTTCAATGTATACCAAAGGAGAACCAGACAATTACACTTTTGATGAATGGGAGCATAGATCAGAATTTAACGAGTTAATTCGACGTGTTAAAGGAACACTTCAAGGAATACTTGCAATTGGAAAATCAAAAAGTAGACATCATGAAGATGACGGAGTTTATGTATGTAGAGCATCCAATGGTATACCAAATTCCAATGACACTATTTATCAGGAGGGAAGAGTCGTTATTGAATCTAACGGTTATTACATGTTTCTAAAAGCAAACTTATTATTGTGCATGTGTAAATGTACCAGAAAAAGTAAATATATGTGAAAATTGAATTCATGTACTACATGTATTTGATGAAGTCAAATTTAAGTATATTACCATAAACATAAGATTTACTACAGGAAAGTGGATCTATCGTACGTCAGTTGAGAATACACATCTACCAAAACAGAGCAATATCATATCAATCACAAAAATTACACAGTTCGATGTATCACTTTCATTAAACCTCTTAAAGAATCAGAATGATCGGATCGCAACAATTTTTCAGCAAAATGTACCTGTAGTAAAAGATAACATTGCCATAAACTGTGTTCTTTGTCATTTTCGCTTGCAGTTACAATGAAACATAAAACAGGTATTTCATTTTTGATATGTCGTTATGGTATTTACTGAGTTTGAAAATAAATGAATATCAATACCTTTATGAAGCATTTAATACAGCGTAATAAACAAACAAGATATGCTGGGTCAACATATTTATCAAGGGAGTAAGACAATTGTCCGCGCAAGTCTTAAAAGGTTGTTTTATAACTATGTTTATGCTCAAAGAGACAAAATATACCAACTTATGAAGTCCTTTCATAAAAGGTCGTCTGAGATCAAAGCAATCTCGTATTATGTCTAATCATTTTAACTACATTATAAAGACAATTATGGTTCAAATAAAACTAACAATTTCTAAGATGTTTTCAGTTGCAGAACGTCACAGAGAGACAAATTAATACAAGTACAATTTTGTGTCAAATTCATTTGTATATTACTGCAATCACATTTTGTATGTTATGTTTTCAAATAAGTAATGGTTAAACTAAATAGTATACCAGTATAGACTGTAAAAAGTCTCGAAAATGCGAAAAGCTATGCTTGGAAATTTAAAGCATCGCACACTCACTTAAGAAAGAATTCAAAAGGGACGGTTTATCTTACCAAGGATAGGCATTTTGTAACGTGAACTCCCCATACTTGCAAAATGTATGTAAAAACTCACATACATAGATACTAGGTTTGTAATTTAATATGTAGTAGCGCTCGCAAGTGATAAATATATGTTTTCGTTCCTTTTCAGTCTTTCCAGTATATCCGACACAGAATAAAGGCGTTCAGTACGGACAATATGGGGAAGAATCGCACCTTACCATATATATATATAAACATGATGCTTTCAAATCAATAAAAAACACGGAGAAACTCTGAATTTAGAAATAAAAAAGAAAAGAGTAAAGACAAGTGATTCATTTCACGGGATAAATATCATGGTGTTTGCGATTGAATATTGGATTCATCTGCCTGTAGCGACCGAAGAGGACTTTACCAATTACACAATTGAAGCATGCAATCGGGAAAACTGTAACAGCTTTATTGTAGAATTTAAATCAGTTAGTAAGTATTCAAGTAAATAAACGCGAATATTATGATATGATAATAGCATTGTGCAATACCAGAGGGACAATGAACAATCAAAAGTGAAAGAAAAACCGACAATAATATGAAAAAAAAAAAATCAAAACAACGTAAAACACTACATAAAAAGAAAAAAAAACCCTGTTAAAAGAGTACACCAACTTAAAATTTAATATACTTACGTGAAACCTGATTTTGGCGAATTTTTATTTGAAAAGGTTTAAAATTAGCCACTCACCTTTGATCATTTGTTATGAGTTCAGTCTTAAAACAGCTCGGCTGGATTTATTAAAATACATGTTTTTGTAAATCAATATGCCTGAGGAAAATGTTTTTAGTTTATTGACAAAGGATATCTGATGAAGTATGGTATCAAATAATCATTATTTGGCCCCTGAAAAAAAAGTGCAATTATTTAAGTCCTTCTAAGATAGGTTAATTTTTATTATGAGAAAGCAGATCAATATAATCTGAACCTTTAAGTGCATTTAGTCCACTTATGATGTCATAAACATGTTAAAACTGACATATTTGACCAAACAGTAACATTTTACACATAGTCTTTGGACAAAAGAGAGCCAAGGGTCTACTGGTAGATTTTCTAGTGGTGCGACCCCTCCCCAAACCCTCATGTGTGTTACATTGATTTGTAAAAGATTTATGAGATTTGAATACTAGTAAATGAATGCTTCCTTAATTTAGCTGTTAAAGTATCAAAACAGAAATATTGATAAAACTTTTTCCTTGGTTTTTATTTTTCAGATTATCCTGAACCTCCTGAAAATTTGTCAGCCGTTTTGAATTCTACCACTTTTGTGGTGTATTGGCATCCTGGATTTGATGGAGGGATTCCTCAAAGATTTTATATTGAGTATAGACCGGAATCAAAACCAGAATGGGAGGTTGTAGGACCCATAGTGCAATCAAGCCTCTCAATGGACCGAGAGTTAGAGTACAGACTGAAATATGTACTAATCGCTAAAAAGTTTTACTTACGGATGTATGCTAAAAATCTTGTTGGACAAAGTAAATACTCAAACATCTTTTTTGTAGAGATGGAAGGTATGCATATAACGTTTGCTTTTGTTACATGTTTTTTTCTTCAGAGAAATATTAAAGTCTATATATAGTATTTCATGAAATGATGTTTAGCAGAATTTGAATTGTTTTAGCATTTGTTTTGCATAGATTGGTTTTTTTCTTCATTTTCCTGTTGTTGTCGATGATTTTTATATTTTGATGAGTATTTCTCTATTGTTACACGTCATGTTTATATATATATATATTTATTCTAAAATGAAAGTAACATATTTTAACATACAATTCATACACGAAATACGTTGATAAGCGTTTTGTAAAACGAAGTTACCAGCGCACAACGAACATTATAAGATGATAACAAAGACAATACCATGATAAAAAGATAAAAAGCATGTGTTTCTGTGTTCTGCGGTTGATGTTTGATGGTAAATGGTTGATTAAAGGCAATCATATAACATCTCCATATTTTTATGATAATGGTTTGTCTAAATTAGAATTATACAAAACTTCCTTTGTCTTTGGTTTAAGTAGAATGGGCAACTGTATATTTTAATGATATATAAAGATATAATTATTATCAGACTTTTCTGGGCTGAATTTTGATTATAAATTGTTATCATTATAGACTGTAGCTGCAACTCCGAGAAATATACTAATCATATCTGGCAGATAACAAGTAGTTTGTTAGGAGGAAGTCTTATTTTCAGCTTTTGTGTGAATATTTATTGTTTACTGACCCGACAGCAAAAATCAGGAATTGTTTTAGAAATTCCGCTTGAAGATCAACACTATGAAATTGGACCCATCAATGATAACAATGCGAATATCCAAGGCATACCAAACCATTTACAAGAAGCAGTAACTAGTGTCGACAGACCAGCTTCACAAAGTGCCAACAGTAATGCATCTTCTTTTCAAAACGTGTCTTCTTCGGGAAGTTCGGTACCAAGTCTATCAAATCTACTGCTTAATGAGGACGGATATGAAAATCCTTATCAGACGATTGACCATGAAAATATTGAAATGCATCCATATAGTATCATAACGTCAAATATGTATCAAAACACAACCATTTTTCATAAAAATATGCGAACTAACAACCTTGAGCATCCTATTCAAAACGATAAAAAAGAGATCCATGGCTAATTATTTACAACAAAAACTTTGTAAATGCATAAACAAGAAAACTTATCATTCATGTAAAGAACTCGATTTGGAAAATGGATTCACTCCTTCATTACCATTGAAAGTGTGGAGGTCTAGAAAAGAACTGGTAGTACATTTAGTGGGTGAACGGATGGAAATAATAGACATGGATTTAATTCTATTCCCGATTTACATGATGCATTCGTTTAAACTCTCCTTGAACGGTGACATTATTTCTAATTGTC
Source organism: Mytilus coruscus (assembly GCA_017311375.1). Lineage (NCBI taxonomy): Eukaryota > Metazoa > Mollusca > Bivalvia > Mytilida > Mytilidae > Mytilus > Mytilus coruscus. The sequence goes on from CM029608.1 coordinate 37,363,674, forward strand.
TATATGACGTATACAAACTGTACTAGAGAATTATTCAGATTATTAATAAATATTCATCAAGGTTTTTTAAATGTGAATTTGAAAATAAGATACACTCAATAACTTCCGTTTGTTGTTTGAATTCGCAGGTAGTCCGGTTTGGAATGGGAATGTTTAATCAGGTAGTAACGTCGTCATATCGAGGACCGTTTAGTACAGTGATTTTATCATAGTTTGGTTAAGTTGGACATTATTGTGTTAAGTGTTTTTAATGACAAACAATGAAAAATTATAAAAATTTGGATATTTTGCTTAAGGAACTTCTGAACATAAATTCAAGCTGGTAAGTATCTTTCTTTTTGGCTAATATGTCAGTACATTAAAATTTATATCATATAGTTAACAATTTGGCAGGGAATAATGCTTGCGTATGTCAAAATTTAAAAGTTGTTATTCGTTTCTTATGCATAAAGAAAAGTGATTTGTTTACTGTCTGATACATCACATTTTTCGTTATGATATAAACCTACCGTCAATTATTCCGAAAAATAGGTACATTTGCACACAATTTAAGATTACTGAAAATTCAGTGTCATGGTTTGGTTCAGTAGTGTCATGGTTTAGTTCATGTTCGACATGGTTCAGTTCTGTGATTCCTGTCGTTTATGTTAAAAGAGTAACGATAAAATAAACAGACATTATACAATTTTTAAAATACTGTTAAAAAATTATTTTCGCCGATACTTTATTTCGCGTTGAACCCATTCTATCCTATTTTGAGGCAATATATTGTCGCCATTTCCTAATGTTGTTGTTTTGTTCCCATACGAGTAGATCTGAGTTTCACATATTTGCTTTTATCTACTACTCGCGAAAATACATCGCTCGAGAAAATAAGTCGTCTACAGTAAATTTAAGATATTATCATTTTAATTATCATTATAGAACAATGTAGAACAGCATGTATAAACAATTCACGAGGATAATATATTAATAAAAAAGAGATAGAAACGGGGAATGTGTCAAAGAGACAACAACCAGACCAAAGAGCAGAAAACAGCCTAAGGCCACCAATGGGTCTTCAACACAGCGAAAAAATCCCGCACCCGGAGGCGGGCTTCAGCTGGCCCCTAAACAAAAATTTGGACAGGTGCAAAATACAATTTTTTTTAAAAGTAGTTTTATCTAGAATACAAAAGAACCTTAGAAAGCACATAGTAATATGTAGTAAGTAGATGCGGTATGATTTCCAATGAGTCAACTATCCACTCGAGACCAAATGACGTCGCCGTACGGCCTTCAACAATTAAGAAAACATACCTCTTAGTAAGCAATAAAAGGCTCCGACAAAATTAAATGTAAAGCAAATCAAATGAGAAAACCAACGGCCTGATTAATGTTCAAAACAATAAGCGTAAAACAAATATGATATACAGTAACAAACAACAGCCACTGCATTACAGACTCTGGACTTAGGACAGGCACAAACAGAATATGGCGGCGTTTAACATGTTTGCGGGCTCTCAACCCTCTCCTCGCCTTAACCTGGGCAGTGTTGTAACAGCACAACCAAGCAGAACAGACTATAAAATCAGTTGAAAATGACTTATTAGGGTGAAGGTTGGCGCCTGTTAAAACGTTTAAACCCGCTGCATTTGTTTGCACCTGTCCTAAGTCAGGAACCTGTTTCTGTGGTTGTCGTTTGTTGATGTGGTTCTTAAGTGTTTCTCGTTTCTCGTTTTTTATATAGATTAGACCGTTGGTTTTCCTGTTTGAATTGTTTTACACTAGTCATGTTGGGGCCCTTTATAGCTTGCTGTTCGGTGTGAGCCAAGGCTCCGTTTTGAAGGCCGTACTTTGACCTATAATTGTTTACTTTTTACACATTGTGACTTGGATAGAGAGTTGTCTCATTGGCAATCATACCACATCTTCTTATTTCTATTTACTCATCAGATCGATACAAAGCACAATAATCAAGTCACATAAACACCAAAGACACAAAGAACCGATCTGCGAGTATTTGCATTTACTGGAAGTTCCAAGCCAGTAACAACTAAAAAAAATCATGAATTCAACAGAAAACGTTACTTTTTTTTTAATTTTTTGGATGGAATTCTGTTGCCAATATTCATCTTCATCCATCTTATTCTCTGATATTAAGAACGATGATTTCTCTTCTAGTCGGGCCAAAAATAAGGTCGTACACAGTTTAACAGGGTTGCTGTCTCTTTGACACATTCCCGTTTGCATTCTCAATTTTATTGTACTAAACAAAATAACAAGTGTATCTTGAATTTGAATTATTTTTTAATCACATTTAACATGTTTAATAATGTACATTTTCTCATACTAAATACTGACCGACAGAGCTTGTTCTGATATTATCGAAACTTTATTGCATAAAAAAAAAAAAATGCTTAAACGGGTTAAGTGATACTACAAAATACACTTATACAATATGACAAAAACATAATCAATTTTTTTTCATTCGTATTAATAATTGATAAAAATGGACATTATATAGACCTATTTCTAATTCGAAATTGAGATCTTTCATATATTCAAATTCGGAACTTTGAAAGTAATTTTCATAGTAATTTCACTTATAGTTTATCAAAAAATAAGTTTAAACTGTTGTCCATGTTAATATTTTGTTCCGTGGAGGGTTGAAGACTATATGGTGCCCTCTCGATATCGTTTGGTTGGTTTTGTAGTTGGGTTACTGTATCATGGGAATATAACCCAACATCTGCTTTTATTTATCATAAAAAAAAAATCTGGTTCAAATAAAAACAACAGATATATAGTTTGCTAGAAAACATGTAAAACAATGATTATTTTTCACTATCTGCTACGTTTTGCAACTCTAAGTAAACGTCTTTAATCATTTGACTAGTGACGCCGCTCACGATATCCCCGGCAGAGTCCATCAAGGACATATGGAGAAAAGAGTCTAGGTGAAACAGTAGCAACGCTTTCTGCTTTTGTAATTCATTTTATCGAATGCCAGTTAAAAAGAGCAGTGGCTATATAAGTTCTATCTTAGTAACACACCAAAAGTAAACATGTATAAATGTACGGTTTGCCGATTACGCCCACCAAATTTGGCAAAAAAGGCTTTTTCTTCTTCTTCGTCAATTGGTAAATTGTGTAACTTCGTTTTTTTCACAAGAGCCTTCAAATGAACTATCAATAATAAGATGAAACAAATATGTATTATTTTGGATCTAAATCATGACAAATTTGATCAAAACCATGACGAATTTCTAGACAATTAACTGAACTATGTCAATCGCTTAACCAAACCATACCAATTTTGATATTTTGGTTAGCCTGCGTTAATTTCTTAAAACAACAATTTCAATTTAGATCGTTTGACTTACAATATAGATTCAAACATGTTATTTGCTTTTATTTGCTCATTTGAATAGAACTGAGGCAATTGTTCTGGGAAGTAACCTAAGTAATCCATGACCAACTTAACAAACTATGACAAGATCACTGTACTAAACGTTCCTCGATAAGACGACGTTACTTTCCGTTATATTGTTAACAAAATAATAAACTTTCATTGACAGTGAATTGTAAGCTGTCTGTTTGTCGCTGTATTGTTTTAAAATGGCGAATGAATAGACGAAAATAATGTTAGTCTGAAATAAATTTTTGACAGTGAGTGTGTATTCGATTCAAGAACATTTCTTGTTGGATTTCATGCAGTTACTTTTTGCTTATTGATTTGATTATATATTTATAAATCGCTTAAAACGGAAATCTAATTGTTTTTTTTTTTTATACAAAAAAAAAAAAAAAAAAAAAATGAAAAAATTGATGCATGATAATCATGTTTAATGAAATAAAATTAACTGTTTTGATGACAAGGAGGGACCAGTAAGGAATACCAATTAAAATTAAACTTGTTATTTTCAGGTCTAAATTATATTTTTATATGGATGACAAGAATATCAATATTTATACTTATTTGGGCTGTATTTAACATTACTAAACAGCTCACATTTTAGGTTATCAGTCTGATAATAATATCACAAATGAATATTGGGGAAATTGATATTTTTTTTACTATACCATATTTTGTTTTATTACGTACTCCATATTTATATTTTGTACATATTTTATATGTCCTGGTTAAAGTGAATTTTACATAATCACACTAAATTAACTTTTGATATATAAAAAAAAAAACATTCTGAAAAGACAGAAAAATAATACTTCAAAGATATAGGTCATCTATTTATGTTCGAAAAATATTGGATTCTCAATATTTGATTGATATAGGTTGCTGAGTGGAAATCAGTTTTGTAAGAATAATAATTTATGATAGAATTCTTTTAAAGTAAATGATTGAATACGTCAATTTCTAATAATCCCACAAGCTTATCTTGGTAAGGACAACAGGGAATCCGTATTTGTATTCTTGGTGTTCAAATTCAATTTATTTCACATAAAATGAATATAATATAAAATGGATATACAGGCGTCCGAAATGAAATAATAATGACTAATTAATCAATCTAACTAATATATAATGTCTTCCTAAAGTATAAATGGACAATGGAATCAATCATTCATAGACGATGTCGATGGAAATTAAGTGCATCCATTATTGGATATCATTAACACTTGCTGTAACAGAGCTGCCCCTGTACATTCACAAAACACAAAACAGTTAGATAAGAAGACACAGAGATAGACGGTCGGAAACTTCAAACAGTAGATTACTACTGCATTTTTCATAACAACAAGCACAATAATTTGAATACTTTCTAAATATTCAAGGAAACATCTATACCATAAAAGTATGGCATTAGTTCAAAAATCAACACATTAAATGAATGAAAAACACGACTGCAGACTTTAATGGAAGGAACAAGATATTTAATGTAAAAGTTCAATATATATTAACGTCTTTTTCAAAATCAATCATGCATATGGATAATAATTTCAATGTTAAATTAAAATTAATGGATCTCGTTGCAGCATCAGAGCTATAAAAAAAAAAATATTAAGGTTATATTTCATCACCCTTTATAGTTCGCTGGATGATTAAACATTTAAATAAACAAAATGTCATAGTCGGCTTCAGTAAAATCTCAAATACAGAGTGGTACAGTTCACTTAATACAAATAAAAGTTTTGACTTTTACAAGGGTGAACATTGCATATGACCATCCGTGCTATGCTAGAAACTTAGGACAAGACCCCAATTCGATTGTAAGTGGGTTTGGTGGTAGTATCTTTACTCTACAAGAGACACAATGTATTTACACACAATGAATGACAAATTAATGTTAGAATAAAAACACCACAAAAAATAGTCGACATCGAATATACTAAATTATGAAAGGAAAATTCACAATTTGAGAATACAGATCGTCGTTTTAAGCGAATCTCTTGTGTTCGTTCTTGTTTTCCGGTCTTTTTATGAAATAATTTGCATCAGTGCTAATCTTTTAAACCTGATTACATAGAACACAAACGGTAAACAGTCTAACGAATTATGGACACAGTATATCTGATGTAGAAAGCTGAAATCAAACTCTTGGTCATGTTTGTCCTCTTCTTTGTATCATCTAAGTTACATGTAAGTACAAAAATAAAGATAAATTTTGTGGTTCTCGATTTATTGCTTGGATTTATTCGTTACATTTTATCACGTTTTCAGTTTTTTGCGTAATGATCTATTCAGATGAATCAATAGTGATATTACATTATTTACCAAAGAAAGGGTTTTAAAATCTTAATTTGATTCTTATAATGTGCAAAAAGTTAACTTGCCTATGATCGGGAAAGTGTGTATATGTCATTATGTTTTACCAAACTGTATTATCACATAAAACAACTCTTTATGGCGACATTATTATACAAAATTATTGAATTTTACGTATGCTTGATTATTGAAGGTAAATCCAGGAAAGCGCTTCGGACGCATGGAATTTATAACGTGTTTTCGTTTTTTTAAGTCAGCATTGTTGCATATTTATGATTAACTCATAGATGTCAGGATTAAGATTTTGTACGCCAGCTGCGCGTTTCGTTTACAAAAAACGCACCAATGACGCTCGAATAAAAAAGTTAAAAAAGCCAATTAAAGTACGATTTGGAATGTATGATTTCACTACTTTGGCTGCTGTATCCCAATTAATGTCACCTTAACCAATTATGTTGGTTTCGGTTACTTGCACAATTTTGTCAATATAACGGAACTTTAACAAGTGGGAGGGTTAGCTCGCTATAACATAAGAATTAACAGATAATTTTCATCGGAGAATAACATTGAGAATGGAAATGGGGAATGTGTCAAAGAGTCAACAACCCGACCAAAGAGCAGAAAACAGCCTAAGGCCACCAATGGGTCTTGAATGCCTGTATCAAGTCAGGGATATGACAGTTGTCTTCCAGATAATAAATTGGTTGATATAATCGAGCGTTTGGGTTCGTCAGATTTTATTGACTTCACCCTTTTTTCAATTTACCTTGGGGTTTAGTATTTTTGTTATTACATTTTTTACATATCTTCAAATCTCGTGAATCGATTAGGAAGAGACAAATCAAGATAAAGAACAAAACTGAGGGTTTTGCATGAATATAAATACACAAGAAGTGAGACTGGGTGCGTCGAAAGAATAGGAGTCTCTTAATATGCTTATATTAGCCGCCATGCACATAAGTTATTTTTCACGTCTTGTTAATTATGATGCAATTAGTGTATGAAATTAAAATTGTTTTTTTAATATTTAGATATGAAGAGTAAATATTTGCTAGCTGTGATTTATACAGTCACAATGACAGATAAAATTGTGTTCTGTAAATTCAAAACTATTTTCACGTATTTATTATTGCGACTGTTAGACCTTAGACAGAAATGCGAACTAGTTATTCTTTTCTGTCGTTATTTTCGCAAGCATTTCTGAATTTACAGTATTAACTTTTCTAGAAGGAAATCAACTATTTATGAAAACTCAATGTTATATATATATTCCATGGTTCGACATATGAAACATTAAATAAATATTCGATTTTATCAACACATCACGTAACGAAAATGTTCATTTACAGTCTTTCGGGTGCAATGTCTTAATGCAACATCAACTAATAAGCAAACAATTCACAATCATAATACTTACAACAGCAACACAATCTCTTTACCGGAGTGGCACTGACCTCAGCAGATGTCTGATAGAATTTGTGGAATATCTATGCATTCTCAAGCTGAAATAACGTTATAACTGTTGGCTGTTGTCGTCTTACGGCTTGTCAAAGATGATCCCATAAGTTCTTAATCGGATTCAAATCTTGCAAAAAGCGGCCTTGATTTATGTAGTTTTGAATCGAGCGTAGTGTGAACGGGCGCTTTTATAATGAAAAACATTATCGTGTGAATGTCTAGCAAAAAACGATACACGTAGAAGTCGTATAACTTCATGAGTGTAGCATTTAGCTTATAAATAACGATTGATTGTGACAATGATGACACTCCTGGTTGAACAATATGCATCTTTATGGCATAGTACTACGAATACACCCACCTCAGAAATCAACACTTGGATAAAGGGATATAATTTTACTACATCTGCAAAAACGAATTTGTCCATCACCTTGGCGAAGATTAAATCGTGATTCGACCATTCACACGACTTATCCTCATTGTCTGTGTAACCTTATTTCGTGTTGTTAAGTCCACAAGGAAATTTCGTCGTGCCCATAAACCATTTTTTTGGACCTTAAAGCTTACTGTGCTTGCTCTAATGGTGTCACCACTCAAGACGATTATAGATGGGGCTGATTGCCTAGCCATGCGAATTTTATTTCGGAGATGTTGAAAGCGAAATAATCGGTATTGCTGGACAGGTGTTGCTCTTTGCATCTCTGGATGTACTAAATTATTCAAAGATCCAGATTAGTAGGATTATTGTTGAGGCTGAACACTGCATTCTTCGAGCATGTTGTGCTGTGAAAAGCCTCCTTTGACCATGCAAATAATTTAATGTTGATGGTTTTCAGAAAGTGTTAGCCTTTACTCAATCATTTTTTACAATTGTTTATTGAAGTATCTGAAGTATCTGACCAATACGGTTTGGAAACTTAAGTACTACACCAAAGTTTAAAAAAAAAATCACAATCAAATCAATCGTGCGTATAATATCAGTGCATTCAATTTACGTTCATTCACACTAGTCTAGCACTGTTTTTTCACTCAATTGGCATGCTGTCTATAGGGAATTTTAACTCATTTTCAAACAAATAAAGCCAATTATTATACAAATTATCAAAAAGAAAAAAGAAAATAGGAAAAAACACGTTCTGCGTTTTAATTGGCAATCAGTATAAAATATAAGTAATTAAAACATTGCATAATACCAAATGGGTTGTTTTAACTAAAAATAATTTAACAATTTTCTCCTACTGTACATTTTCGTTTTAGGTAAGCAATAAATGTGTATTCAGAAACATTAGATAATACAACAAGTAAGTTATCAAGTCACTTCACTGTTTCTGAGGTGACATTGTTATGATATTGTAACTATCATATTTATTTAGTTGGCCTAATTTGTTTTGTGTGGCCTATTATATATTTTTACATTGTGTACAAAATAAAACACATTGTGTTACAACTATGTAGTTTAGAAATAACTGGAACAATCATTGATACTCATGGAATGATTAGAACTTTCTATTTCACTTACATAACGTTTCCAGAATGATCATAACAAAAGATGCGTAATTTAAACATCTAGCGTTATCTAGAAGTTTCCGTTTGAGTATATATATATGAGTATGCAGACCCTAAAGACAGAGATAGACTTAGACATCGATAGACATCAACATTCTCAGCAGTTGGATTGACACTTTTATTTACTAACAACATCCTACTAAATTGTGACCTATTGGACGTAATATTCTGTGGATTCTCGTGAAGATTTCCGGATAAAGAAAAGACAAAAGATCAGGCATATATTTTGACAGTTAAGTTGACATTTCTTTTTGTGTAATACTTCTTGTAAACTTGTGTATAATAAATCTTGTTAAATTTTATTATTGATTTGTGTCTATTGTTGGCTACAATTAAAAGGCGATTTCCTGGCGTAACAACATATCATTACTCTGTATTGAATCATCGTGATTGAATAAACACAATAAATGAGGTAAAAACTGGTCTTCGTTTGATGCAGCAGGTGAACAGAGTCTCCCGATTATTAAATTGACTTATCATCAATCTAAATATATGGGAATTTTGCATCGAAAAGGAAAAGTAGTTAACAGTTACAGATACGAATTTGAAAAGCCCTATATGTAGATGATTGAACAAATAAGTACCTTCATTGATTACGTTTTGAATTGATTCCTTACATTAAGGTACAAATCTAATTCATAAGTAAGAAGTTTACAGGGGCTTTCCTACACATGAACGATTTGAAAGATTTATAAAATTAGAGTACAGTATTAGAACATAACCATGATAACGTAAAGGTTTTCGGGCTAAATATACAAGGAGCTCCATTGAGGCAATACTTTTGACTTTGGTACATGCAACATTGACATACACTCCACATCATCTGTATTTAATAGGGTCCTTGTCTTTTCGTTAATTGCGAATTTGGTGGTTTTGTCTGATTTTTGTTGCTCCTGTGTTTGTCATTCAAACAATTTAAAGCTTCATAGACGATGACGCTTGTTGATACAAAATGTAGTTGAAAACCGTTTAGCGTATCTCTAGATTTTCACGCAATTTATTTTTTTTATTATGATTTTGTGTTGACTCTCACGTACCTTCAATTTTCTGTATTGTATACGTATTGAACTTTCATCGACCTACCAGCTGAAAGAACTTCATATACATCGGTAGTCCATCCTCAAGGAATATCAGCAAGCTTAAAACATGAAAACTCTATACATAATCTGATTAAAATACAGATCCTGTGTAAATGTGCTCCATTTTACTCTAATTTTAAGGCCTTTCGGAACCTTGCGGTTTTGTTATAATGAAACAAAACATTAAAAAAAAGTTGGCAGAAATTTCATTGGCTGATGTAATAATTACCAAAACAGAAAGTAAAATGGAGTGTTGTCAAATCTTTTTAAACAAAGCGTTGACACAATATAAGTAATTCAGTTAAATGATAGGTTTATTAAGAGAGAACAATCAATATACGAAAGGACAAACTGAGATGGCGAAAACAAAATTAAAAAACTAGGGCAAAAGATATTTAACAGTTTAAAATGTTACGTATGTAATATTTATGATATGTTTGTAGATAAAGATACTAGTATACAAGGTCAATTGGTATCATTATAAGAACAATGTGTTTAAAATTAGAATACATGTCACATATTTTATTTGTAAACGATATTATATTCCTTTTAAAGATGAAAATTATCTGATGAAAATGGCTACAGTATATTATTCCTAAAAGCAGTAACTTTTAATACATGAAAATACACAATTTCTAAAGATAATAAATGGTAATGTTGTAAAAAAGAAGAGAAGGACTATTTACATCTCTTGATTACGTGATCATCTCCCTCATACAAAGCTCTGATTCCTGGCCTGGCTTTGGTTATGCCTATATAGTTTAGGGTTTTAAGCTCTTCAATTTCTAATAGTTTTGGATTTTCAAATATTTTACCTCGATTATCACCAAAGTGACAATAATAACAATCATACATATATAGGATAATAACTATTTACATCGTATAATCGTCATGGTGGGCTATATATGGTAACATTTTACTTTCACATAATTTGGTTTCAAATATCTCATTTACAATCCTACTACATCTTTTATGGTAATTGTAATTGTAATCATTAATCAGCAGTAATCGCATACAATTTTTCAAGCAATCATTGTAATCATTAATCAGCCTGATTACATGTAACTTGATTTAATCAATTACTTTTCGAAATACCTTGTAATCCTGATTACTTTTTGATGACATTCTGATTACAATGAAAAAAAAAAAATCTCAAATTGTGTTTATGGTCAATATATCATGTTTTAAATGAACATTTTATTATTCTTATTTAAAAAGATATAACTTGTTAAAATAGTTTTGTTTTACTTAAAGCATATTAAGGTATTATAAAATATGAAAATACATGTAATATGATACCAGCAAAATGTTATCTTAATGATTTTTTTTTAAACTTGTTTTGTGTGGACATCTGGGATAAATGACTTGTGTAGATAGTAAAACTCACTGGTATATAAATTTAGTTTCTCTCATTCCAAAAGCCCTTGGTGAAAATACGCTCAAGACTGGCCATAGGCATTGTGAGTTCATATTAGCATTTTTAAGCTATATATGTGTACAGTGAATTAGTTGATTTTCACTGTAAAAAGGGGACCAGATATATGTAAAGTTTGAAGCTTTTATTTAATAACATATCAAATAAAATCCTTTCTAAAAAAGTTCTACAGTTATAACCTTTATTCATTAGCATCATAGAAATAGCTTTTTTTGTTAAATTCATTGTAATCAGATGTAATCATGATTACTTGCCAATGTAATCATTTATTTAATTAGCTACTTTGAGAAATGGTGTAATAATTAATTTAATTTAATCGTACAATTGACAAAATAATTGTAATTTAATCAATTATGTTGAAAGTAATCGGACCCATCTCTGATCTATACATACATATTTAGTTCAGCTGGAGAGTAATTTTTCAAAGTTTGGTTAAATGCCTTATTTGGACTGTTTGATGGTTACTCAATATATAATCTGCTTACCACCGACTTGAAATGTAAATTTTTAGAGTATATTTGGAAATTGTCTATATAAGATATGGCATTTTATCGTCGTCGTAAATAGGCACTCTGATTGTATAGCTTATTTAAGACTTTCCCACCTCTTTATCTGTAATTCTAATTTAATTGATTTGTTTATCAATCTGTTAACCTTCTTTGAATCAGATTATGGATACGTTTTTGTGTCAGCAGATACCTGCCTGTATAAACTGACATATAATGGAAAATATATATGTATATTTTTAAATAATTTCATTTTAATATATTTTGTTGAATAATTTAAATTGTTATCCATTTAATACTAGAATTTGAATATAACATTTTAAATCCTTATTATAACTACAGATAGTATATTTTGAATCTTTATGTTTTCATTTATGCCTTGATATAAATTCATAAGTATTTAGTACAAAGCATTCTTTTTCCAGGTATAACACAACCAATGTTGTCATCTTTTCGGTTTTGGTGACTATAAAACAAAATAAGAAAATTTTGTCCACCGTTTAAATGATGTGTATTTTATACAAAAACGGAAATACTGTAGTCTTTCGTGTTTTGTTTTGAGATATCAAGAACAAAAAAAAAACCAGACCACTTTCATTTTAAGTTATAAGATATCAAATATGAAAAGTAAAACCAGTTGAATTATATTTTTTTCATTTCTAAAAGCAAAATAAAAACGAAAATGCAAATATCAACGCAATAAAAGATTTGCAATTTTTAAACGAAAATACTCAGAATGTAAAAATAAGATTGAATCAACATATCGTTTCCGATTTTGTTTAATGAAATCCAAATCGAAAAACAAAAGCACTTTCGTATTTTGGTTTTATATTTTAATTATGTCAAACGGAAAACGAATGGACGCAAAGGTACACGGACTCTTGATTGTAGAACGAATTCATATGAAATATAAGGCCTATAATGCTGAATTTAAATACGGCACTGAAAAATCCTTTGAATTTAATAAGTTAATTTAAATGATCCCTCGGTCTCAAGGTAATTTTGTTTGTTTGCAAGATATTGCTGAACAGCATGTAATATTTGTTTTCACCAGGAGTCGATAGCACTTCAGTCAAAACAAAACAAACATTCCCTCTTTTCATTACGAGAACAAGTGGCTAGAATTGCAAAAGTCTATTTTAATTGTTTATAAGACTTAAATAGGTTAATGTGTTTGACTGTATTGTGAAAATAAAATGAATGTAAGTTGTGCAACTCGTCTCCCTGTCAATCATGTTGTTTAAATTAACAAATAAGTAGACTAAATTATTTTTTGGTTCAAAAACATTTGTGAGGGTAGACAGGGGTAGTCTTCTCTCTTCTCCCACCCCTCAGATCCTTTCTCCCACTACTCAGCTCCTCTTTCCCACCAGAAAAAAATATATATCCTTATGAAACAAAGTTAAAAAAAAATAATGTTTTGTTCCTTTTTAATAAAAATCATGTAAATGTCTTGGTTTGTTAACAGTTTGTCCTCGCCTGGTTCTCTCAGTAGACAATATAGATGATACTTCATGTTCGAATAACTCCTCATGTTTTTGTTCTGTCAGTGTTAAGGTTTCTGTTTGTATTATACTTATTAGTCTATTGTACACGTCCTTGTCTAAAGTGTAAAAAATGGCTTCAAAATTCAAACGAGTTGTGATTATTTCCAAAACCGAATCCGGTGGTATATCTCTTATTAATTCTTTTTGGAAATGTATTTTTCCTTGTACAGCAGAACTTTGTATATTTTGAGGACTCGAACATAAAATCTTCTAATTTGACAAGGCACAAATGACCATAAATAATAACTGCCAACAAATCACTACATTCATAAATGCAATCTCCAGTTTGTATTATTTCAGAAAGTTTCAAATGTACTACTTGCACTTTTTTATTTTTGTCAACATTGTGTTTGTCAGTAACAAAGAAATCATTCAGTGAACATTTGGTCGGAATATTGTTTTGATACAAGTTCAATGGCAGTGTTCCTGCGTTGTACTTGTCAGACCGGATACTTCGCTATCTTAAATTTCTCTCTGTACTCATACATAGTTTTCATGTTTTTTCTTGTAATATTACGTGGTTTCTCATGTTTAGATTTCGGAAATTGTTCAATGAAACAATAATCCTTTGGTATTTCGTATCCAGACTTTTTTGTCATGAGAACACACCGAAACCCTCTTCACACACTTCAATTACAACCCTGATGAAATCCCCAGCATAATCAAGTGCCGAAGGAGTTTCTTTTCGTAATCTTAATATACTGTGCAATTCTTCGTTAAAAATTAAATTGTATTAACTTTATTCATATAATTTGGGTTGATACTATATATTTGTTCAGAAAGAGCCAACAACATTTCTCGAAACATCTCCACTGACTTCATGGTTTTATTGGCTGGAACACCATGGTGCCTTTTTTATGGTGATTATATATCTAGAAATTTGTTACACCCAATAGTACTTGGGTTTGTATCCATCTGTACAGAAAAATGAATTGCTTCGGTTTTCACAATTAATTCAGCTTTTTTAACTATAACAAACTATGTATAAAATTTCTAAGAATTAAATTAACAGATTTGGGATATTTAGGCGCCTGTTTGGTCTATCACTAAAATGTTGTATTAAATTTTCAGTACGCCATTAAATATTCTAAGTGGATGAAAGGCATAACAATGCTCTATTTTTATTTGAACTGTTTCTAACATTTAAAAATAGCCCCAGTTTAGCTATGGAGTATAAGAGATCACCCAAGTTTTTTTTCTATGTAGTGCTTGGTAGCCTTGATTGTTTGTTTGTCGTTTTTTTTTTTTTTTTTTTTTCGTCATGGTATTGTTTATATAAAAAGAAGATGTGGTATGATTGCTAATGAGACAACAGACATCAACAACTATAGGTCACCGTACGGCCTTCAACAATGAGCAAAGCCCATACCGCAGAGTCAGCTATTGAAGGCCCCTGAAATGACAAATGTAAAGAAATTCAAACGAGAAAAATAACGGCCTTATTTATGTACGAAAGACAAATATGTTACACAACAACAACGACAACCACTGAATTACAGGTTCCTGACTTGGGACAGGCATATACATAATGTGGTGGGGTTAAACTAGATTGAAAAGCTAACCCTCCCCTAACCTGGGACAGTGGTGTAACAGTACAACATAAGAACAAACTATAAAAATCAGTTGAAAAAGGCTTAAATCATCAGATGGATACAAATAGAAATACATCTAACAAAAACACAGAGTGGACGTGGATGGGTACTTATACATCCCCACAACAAAAAGACACTAAGTACAGATCTGAGAGTACTCGCAGTTACTGACAGCTTGTTCAAAGCCAATAACAACTAATAAAAGAAGTCATGCATCTAAGACTAAAATATCAATCAGTACACATCCAACTTCCAATGGATTTAGTGTAAAGACGTCATAAACAGTCAGAAACATGACCTTGTGCAATGCCAAGATACAGGTATCGACAGATTGTAGAGCCATGAATGTGCATATGTATATTAAAATAAAATTTAGTTTGATTTTAATTTACTGATAACAAAATCAATACTTATACCAATAAAAAGAATATTCAAAGATCTAATTACAGTTATTTAAAGGATCGATAAGTTTACCCAGATTGTTTCTAGATTTCCGGGCTCGGTAAACAACATCTCCGTAAAAATGAGGATGTGCTATCCCGTTTGATATAAGTTTTCTACAGGTACAACCAAACTTCAAAACCAAATCTTTATATCTATGGAAGAATTTAGTAAAGGCTTTAAGTAATTTGTGGTAACGAAATCCATGACTTAATAATTAATAAACACCGTAAGATGGTGCCAAAGGAACATCACCGTCCAAAAAAGGAAACTTAACAATAGGGAACGAAAAATCGTCCCTTTTATCTTAAATTTTAATGTAGAGTTTCCCGTGTAAAACTGAAATATCTAAAGCTAGGAAAGGACAGTTATTACCATTTATATTTGATTTATTTAAAGTAAGTTCCTTTGGGTAAATTTCGGCAGTATATTTAGAAAATTCCTGATTATTTAGCGAAAAAATAACATCAAGATAATGGTAAGTGTTGTTGAATTTATCAATTAAATGCAATTTAGACGGGTCTTTACTGAGTTTGGTCATAAACTGTGATTCATAATAGTACAAGAACAAAATCTGCTATTAAAGGGGTGCAATTGGTGCCCATAGGAATACCTACAACCTGTCGATAAACGTTATTGCCGAAACGTACATAAATATTATCAAGGAGAAAATTTACAGCTTCAATCATCTCATCTCACCTCCAATAAGTATATCTTGCATATTTACCTTTCTCATTAGAGAAGAAGGCTTTAAATGAGTTGCACCAAATTACATTTGCATTCAGATTAAACAAATGACCATTTACATGATTTAATCAAATGGGAAAACTTTAGTTTAATAAGATTGTGTGGAAGTGTAGTGTAAAGAGTTTAAAAGTCAAAACTGTTAACAGAATCAAAAGGACCATCAAAAGCACGTAATTTATCTAAAACATCCAGAATTGTTTAAACTCCAAAAATAGTTAATTCTACTATTTTCATATATTTTATTACAAAAGTTAATGATAAGTTCTTTGATAATAGTTAATGAACTAGTTAAAAGCACTGAAAAATTTGTTGTAGAACACTTACTAGAGGCCGAGATGAAACGATTTTTTACTGGTTTTTTGTGTAGTATTAGGTAAACAATACATAGTAGGGACCTTCAAATGTTCAGAAGTGGCCTTAAGCTGTGATGTGGTTATGATATGTTTGTTTACTATATGACTCTCTATGGAGCGCACGGACTTGAATGTAGAAGAATTTTAAAATTTCATTCTTAAGAACGTCCGTGTAGTATTTACGGCATACCACCACCACATTGTTGGCCGCTTTGTCGGCCTTTACAAACGCAAAGCGATGTTTTTCATTGTCTTTTGATTTTTGATAGGACATTTGGAATCTTCTGTCTCTTTTCTAGAAATCAGTCTACGTATGCATTTATCATACATTATTCTTTGACTCAAATTTGTGATTTCTTTTACAATGTACACGCATACTTCGTATATAAATATTATTTGATACGTAATCTGGAATTCTTGTTTCGATAATTACATGTAAACCAAACTTTTCAAAGAATAGAAATAAATATACTGGAAATACAACAGATAAACATTATATTAAAAGTATTAGGTCATTATATTAATTTTCGAAAAATATTTGATTCGCATTGCTTTGTAAAAACGTAAAATAACAAAAATACCGAACTCCAAGGGAAATTCAAAACGGAAAGTCCTTTACAAAATTGCAAAATCAAAAGCTCAAACATATCTAACTAATGTAAAACAACTGTCATATTCCTAACTTGGTACAGGCATTTCCTTATTTAAAAATGGTGGATTAAACCTGGTTTTATAGCTAGCTAAACCTGTCACGTGTATGACAGTCGCATAGAATTTCATTATATTGACCTGAATGTGTGAGCAAAACAAACAGACATAATAGGTAAAAACGTCAAAAATTGGGGTACAGCAGTCAACATTGTAATATAATCTTAATCACTATAGAAACAAATAACTGTTTCAACAAAGAAACACAAAATGGCATATAGACAAAGTACATAAGCAAACATGAAAGACAAGAACTCAGAATTGACCATAGCTCAATAACACAATGGCGGGATGTATAAGTACCGATCCACGTCATAAGTATATAATAAACAATGGATAAACAGTAAAGGTTAAGAATATACAAGGACAAAAAATGGGAACTTTAACACGTAATTAAGATAATATATATGTGTTGTTGAGGAGAAATACAAAAATATTATACAAAACAGAAAAATATATCGATTAAAGTCGATGTTTTGAAAGAGATTTAAACATATTATTTTCAGATATTCACAACATAATAATGTCATTCGTACTTGTTTTTTTATATTGTCTTTTCTCATACTTTTTTCATAGAATAAGCATGTATTTATTATGTTTGTACGTAAGACAAAAATGTCATAAAAAAAAAAGATAGATTAATACTACATGTACTAGTAAACTGAAATAACCCATGAAATCTGACAACTTCATTCATGTTCAATATTTGTACCACCTGGTGGGTGATCTCGAAAAGTGACTAATGGCGCTCATATTTTACAATCAAGAAATGATTTTCATAGCGTCGGTACTTATATTGTTATGTTAGTTCAATATGTCTCGGACGGTTTATGTGTGGGAGTAATGGAAAAATTGCACTTAAAAGAGGACTAGCACATTCAAGTTTGAATGCATTTCCCTGCAAATAACTGAATATAAATTAAAAACACTGTATTGACACTGGCTGCACCTGTTCTTTATGTACGTGTAATAGTAATTAAGCCAATAAAAACTTAGAAGGTTTAGAAATTTTATGTTAGTTTGATTGACTATGAATTCTCAAAAGTTCAAGAAACTTCAATAATGTTGGGTATCAGTTCAAAAACGTCTACAAAGGGACCATTGTATACTAATATAGTAACAATCCAAAAGGAATCTTTTAAAAAGCTACAAATGGAAATTAATGAAAAACAGACATTCTTGCAGAAAAAAATTACTGTAATAAAACATACTCAGAACTGCATTCCATGTACGAGAGGTCTTGAACAAAAACTTAAGAACTGGTAGTTTCTGCTTTTAAGTCAAGGTAGTGGTTGTGTCATCATTTGGACTTTGTCTCATAGACTTAAATCACACAGTAGGCCCGAGACCACAATTAATTCCTCTATCAGTTCTTTATAACGTTTTGTCGCATTAAAAAATTTCCTATCTTTTTGTCTAATTTTTGTGTGTAATGTACAGTACAAGTCCAAAAAGTTTCTAATTTTCAGAAAATTGCATGTATACATCATACAAATTTGGCCAATACACATCCATACCCCTATAGTCAAGTCAAGAGATGTTCCGAAAAGCGCAAATATTACCTTTTTGCACCTGGCCTAATCACTCATTCTATATCAAAATCAGTTAAAATAAAACATCCAAAAGTTTATTTCAGCTCTCTTCTTTTATTTCCACCCCAGAAAAACTTAGAAATGTATGAGAGAGGGAAAGAAAAACAATAAAGAAAAAATACACTATAATTAAAGGGAACTATATTCGTGGACAACGAAAAGCGGGATCATTAATTGTGGTCTTGGGCCAGTACTTGTTTATTCATATTTAAAGGACTCACACTAAGTTTCAAAATTTTACCCTAAGCATACTGTGACAGCCACCTAAAAATTATCAGAATGCCAAACAGTCAATCATTCAATAAACCAGTGGGATTTCTTTTTTTTTTGTATGATGCTGCATTTTAATTCTTAAATCTAAATTGTAAATTATACCAAATTCCTCGATTAATTATTACAATAACTTCGAATAACTAAAACTTAGTTTTAGTATTTTGCCTTCATAATCTGTGCTGTTACATAACTTTCTACGCATATTCCCCTCCCACCCTCAAAAAAAAAAAAAAAAAAAAAAAAAATAGAAAATGTGTTTTTTGGCCCAATTGTATATTTTACATGCATCAATTATTTCTTTGGTTTTGTATTAGTTGTTTCCTTGATCTTCTGTTGGAATAGACTGTGAGTATACATGTTCATTTCCTTAACAAAAGCCGAGACAGACATTGTTATTCTAAATGTATGAAAAGCACATTCAATGTTACAAACAAAAGTACAATGCAAAATGGTATAAAAGATATGTCCAATTTTGTATTGTTCCGTTCCGTATTGATTAATAAAGCAGAACCTTTCTTGAAATATCTACACCATTCTAAACTAAGTATATACACAGCTGTTATCCGTGTTGACAATTTTCAATAATTAGCCGTTGAATATAAATAATAAAATTTAATTTGCAATTTTTATAAATTTCTGATTAAAAACAACATACACGGAAATGTTTGAAAGGGCAACAGGGCATTAAACAATCTCATTGTTCAAATAGTTGATTTCCGATTTCCTTTACACTATTGACAGAAATAGATATATAACTTTTTTATTTAGATAAAAAAATGTAACAAAATATAAATTAATCTGAATTGTGTTCTCAATGTTTTGTTGCAGCAATCACGCATTAGATACTCTATCATGGAAGAATATATAAACAAATTCTTGGGCAAGTAACTATTTCAAATTCTAAAAAAAAAATATTTTATTGTATTATTGTCAATGATGTTAACAATTTTATCAGTCCATCTTACAAATTTGAGTGAATGAGGTAAATGATACACCCAAAATCCACACGAGCGCTTAATTAACATATATAAGTACTGCCACTAAAGAAGACAAAGTATAAAACAATATTAGCAGTTCTTAGTGATCCAAGTCCTCAAACGTTACGTTAAAAACGAAAAAATAAATTGAAGTGATATTCTAGACAGTTTTTAGTATACTATTCTAAATGATTATTTCTTCAAATTTGGACAGCAACATCGATACAGATTGCAAACTAGTTTCTGCAAGTACAGTGTAGTTTTCAAGGGAAGTTAACTAAAAGTTGAGTAGCAAGTAAGGTCTTTAAACCTAGACATAAATGCAGAGATTGGAGGAAAAGAAATTCGACTGAGGACAATGACATGATGTTTAAGTGTAATTTTCAAATAGTAATCAATAGCATTTTAAGACATAAAGTATTTTAAGATGACTTTATAGAATATAAAATCATAACTTTAGAACAAAAATAAAAACCAATAGTTATTAAACTGTATTCAGGTATGACAAGCCAGCATTTACTTGCCATGCTACTAACAGTGGCAGTAGCAGGTAAGATTGTGTAATTTAATGATTTCATTCTTAGATAAAACATTTATTCATTTAGATCGATATGTACAATTTAATGCAGGGTATGGAATTTGTATAAACTCGCGTCAATTTCATCGCATTCATCATTATCACCATTATCGTCCGTGTTATTTTGTTGCTTATATATTTTTTTACTGATTTTGGTGGTGATTATGCTTGTTAATACTTAAAATAAGTTGATACAACAGAACATATACTTTTAAACTATTTCATGGAAGAAAAATTGAGACAAATGGGTGAAATAACATTAACAGTACCAATTTAAAAATGGACAAAAAATGCTTTTAGTCATGGAATCATTAAGTTAGAAATATATATGATGTTTTTATTGATGCAAATACTACAATAAGATCATCATCACAATTAAAACATGTATATAAATTTA